>OX638135.1:75700774-76035728 GCA_951804985.1 Dryomyza anilis | reverse complement strand
ATTATATATATTATATTATATTATATTATATTATATTATATATATTATATTATATTATATTATATTATATTATATTATATTATATTAATATTATATTATATTATATTATATTATATTATATTATATTATATTATATTATATTATATTATATTATATTATATATATTATATTATATTATATTATATTATATTATATTATATTATATTATATTATATTATATTATATTATATTATATTATATTATATTATATTATATTATATTATATTATATTATATTATATTATATTTATATATTATATTATATTATATTATATTATATTATATTATATTATATTATATTATATTATATTATATTATATTATATTATATTATATTATATTATATTATATTATATTATATTATATTATATTATATTATATTATATTATATTATATTATATTATATTATATTATATTATATTATATTATATTATATTATATTATATTATATTATATTATATTATATTATATTATATTATATTATATTATATTATATTATATTATATTATATTATATTATATTATATTATATTATATTATATTATATTATATTATATTATATTATATTATATTATATTATATTATATTATATTATATTATATTATATTATATTATATTATATTATATTATATTATATTATATTATATTATATTATATTATATTATATTATATTATATTATATTATATTATATTATATTATATTATATTATATTATATTATATTATATTATATTATATTATATTATATTATATTATATTATATTATATTATATTATATTATATTATATTATATTATATTATATTATATTATATTATATTATATTATATTATATTATATTATATTATATTATATTATATTATATTATATTATATTATATTATATTATATTATATTATATTATATTATATTATATTATATTATATTATATTATATTATATTATATTATATTATATTATATTATATTATATTATATTATATTATATTATATTATATTATATTATATTATATTATATTATATTATATTATATTATATTATATTATATTATATTATATTATATTATATTATATTATATTATATTATATTATATTATATTATATTATATTATATTATATTATATTATATTATATTATATTATATTATATTACTAGCTGGACCCGTGCACGACTCGTGCCAAGATTTTGTGAATTCAAAGATATGGACCAATTTTATTAATATAAAAAAACATTTTTATTATTTATAAGTCCATCCCTGAATTATGTTTTCAGTTTTGATCCGAAAAATATTAAAACTTCAGAACTGACCTCAGTACTGAGGAGTCATAATGAATAATACATATAATTCAATCATTATGTCTGGTCTGATTTGTTCATTCCTGAATATTCAGGATTTAGTGCTGAGCAATTTTCTGCTAGGACATTCTCTACTTTTAGACTATTTTGTCAGTGTTTAATAAAATTGGAATATGTAATTTTGTAACAAAATTTTACAAAAATGGATCATTTTTTCTTACTCAAAGAAATTATCATTGGTATTAAAATGTACTGAGGAATCAATAAGTTTAATTTAAACTTTTTATTAATAAGGTATATTTTAAAAGAATATATAAAAAAAGTAATTTTTGTTCCAAAATTTTTTCATTTAATTTTTATTTTATCGAATAAATTTTTTTTTTTTGGAGAAAGGGGCAGTAACTAATATAATCTATTGGATCCTTAAAGTTCACATTAAACAATATTTTTTATTTTTAAATTTGATCGAAAAAATATTGTTTTTTTAAATTAATTATTAAACTGAGAAATTTCAGAACTGAAAATGAGAGGGCAAAAACGAGATAATCTTAATGTTTTTTTATTTTATTTTTTCAATTTGATTACACCCTTTTACCACCAGAAATAAAAATTATATCTTTTTATGGATATTCTAATGATTTCCGAAGCGTCCAGTTTCAAAAATATTCCTATATGAATATTCTTGAAACTGGATTATTATTATTATTTACGACTAACAAAAAGTATTTTGGCAGCATATATGTATTTACTAGAAGTAATCGATAGTTTCCCACAAGTACTTTATAAACATTTCAAATTGCTGCACGCAACAACAACTTTGGTAAAATCTTGAGTTAATGCGGTTTTTGCATTTTTGCTTTTGGTTCTTTCTTCAATGCACATAATTCTTGTGTTTATTGGAGAAGGAAAACTTAAGTGACTTGAACTGTAGAATCTGCAGAAAAAGATCGCCTCTGAAACAGCTGTACGATCTGCCACTCAATGCATTTTGCCAATTGTTTTATTTGTTGGTACAATTTGTACCGACTGGACCTTGAGCACGTTAAGACAAATATCTTAAAATTTCTTTTTTAGGGTGTAGAAGACCACAAGGCGTGTTTTTAGGTATACTTAGTAATATAACAATAGTATTGCGCTACAATCCTATAAGAACTTAGGCTTTCTCACCACTGCGTTATATTTTTTTTTTACAACGCTCAGGGGATGCCCCCTATTCATGCAAGGCATAGTGTTAATCGTAAGAAAGGATTATAGGTAAGAGGAGGGAGGAAAGATGGAGTAGTGTCGGTGAATGTTTGTTTTGAATTTGCAATATCAAAAATGTCGGGAAAAACAGACGCAGGGAGATTGTTCCACAAACGTATCGTGCGACTGAAGAACGAATTCTCTTGGTAATGCGTGGTGCTATTGAGAGCCGAGTGAACTACGAAGGGGTGGGCTTGGTTCGATGCCCGAGTAGAACGAGAAGACACACGACTTGGGAATGTTTTAATCTCGTAGGTTTGTCATTTACTGCCGAGAGGTATGGCGGTGAAGGAAAATGTTTTCTATGAAAAGATAATGTTAACCCCAGTCCAGGCTTAAACATGGAACCTTTCGGCTGGCTGCCCAACGCACTAACCTCAGACGAATACGATTTTATTGTAGAGCAGTTTAAAAATATATGAGATTTCTTAAGCGAAAATATAATGAATGGTTTCCATGTTTCAACATTCGATATCCCTTAAAGATATGTGAATTTTTATACTTGTTTTGGATCTGAAAAAATTAAGTGCGAATTTGTATTAAACGCTTACCAAACCAAAGAATGCCAAAAAAACATGTTTTTTTTCGTTTTTGACGAAATTTATAATTTTATCGGCTAAGTCGATAATTTGAACTCACAACTCTAACCGTATTTAGTCGCCTCAATCGGCTACTAATACTAAGCCACGCTGCGGAGCCGAAACGGCTTGCAAGTTGCAATTCTGCCACCAGTGGGTCCGAGCGACACACATTTTTTTAGTTATTTTTTTTAAGAAAATAAAGCGCGACAATTTTTTTTAATTTCAATTCGGCCGGTATAATGACTTTAGCCCTGATTTTTTTCATCAGAATGTAAAAAAAAAAGATATTTACATTACGCTACATTTTCTTGTCTCTACTATAATATTGTGCCTTAAACTCTTATTGCCTAGAATCAAAAGATTGATGCAAAACATCAACGATCTACACATGTTGAGAATTTTTTTTTTATTGTTTGATTTTATATTAAAGGAGAAATGTTTATCGTCACATTTTCGATTAAATTGGATCATATCATCTACAAAACCAAATAACTCATATTTGAGTACAATCCATATTCCTCCCTTAAGAAACACAGAATACTTTTAATCATTTTACTTACAATATTCGCACCTCTCCACAGAGTTTATGTTTGTTATTATAGACAATTACTCAAAGTTAGTGATGGTTTTTTTTTTGGTACCCAATACTTTTTAGTCGATACTTGGTTAAATATCGATATTAAACGCTGCATTCAGCGATCTCAACAGGTGTAGAGCTGTTGAGCAATTTGAGCTTGAATGGCATCCCAGCAAAAAATCGCTAACCGATAGTCATCGATAGTTCGAACTGGTTCGCACACTATCAAAAAAATTGTGCATGTTCACGAACACATTGAAAGCAGACTTTCTTCCAACGTCATAGGCAAGAAGGGGATAGCTATAGGTTTGATAGCTATGTCTTATTGAATAGCAGGTTGTTTTTAGAAACCACAGTACAATAAACGGAAAGTAATTAAAGTGATTTGTTACATGGAAAAAATAGTAAAAATTTTAATTCGAGACACACATCGAGCGCATTGGCGCACATTCGTGCAGTCTTCAAAGGAATTGTAGAACCAAAAATGAACGCCGCGCCGCTGGAGTTGTTATGCAGATGCGGAGTCGCCATACACTAGCATGCCTTGATGCAAATTTATTCTAGACATAAGCAAAACACAGGCGCTGGATACATGACAACACATTGGTATGTGGTCTGCAAAAATATGACTAGAACAAAGGTAACCGGCAGAATAACCTTCAATTACCAGTTAGCTACCAGATACCTTTTTTGCTGGGTAGGAATCTGCCGGTTACCTTTCTTCCAATGGTAGAACAAAGGTAACCGGCAAAATCACCTGCAATTACCAGTTAGCTAACCGGTTAGTTACCAGTTACCATTTTTGCTGGGATTTTTGAACAAAATAATTGGCTGCATTCAGCGACCTCAGCAGTTGCGAAACTGCTCAGTAACTAATCGCCGGTTATCTAACTGGTAATTGCAGCTTATTCTGCCGGTTACCTTTGTTCTACCATCGGGAGAAAGGTAACCGGCAGATTCCTATCTGTGTGAAATACATGTGACAAGACATCCCTTTCTAACTAAAGCATTGCGCTCATTTAAAAATAATCTTGTTGTCTCTTTTGCACCTTTTGCTATTTTAAGGTTACATTGACAGACCAAAAAAAATATTTTACAGAAAAATGAAACAGTGCTGCCATAATGACTTTTTTATATATATATTTTTATTTAGTATACTAAATTAAACAATTGTTTTAAAAATTTATTAAATTAATACAAATTATAACATAATGTCCGCATCGTCGATAAAGATGCCTTTCTGATCCTTGTTGTTAATTTTGTTCACGAATTTCCTGTTGTGTCGCTGCAGACCAGCACCAGGTAGTCGAGTTTGCGACCTTCACAGCTCATCTTCGGGGCAATGTACGAAACGTGTATGAGCGCACGTGCACGCCTGATTGATAATTTGATTTTCGCTTTTTGAAGCACTTAAATATTTTGTTGCCCAGATTTTAATTAGTTGTCATTCCCGAATTTTCAAGGTGTCCTATAACAGAAGTTTATGATCAATGAAATAGTCATATTTTTGCAGACCACATACCAATGTGTTGTCCTGTATCCAGCGCCTGTGTTTTGCTTATGTCTAGTGAATAAATTTGCATCCTAGCATGGCATGCTAGTGAATGGCGACTCCGCATCTGCATATGCCTTGGAAGACTACACGAATGTGCGCCAATGCGTTCGATGTGTGTCACGAATTAAAATTTTTACTATTTTTTCCATGTAACAAATCACTTTAATTACTTTCCGTTTATTTTTCTGTGGCTTCTAAAAACAACCTGCTATTCAATAAGACATTTTTTTTTAATGGAAAACATAAACAAAAATCAAACCTATAGCTATCCCCTTCTTACCTAAGACGTTGGAAGAAAGTCTGCTTCCGATGTGTTTGTGAACATGCACATTTCTTTGATAGTGTGCGTACCAGTTCGAAATATCAATGACTATCGAAGACTATTAGCGATTTTTTGCTGGGTATCTCCCAAAGGGCAATGAGTTTAAGGTTCGATAAATATTCGAGAATTTATTTACAACCAGTGTGAATGTAAAGTCATAATCAAGCCGACCCAATATACCACAGGGTAAGCGTTTGAAAAAATAATCATAATTGCATTTAAGGTCTAGTGTTTTTTTTAAATCATTTTCAAATATAAAATAAGTGCTATTTTTAGCGCTTACTCTGAATTTAAAAATGATTTGATAATAACATTACCAAAAAGGGCAGTGAAAATTAGGAGCAAAAATGTACTGACGCTAAAAACAGTATTTTTTTATGTTTGGAATAGAAAACAAAAAATATAACATAACGCGCGCCCAAATCTAATAGCTTACCGAAATTTCTAATAGCTTACCGAAATCTACCCAGCAAGAACATAGTCGTTCATTAGCAATGATCAAAGTGTCGATCATTTTTTTGATCACTTGTAGAATAGCGACGGGAAAAAAATGATCAAAAATTTTTTGTTCGTGTGATTTTGCATCCCTTTCTTACGTACGTTGACACAGGTACTTCTATATATGTATATATATATATATATATATATATATATATATATATATATATATATATATATATATATATATATATATATATATATATACACTCAGAAGAAAATGTACCATTAACACGTTGACGGACAGTAGAAACAAGTGAAATTTGAAAATTGACACTATATGTTTTTGTAATTTTTAGAATATTAGAAGTATAGTTTTACTCTTTCTGCTTAAATACATTTAATTTTGATTAATTCAGCACCTTTAATTAGGTTGCGGCTACAACCGTCATGGCGCCAGCGGACTCTAGACACTATGTAATGGGACGATGGCGGCTATAACAGCAAAAATTTAAAAACGTAAATGACAGGTTTAATGACTGAAATAAGCAATTTTTTGTGAGCAACAAAGTATCTAAAGTGTCTAAAAACGATCGTTTCGTATTGGACGGCTATTGCCGTCATGTCACATAGTGAACTTGAACTTGACGGCTATAGACGCAACTGTCCGTCAACGTGTTAAGTACTTTATGGTACGACCATTGATATTATGGTTCATGTATTAATAGTTTTTTCTTTTTAAATCAAAAGTTTTCTAATTAATTCAATAGTATTTGTAAAATTCATTACCATAAATTTAAATATTTCAATATTATTATTTTAAATTGAATAAATACTATTGTTTTAATGGTTTCCTCCTATAATAATAAACGTGGTCTAAAAAACGTAAAACGAATACAAACATGTTCGTTTTGTACGTCATTCTGCGAGTTTACTCAAAATGGTCGCATGTATTTTTTTGTAATATTCCACATTTTTCAACGCGACATTTGTAAGGACTCAATGTATTTAATGTAAATAAATTATATTTACATATTTATTTATATTTATATTTTTATTTATTACAGAAAATATATAATACATCGAACTTCTATTATGGCAACGGACTCAAAAATAACTGCAGCATCAAGTACTACAACCAATTTTTGGAAACCAAAGCAAACATTAAATGTGTTATAACCTTTTGCAGCAAGAAGTGTTTTTTTATGTGTGTGTTGTAAAAGTGAATATCAATTTCGACATTTAAATAAAATAAAATATACAATAAATTAACTAAAATATTTTTTTGTTTTAATAAATTATTAGGAAAATGTAATTCGACTATACCATAAAATTCATAATACGTATCATTAAATTTGTATAGGTTTTTCTTATTGAAATTAAAATATCACATTATAAAATTTATGGTACAACCACACATTGTATTAACAGTTTCAATATTACTGAACTAATGGGACGCATCCTATTGACCAATTTTAATGGTATAGATTATGGTTTTTCTATTGAAATACTATCAATTTACCATGATTTTTTTCTGGGTGTATATATATATATATATATATATATATATATATATATATATATATATATATATATATATATATATATATATATATATTCATTCATATCACTGCTATCGACAAAATGGTTGTTAAAATGATCAACATGTTTATATAGCATGTAAATCATCAGTATATGTAAAATGATTATTAAAATGAATAAACATTTAATCGGTCATTACTATTGTTAAAATGAATAGTAAATTGATCGATTTAACTTGTGCCAACCCAACACAATTATAAAAATACATTTTAGTGTTTAGTTGTTGTTTATTTCATGTAACTTTTTCTTTGTGTACGTTTTTTGATGATATCGACGGTGGCTTTTTTCAATTTGCTTCTTCATTTGTTGTTCGAATCCTAAACGCACCTCCACTTGAAAAACATCTACTTGAAAAACATCTTTTCATTTTTCAGAGACAAATATATTATTTCAAAATAAATGTTTTAAATCACATATGTGTTTAAAATGATTGATAAAATGACCAACATTTTTTCTACTAGGTAATATGTCACAATAATCATTCTTGCATGTGTAAGTGAGCAGCAAATATTTCGTATTTGTGTTCGAGTTTCAGTCAGAACTGTCTTGCTGGGTATTAGTGTTTGGACTTCTGTGAATATTTAAAACAATATACCGACCGCCCCCGCAAACCTTGAGTAGGCTCCAGAATTATATTCGAGAGCTTGAAAAATACAATCTTAAAAAAATACGTCAATGCTGGCTGCTGGCATCGATTTTCTGAAGTTGTCTTGACGCTCGGGCTTGAAGTCTACGATATTGGTTGGATGACTAAATTAATAATTACTTTCAAATCATAGAGTTGAGGTTAACGTTTGAAACACCTTTCACCTAAATCATAGCTTCTTCAATAAAAACTGGTAGCTTAACCTTAACTTGAAAATTCTCATATTTTCAAATCAATATTAAGACTAATTCTTTAAGTGATTTCAACGTTTACTTCAAATCAAGACTTAGCCTTATTTTCAACTCGTTATCAAGCCGCGGTAGCTGAGTGGTTAGTGCGTTGGACTGCGAGCCGAAAGGTCCCCGGTTCAAGCCTGGACTGGGGCTAACAACATCTTTTCATAGAAACATGTTTCTATACCGCGCTACCTCTCGGCATTAAATGGCAAACCTCCAAGAGTAAAAACATTGCCTATGAAAAGCTCTCACCCGCCGTTCGGATTCGGCAATAAACTGTAGGTCCCAACACTTTGAGTACAAATATAACACGCACAGCTTTTAATTTCATATCTTAATATGTTTTTATTATTGGTCAATGAAGTTCACATTTAATTTTCCAGTTTTCTATAGTACCCCCTATTTTGGTTGTTTTGCACCACAGCATTCAAAAACTGCCTTTTTAAAACAAATATCATTCCACTTTGATTTTGAAAATCCTGTATTTTAGTATATAAATCGCCATAATTTTGAATTGGTTTGAGATACATCAAAAATAAAACTAATATATATACGCATATTTCTTGTAGTAGTCAAACATATTAATATTATTAAGGATACAAAACTGTCCCAAAATTCACACAATACCCTGTACGATCACTCGCTGGTTTAGCCAAAAATTGGTACATGTACACCTGAATAGGCGCAGTTGTTGTAGTTGAAGGATGTGGCTTTATTTGTTAGTGTTTGGGGTTCTCTCGTTGTTATCGCCACGCTAAAAATTATTCGATAATACCATATTAATATAAAAATCGGAACTACCAACCGTATATGCTTCAAACATGATTCAATATTTTTTCGCATTTTTGTCGAATCGAGTTGAACACTATCCTCATATACCAGCCAGACACAGTCGAGTTAAAACATACCTCTTGCAAATTAAAAAAAAAGTCTAAATTGAATAAATCAGTTTAACAAAAGTTAAACTGTATATTTAAATTCGAGAAAACGTGCCGCACAATTATTTTTTTAAAGTTATATAAATTGTCCACTATTATATAACTGGATTATACCGGATTAAACCCGATTTAATATTTAACCAGGAGTTAAATATGCTAAATCAGATTTTCTAACCCAACTCGGTAAATATATTAATAACTTAAAAGTCATCATGTGCCTAACCCATATGTTTATCGAACCAGATAACTACAAATTTTGGCTTAATCGGCTAAACCAGGCGGTTTTAGCAGAAGCTCCCTTGGGGAAGCTGCGCGTTGAACCACGCAAAAGCGCCGCGCAAAGACTTCATCCATCTTCAGCTTCATTTATGTTCCAGGCGGGAGCTGGACGACAGAATTATATCCTCGTCGTTGTAGAACTAAAATTCACCAACTACATTTTCCAAATGCCAATTATTCCTGTACAAAAACTTTTATATTTCTTTCAAATTTTTATCGATAAGCTCAATATACCAAATGCTAAAAAAATGTGAAATGTGAATATATATATATATATATATATATATATATATATATATATATATATAACTTAAATTTTTTATATTCTAGAACTACTGTTGATTGCTCACTTAGCAACACATTCGTAAGTTTGTACACTCTCTTTTACACTCTCTTTTTGCGTCTACGCTTTTATTCTCAATTAGTGGAAACCACTATGCATTTTGGTATGAGTAGCTATTGTCTCTCATTTACGATATAGATGCATCATTAGATGCAATACACATAAAAGTGTTGTTGTAGTTGCGCGCTACCATTGATGATCAATATTTGTAATGTTAAATGTTAATAAAATAAATTTATTAGTATGAATAAATTTAATTGTTTACCAAAAATTACGTGTTAAAAATTGATTTAATGGCCGAGTAGCCGAACGCATTTACAGTATGGTATTCTGAAATACTATTTAGATACGGATAAATTGAGTTCACAAGGACGGGAGGGCATAGGGATCACGTCATCAGATTCGTTCGGATATGTTATTGTTAAGGCATAGTCATACCCCCAGGTGACAGGGGGGTATGTCGTACATTATTTACTGATTTTTTTTTGTTGTGAAAATAGTAAGCACGTAGATTTTTTTTGTTAACGTTTATCGGAAGGGGCTAGCAAAACTCCCCCCCTATTGCCGACGAGCTAGACCTTTAACCAGTACGTGCTGAACGCTAGTACCCCTATCTGATCGGGAAGACAAGGAAACGTTACAAATTAGCTCACAACGTGAGGCTTGACGGAAAACCATGCAGGTCAACCTGTTTAAATAATTATTAGCTGAAATCATCTAAGTCGTCCCACAATTAGATAGATTTTGACCATTTTTCCCTTCATTCATAAATGATAAATACCTTTGTGTTTGTCTTTACAAAACTCTTTAGAATTGCTAGACAATTGAAAACATATTGACATAACACTATATTGATATAACAACAATTGATCATTTTTTCTCATAATTAATATAGTTTGTTGAGTTAGGGTTGTTGATACGAATACATTTTTCTGGAATATTGACAAGTAGTTGATTTTTCATCCGATTAATTATTTCGATAAAAATAAAAAAAATTGTATCAACAAATGTGTTTCTTATTTTCCTGCAGCAACAATTAACTTTATATCCAGTTTGTATTGAATAGTGTTCGGTTACGATATAGGTAATTGATATTACATTGTATATCAGTTTTCTATTAAAAATTTAAATTTTTTTAATGGCTGTGCAGCATAGTATGGAAAATTTACCCCTACCTATAGAGAATAATCTCGGTGATTGCGTTGTTTGTTGCCAAAAATTAGACCATTCTTCAGTTGTTGTCGAGACGAGTTGTAAGCATTTTTTTCATCGGAATTGTATACTCGAATGGTTAGAAACATCGTTGACTTGTCCTCAATGTCGTCATCGTTCCCAAATAAATAATTTAGTGGAAATTATGAATGGAAATCACAATAATCGTGAAGGCGAACCAAACACCAAATCTTCACAAGGAGCAATACCTCGAATTTTGACTTGTAGCAAACAAGACGGTAGCAAACACACAATAACCGGAGTGGCCGCGTTATAGTATTCCCACTACCAGAACTCAGTCTGTTGGTGAACGCTTCACACGAAGTGGTACGGAACCCTCACCAGTTAATTCCAATGTCAACACAAATCACACGCTCAATAGAACGTCGCGTCCATCTGAAGATGTTCATGCAAATGTACGCAAAGCCATCATCCAAGTTACCCTGCCACAAATAATATTATTCAAACTCCTGCAACCTCAAATTTGGTAAACAGCAGTAGTAGAATTGCCCAACTTATACAGAGTTGGAAAATTACATTCGACGGGTCTTTAAGTAAAATGTCTGTAGAAAAATTTATTTATATGATCAATTCGCTCACGTGTGACAGTTTTGACGGTGATTTTAACACTTTAAGTGAACATTCACATATTCTTTTTAGCGTAAGAGGATTGGACTGGTATTGGCGATACCGTCGAAATTTTCCACGCGTTCAATGGTCACAACTTTGTGAATCTTTACGTGCGCATTTTCAGGAGCATCTTACTGATGGGGATGTCAGAGAGCTGATTCACTATAGGAAACAGAAAGAAAATGCAAATTTTGAGGAATTTTATAATTCAGTACAATATTTGTGCGATCGCTACGATATCCTCAAGATCAAGAACTACTTAAAATATTGCGTAGAAACATTCGACCTAAATATCGGAATGAATTATTTTATCAGAATATTACGTCCGTTGTCCACCTCCGTCACCTGTTACTTCGGCGTGAAACGTTATTGAGAGACCTTGAAAAAAGCAGTTTTCGTACTACACGACCGACGGTGAACGGAGTTGAACCTAATTTACGAGATACGACGCGTTTTCTTGATAACGAAGAAGTTTGCGTATTAGGTAGAGGACCACTTTTGTGCTGGAATTGCAGAAAAGAGGGTCATCGCTGGATGGATTGTTTGGAAGAGCGTGGTATATTCTGTTATGGCTGCGGCGGGCGCACACAACTACAGTCGTATGCGCTCGAAAGAAAATTAAGTGAAAGTCAAACGAAATAGTTATTAATCGTACGGTTACTCCCGAATACTTAAAAAATTTTACCAGCGAAAATAATAACAATTTTTCTATTAAAAATTCAAATTATAAACCATTTTTACATCCCATTAACCCATATCACGAAAAATTGTTAAATTATAAAGCTGCACGCACTAAATTATTTTGCGAAAACGTAACATTTGATTTTCCACAGACGCCTAAACGTAAATCTTTATGAACTACCTGTCGTTTGCGTGCATTTTGGAAAAAGGTAAATACAAATCATAAAAAATTGTTCTAAATTTCTATCGGCTTTCGACAAACCAATACCAGACGTACGACCATATATTAATGTTTCTTTGTTTGATATGAATATTCTGGCGTTATTAGATTCATGCCTAAGTGTTAAAGCTGCCAAACAATTTTTAGATAAGAAAATTCCATTTAAACGTTTATCAGAATTAGTTGAAACTGCTGGTGGTAGTAAATACAAAATTATAGGAAGTGTAGTTGCCAATATTACGTTTAAAAATTTAATAAAACCGTTGGAAATTTTTATAATTCCGGATTTGCGTCAAGAATTATATTTGGGTGCAAATTTTTTCCATAAATTCGGATTGATCAACCAAATATTAGAATCATTTTCCAGTGACATGGACAACCTTAATATATCTCCTGAGATGCATAATTTGCAGCCCAGTGAGAAAAAACTTTTAGGAAATGTAATCTCGTTGTATCCGTCATTCGAAAAAGAGGGATTAGGTAAAACTAACATTTTAAACACTCAATAGAATAAGTGTTACCGGCAATTGAAAAGAAATTGCACCAAGAGATTGACCGGATGTTAAATTTAGGCGTAGTAGAGCCAGCGCCTCCAAACTGTTCTTGGAGTAGTCCAGTAGCATTGGTTGAAAGAGAAGGAAAAATAAAATTGTGTTTAGACTCTCGAAAAATGAATAGTGTAACGGTGAAAGACGCTTTTCCGTTGTCAAAAATAAATGGTATTCTTAGCCATCTACCAAAAGCCAATTATATTTCGTCCTTGGATTTAAAACACGCGTTTTGGCAAATAGAATTATCAGAAAATTCAATGGGACAACTGAAGAAACTGAAGCACAAGCTGCCTTTGATATCCACAAAGAAAAATTGACTTCTTCACCGCTTTTGGTGACTCCTGATTTTGACCGGCCGTTTATTGTAAAACGCGATGCTTCTTTTACTGGTGTTGGGGGAGTTCTGGCGCAGGAGGATCAAGAAGGGGTAGAAAAACCGATAGCGTACTTCTCACATAAATTAAATCGATCGCAAAAGAACTACTCCATTTCGGAATTAGATGTATTCGCGAAATTTTTGGATGCTTAGGAGTGCGGCCTAAGCATCCAAAAATTTCGCGAATACATCGAAGGGCATCAATTCAAGGTAATCACCGACCATGCAAGCTTACAGTGGCTAATGCGACAAGTCGATTTAAATGGTCGTTTAGCGCGTTGGTCTTTAAAATTGCAGTATCGTAGAGGTAGTAGTACCGTAGTAACGTAGTACCGGATGTACTGTCCAGACTCGAAGCTTTAAGTCATGTTTCCAGTGATATTAATCCTTTACCTATTATTGACCTTCAGTCCATGCACTTTTAATCTGATGAATATACGAAAGTTCGCAAAAATATTATTGAAAAATCAAACTAGCCTACCAGATCTGAAAATTGTTGATCGTTATGTGTATAAAAGGACTGAATTTTCAGAAGGTGATCCGGTGGTTGAAGCATCCATGTGGAAGCTGTGGATTCCTTCTGCGCTCACACATGACGTCATTACTATAGCCCACCGATCGCTGCTCATGGAGCTATAGGGAAAACCTTGGAGAAACTTCGCAGACATTTCTTCTAGCCGAAAATGGCAGTGGATGTTCGGAATTTTATTTCCCGCTGCGATGTATGCAAACAATCGAAAGCACCTAACGTTATTCTTCGTCCCCCTATGGAAAATCAGTCCAAATCTTCACGCCCTTTTCAAAAATTAAATATGGACTTTATAGGCCCATACCCAAGGTCGAAAAGAGGACATTTTTATCATACTTGATCACCTAAAAAAGTTCCCCATTCTGAAATGTATGCGTAACCTCGTTCAATAATTGCGGCAATACGTTCGTATTTAGATAAAGATCATAGAAAATGGGACTTGAATGTGAATCAAGTATCTGCGGCTTTACGATGTTCCAGATATAATTCAATTGGATTTCTCCTTATTATGTTTTATTCGGCCAGGAGGTGATTAACCATGGCGACACCAATGATTTGTTGAGAAAACTACACAGATTAGAAGAAGGCGAAGAGGTAGATCGTCAGGACAAATTTCATTTAATTAGATCCCAGGTCAAAGAAAATTTAAGATGTGCTTACGAAACGAATAAAAAAGCTATAATTTGCGATCACCTCCTATTAATATATTCCCAGGAGAAGAAGTCTATCGACGTAACTTTGTGCAAAGTAATAAAGTAGGTTTTATAAAGAGTGGTCAAGAAGGTCGGTATCTACAGGATTTACAAGGACGTGACGTAGGCATATTTCATGGTAAAGATATAGCAGTTTTCTCTGAATACATCTTAACTTCTTATTATACTAATTGTTACCACTCGAAATAACTCAAAATTTTCCAGTTACTTTTACTTGGCAAACCGAATTAAAATTAACTGCTTTGTAGTTGTTAAACTTATTAAAATTTTTAAGGATACAAAACTGTCCCAAAATTCACACAATACTCTGAACGATCACTCGCTGGTTTAGCCAAAAATTAGTATATGTACACCTGAATAAGCGCAGTTGTTGTAGTTGAAGGATGTGGCTTTATTTGTTAGTGTTTGGGGTTCTCTCGCCACGGTAAAAATCATTCGATAATACCGTATTAATATAAAAATCGGAACTACCAACCGTATATGCTTCAAACATGATTTAATATTTTTTCGCATGTTTGTCGAATCGAGTTGAACACTATCCCCATATACCAGCCAGACACAGTCGAGTTAAAACATACCTCTTGCAAATTTAAAAAAGGCTAAATTGAATAAATCAGTTTAACAAAAGTTAAACTGTATATTTAAATTCGAGAAAACGTGCCGCACAATTATTTTTTTAAAGTAATATAAATTGTCCACTTTTATATAACTGGATTATACCGGATTAAACCCGATTTAATATTTAACCAGGAGTTAAATATGCTAAATTAGATTTTCTAACCCAACTCGGTAAATATATTAATAACTTAAAAGTCATCATGTGCCTAACCCATATGTTTATCGAACCAGATAACTACAAATTTTGGCTTAATCGGCTAAACCAGGCGGTTTTAGCAGAAGATCCCTTGGGGAAGCTGCGCGTTGAACCACGCAAAAGCACAGCGCAAAGACTTCATCCATCTTCAGCTTCATTTATGTTCCAGGCGGGAGCTGGACGACAGAAATATATCCTCATCGTTGTAGAACTAAAATTCACCAACTACATTTTCCAAATGCCAATTATTCCTGTACAAAAACTTTTATATTACTTTCAAATTTTTATCGATAAGCTCAATATACCAAATGCTAAAAAAATGTGAATCTATCATTTGGTATTTCAACTTTAAAAATGCATCAATTACTTTTTGTAATAATTACCAACAAATTTGAAATTAAAGATTTTCATAAAAATGTATTTGGTGATTTTTAGTTCTACAACGACGATATATAAATTTAGATTTCCCAGTCGATCAAACGCATCGCAAAAACCTCCTACATCTTCAACTGGCCAGCAGACGGACATAATTTGTAAGTTATCTATATCATTATATTTGATATATTTACATTATATAAGCAGACATATATATATAAATAAAAGGTCTTTAAAACTTATAATTTATGTCATTACATACATCCCCCCCTCCCTTCTTCTTGATATAATTTAAATAAAAGCATAAACTAAGTAAATGTTTAAGTATTATATAAGTTATAAATATCCTACTTAAAGTAATTAAATATTTAAAATTATAATTTTAAATCTAAACTTAATAAAAGTGTAAAACTTGAACACTAATATAAATATTAACAAAATGTTATCATAAATCACATAACTTACATTTTTTATAATCTAGACCTACTGTTGATTGCTCACTTAGCAACACATTCGTAAGTTTGTACACTCTCTTTTTGCGTCTACGCTTTTATTCTCAATTAGTGGAAATCACTATGCATTTTGGTATGAGTAGCTATTGTCTCTGATTTACGATATAATTCTTACGATCATACATTGACTACCAATTGTTCGTTCACGTATTTTTTATTATTTTGATTGTTAAACATCATTAGATGCAATACACATAAAAGTGTTGTTGTAGTTGCGCGCTACCATTGATGATCAATATTTGTAATGTTAAATGTTAATAAAATAAATTTATTAGTATGAATAAATTTAATTGTTTACCAAAAATTACGTGTTAAAGTTTGATTTAATGGCCGAGTAGCCGAACGCATTTACAATATGGTATTCTAAAATACTATTTAGATACGGATAAATTGAGTTCACAAGGACGGGAGGGCATAGGAATCACGTCATCAGATTCGTTCGGATATGTTATTGTCAAGGCATAGTCATACCCCCAGTCGTACATTATTTTTTTTGTTGTGGAAATAGTAAGTACGTAGATTTTTTTTTGTTAACGTTTATCGGAAGGTGCTAGCAAAACTCTCCCCCATTGCCGGCGAGCTAGACCTTTAACCAGTGCGTGCTGAACGCTAGTACCCCTATCTGATCGGGAAGACAAGGAAACGTTAGAAACAATTAGATAGATTTTGACCATTTTTCCCTTCATTCATAAATGATAAATACCTTTGTGTTGGTCTTTACAAAACTCTTTAGAATTGCTAGACAATTGAAAACATATTGACATAACAATATATTGATATAACAACAATTGATCATTTTTTCTCATAATTAATATAGTTTGTTGAGTTAGGGTTGTTGATACGAATACATTTTTCTGGAATATTGACAAGTAGTTGATTTTTCATCCGATTAATTATTTCGATAAGCGATTGGATACCTTAATAAAAAAAAATGAATCAACAAATGTGTTTCTTATTTTCCTGCAGCAACAATTAACTTTATATCCAGTTTGTATTGAATAGTGTTCGGTTACATATAGGTCATTGATATTACATTGTATATCAGTTTTCTTTTCAAAATTTAAATTTTTTTAATGGCTGTGCAGCATAGTATGGAAATTTTACCCCTACCTATAGAGAATAATCTCAGTGATTGCGTTGTTTGTTGCCAAAAATGAGACCATTCTTCAGTTGTTGTCGAGACTAGTTGTAAGCATTTTTTTCATCGGAATTGTATACTCGAATGGTTAGAAACATCGTTGACTTGTCCTCAGTATCGTCATCGTTGCCAAATAAATAATTTAGTGGAAATTATGAATGGAAATCACAACAATCGTGAAGGCGAACCAAACACCAAATCTTCACAAGGAGCAATACCTCAAATTTTGACTTCGAGACGTGTTACCCGAGCTACAAGCCGAAATCAAAACCCTTTAGACTGGTCAATTGGTGGAGCAAATTTAACTCCATCAGGTAGAAATTTATCGCTGTATCTACTCATGACATACCTACTCAAGAATTATCCCCAGATCAAAACACGTTAAATAATCGTCTTTCAACTCTAGAAGCCAGACTAGAATCAGAATTTACTACTTTACAACTTACCATGCAGAGTCTGGTCCAACAAATAGGTCAAATGACGGTAGCAAACACACAATAACCGGAGTGGCCGCGTTATAGTATTCCCACTATCAGAACTCAGTCTGTTGGTGAACGCTTCACACGAAGTGGTACGGAACCCTCACCAGTTAATTCCAATGTCAACACAAATCACACGCTCAATAGAACGTCGCGTCCATCTGAAGATGTTCATGCAAGTTACCCTGCCACAAATAATATTATTCAAACTCCTGCAACCTCATATTTGGTAAACAGCAGTAGTAGAATTGCGCAACTTATACAGAGTTGGAAAATTACATTCGACGGGTCTTTAAGTAAAATGTCTGTAGACAAATTTATTTATATGATCAATTCGCTCACGTGTGACAGTTTTGGCGGTGATTTTAACACTTTAAGTGAACATTCACATATTCTTTTTAGCGTAAAAGGATTGGACTAGTATTGGCGATACCGTCGAAATGTTCCACGCGTTCAATGGTCACAACTTTGTGAATCTTTACGTGTGCATTTTCAGGAGCATCTTACTGATGGGGATGTCAGAGAGCTGATTCACTATAGGAAACAGAAAGAAAATGCAAATTTTGAGGAATTTTATAATTCAGTACAATATTTGTGCGATCGCTACGATATCCTCAAGATCAAGAACTACTTGAAATATTGCGTAGAGACATTCGACCTAAATATCGGAATGAATTATTTTATCAGAATATTACGTCCGTTGTCCACCTCCGTCACCTGTTACTTCGGCGTGAACCGTTATTGAGAGACCTTAAAAAAAGCAGTTTTCGTACTACACGACCGACGGTGAACGGAGTTGAACCTAATTTACGAGATACGACGCGTTTTCTTGATAACGAAGAAGTTTGCGTATTAGGTAGAGGACCACTTTTGTGCTGGAATTGCAGAAAAGAGGGTCATCGCTGGATGGATTGTTTGGAAGAGCGTGGTATATTCTGTTATGGCTGCGGCGGGCGCACACAACTACAGTCGTATGCGCTCGAAAGAAAATTAAGTGAAAGTCAAACGAAATAGTTATTAATCGTACGGTTACTCCCGAATACTTAAAAAATTTTACCAGCGAAAATAATATCAATTTTACTATTGAAAATTCAAATTATAAACCATTTTTACATCCCATTAACCCATATCACGAAAAATTGTTAAATTATAAAGCTGCATTATTTTGCACTAAATTATTTTGCGAAAACGTAACATTCGATTTTCCACAGACGCCTAAACGTAAATCTTTACGAACTACCTGTCGTTTGCGTGCATTTTGGAAAAAGGTAAATACAAATCATAAAAATTGTTCTAAATTTCTATCGGCTTTAGATTCAGGAACTTCTGTTTCATGCCTAAGTGGTAAAGCTACCAAACAATTTTTAGATAAGAAAATTCCATTTAAACGTTTATCAGAATTAGTTGAAACTGCTGGTGGTAGTAAATACAAAATTATAGGAAGTGTAGTTGCCAATATTACGTTTAAAAATTTAATAAAACCGTTGGAAATTTTTATAATTCCGGATTTGCGTCAAGAATTATATTTGGGTGCAGATTTTTTCCATAAATTCGGATTGATCAACCAAATATTAGAATCATTTTCCAGTGACATGGACAACCTTAATATATCTCCTGAGATGCATAATTTGCAGCCCAGTGAGAAAAAACTTTTAGGAAATGTAATCTCGTTGTATCCGTCATTCGAAAAAGAGGGATTAGGTAAAACTAACATTTTAAACACTCAATAGAATAAGTGTTACCGGCAATTGAAAAGAAATTGCACCAAGAGATTGACCGGATGTTAAATTTAGGCGTAGTAGAGCCAGCGCCTCCAAACTGTTCTTGGAGTAGTCCAGTAGCATTGGTTGAAAGAGAAGGAAAAATAAAATTGTGTTTAGACTCTCGAAAAATGAATAGTGTAACGGTGAAAGACGCTTTTCCGTTGTCAAAAATAAATGGTATTCTTAGCCATCTACCAAAAGCCAATTATATTTCGTCCTTGGATTTAAAACACGCGTTTTGGCAAATAGAATTATCAGAAAATTCAATGGGACAACTGAAGAAACTGAAGCACAAGCTGCCTTTGATATCCTCAAAGAAAAATTGACTTCTTCACCGCTTTTGGTGACTCCTGATTTTGACCGGCCGTTTATTGTAAAACGCGATGCTTCTTTTACTGGTGTTGGGGGAGTTCTGGCGCAGGAGGATCAAGAAGTGGTAGAAAAACCGATAGCGTACTTCTCACATAAATTAAATCGATCGCAAAAGAACTACTCCATTTCGGAATTAGATGTATTCGCGAAATTTTTGGATGCTTAGGAGTGCGGCCTAAGCATCCAAAAATTTCGCGAATACATCGAAGGGCATCAATTCAAGGTAATCACCGACCATGCAAGCTTACAGTGGCTAATGCGACAAGTCGATTTAAATGGTCGTTTAGCGCGTTGGTCTTTAAAATTGCAGTATCGTAGAGGTAGTAGTACCGTAGTAACGTAGTACCGGATGTACTGTCCAGACTCGAAGCTTTAAGTCATGTTTCCAGTGATATTAATCCTTTACCTATTATTGACCTTCAGTCCATGCACTTTTAATCTGATGAATATACGAAAGTTCGCAAACCAGATCTGAAAATTGTTGATCGTTATGTGTATAAAAGGACTGAATTTTCAGAAGGTGATCCGGTGGTTGAAGCATCCATGTGGAAGCTGTGGATTCCTTCTGCGCTCACACATGACGTCATTACTATAGCCCACCGATCGCTGCTCATGGAGCTATAGGGAAAACCTTGGAGAAACTTCGCAGACATTTCTTCTAGCCGAAAATGGCAGTGGATGTTCGGAATTTTATTTCCCGCTGCGATGTATGCAAACAATCGAAAGCACCTAACGTTATTCTTCGTCCCCCTATGGAAAATCAGTCCAAATCTTCACGCCCTTTTCAAAAATTAAATATGGACTTTATAGGCCCATACCCAAGGTCGAAAAGAGGACATTTTTATCATACTTGATCACCTAAAAAAGTTCCCCATTCTGAAATGTATGCGTAACCTTTCATCTGAAAATATTAGCGTATTTTTGGAAGAACATGTTTTCACTGTTTTTGGAGTCCCCGAAGTAGTGATATCCGACAATGGTTCACAGTTCAAGTCCATTCAATTTAATAATTTTCTATCTAAATATGGCGTACAACATATATACACTGCTATTTATTCTCCGCAGTCAAACGCCTCGGAACGTGTTAATCGTTCAATAATTGCGGCAATACGTTCGTATTTAGATAAAGATCATAGAAAATGGGACTTGAATGTGAATCAAGTATCTGCGGCTTTACGATGTTCCAGATATAATTCAATTGGATTTCTCCTTATTATGTTTTATTCGGCCAGGAGGTGATTAACCATGGCGACACCTATGATTTGTTGAGAAAACTACACAGATTAGAAGAAGGCGAACAGGTAGATCGTCAGGACAAATTTCATTTAATTAGATCCCAGGTCAAAGAAAATTTAAGATGTGCTTACGAAACGAATAAAAAAGCTATAATTTGCGATCACCTCCTATTAATATATTCCCAGGAGAAGAAGTCTATCGACGTAACTTTGTGCAAAGTAATAAAGTAGGTTTTATAAAGAGTGGTCAAGAAGGTCGGTATCTACAGGATTTACAAGGACGTGACGTAGGCACGTCCACTATTATATAACTAGATTATACCGGATTAAACCCGATTTAATATTTAACCAGGAGTTAAATATGCTAAATTAGATTTTCTAACCCAACTCGGTAAATATATTAATAACTTAAAAGTCATCATGTGCCTAACCCATATGTTTATCGAACCAGATAACTACAAATTTTGGCTTAATCGGCTAAACCATGCGGTTTTAGCAGAAGATCCCTTGGGGAAGCTGCGCGTTGAACCACGCAAAAGCACAGCGCAAAGACTTCATCCATCTTCAGCTTCATTTATGTTCCAGGCGGGAGCTGGACGACGGAATTATATCCTCGTCGATGTAGAACTAAAATTCACCAACTACATTTTCCAAATGCCAATTATTCCTGTACAAAAACTTTTATATTACTTTCAAATTTTTATCGATAAGCTCAATATACCAAATGCTCCGTCGATCAAACGCATCGCAAAAACCTCCTACATCTTCAACTGGCCAGCAGACGGACATAATTTGTAAATTATCTATATCATTATATTTGATATATTTACATTATATAAGTAGACACTATATATATATATATATATATATATATATATATATATAAATAAATAAAAGGTCTTTAAAACTTATAATTTATGTCATTACATAAATCCCCCCTCCCTTCTTCTTGATATAATTTAAATAAAAGCATAAACTAAGTATTACATAAGTTATATACATCCTACTTAAAGTAATTAAATATTTAAAATTATAATTTTATATCTAAACTTAATAAAATTGTAAAACTTGAACACTAATATAAATATTAACTAAATGTTATCATAAATCACATAACTTAATTTTTTTATAATCTAGACCTACTGTTGATTGCTCACTTAGCAACACATTCGTAAGTTTGTACACTCTCTTTTACACTCTCTTTTTGCGTCAACGCTTTTATTCTCAATTAGTGGAAACCACTATGCATTTTGGTATAAGTAGCTATTGTCTTTGATTTACGATATAATTCTTACGATCATACATTGACTACCAATTGTTCGTTCACGTATTTTTTTATTATTTTGATTGTTAAACATCATTAGATGCAATACACATAAAAGTGTTGTTGTAGTTGCGCGCTACCTTTGATGATCAATATTTATAATGTTAAATGTTAATATAATAAATTTATTAGTATGAATAAATTTAATTGTTTACCAAAAATTACGTGTTAAAGTTTGATTTGATGGCCGAGTAGCCGAACGCATTTACAGTGTGGTATTCTCAAATACTATTTAAATACGGATAAATTGAGTTCACAAGGACGGGAGGGCATAGGGATCACGTCATCAGATTCGTTCGGATATGTTATTGTTAAGGCATAGTCATACCCCCAGTCGTACATTATTTACTGTTTTTTTTTTTGTTGTGGAAATAGTAAGCACGTAGATTTTCTTTGTTAACGTTTATCGGAAGGGGCTAGCAAAACTCCCCCCCATTGCCGGCGAGCTAGACCTTTAACCAGTACGTGCTGAACGCTAGTACCCCTATCTGATCGGGAATACAAGGAAACGTTACAGATTAGCGCCCAACGTGAGGCTTGACGGAAAACCATGCAGGTCAACCTGTTTAAATAATTATTAGCTGAAATCATCTAAGCTAAGTCGTCCCACAATTAGATAGATTTTGACCATTTTTCCCTTCATTCATAAATGATAAATACCTTTGTGTTGGTCTTTACAAAACTCTTTAGAATTGCTAGACAATTGAAAACATATTGACATAACAATATATTGATATAACAACAATTGATCATTTTTTCTCATAATTAATATAGTTTGTTGAGTTAGGGTTGTTCTGGAATATTCACAAGTAGTTGATTTTTCATCCGATTAATTATTTCGATAAGCGATTAGATTCCTTAATAAAAAAAAAAATGAATCAACAAACGCAACGCACCAAAACATTGTATGCAATAGAGTAGAAAGGATATGGGCAGAGTAAGCATAATTTATAATGGTGGGTGGAGTTGATAAAAGTGAGAAGGGGTTGTGTTACTCACTATAAATATTCATTGTGAATGCGGAATAGCGATTTCGGTAGATGGAGATGTCAATCGACACCACTAGATGGCCACAATGAAGGTTAGAATTCAGTTATTGTAAATAGTTACCGTGGGATCACCGCTAAATGCATCGCTCGATGTAAGCAGATGTCAATAGACAACATTAAAAGGCGATGAGTACTGCTAGATGTCAAGGATCTCGATAGATGTAAATGTCGATAGACATCGCTAGATGGCGCTGAATGCGATGTAATACACAAACCGTAAACTTGGTTAGTCAGAGCATGACTCATATATTTACGGGGACTTATACAATGTAAAAATTAAATTGTAGATGATTTAATTTAAATGAAAATAAATTATTTCAACTATTTTGAGACAATCACACAGTACAAAGGAAATTATTTTTTAAACAACATGTCTCGATATTTATTTATTAGTATCATAAGGAATATCTGAGAATCAATTAAATTGAAAAAGGTTAAATTAGGAATTCGGACTGGAATTTTTTTAATTATATAATAAAAATACCACCCACTTAAAATATTCATGAACATTATATGTACAATTATGCTTTCGAAATATAATTCTGAAGCAATAAATTGCAATATTTACGATTTACGATTAAAAGTATAAGTAGAACCGTTCGAATTTTAGTAATTAATATTCAAAAAATGTTTTCGTTAAAAATTAATAATGCAGGGGCTACCCTTTATAAATGTACCATACGATTTAAAATCGATGCAGGTAAAGCCAATAGGATACTACTAAATGAAACTCTATTGCCATAACTGCATTGGAATACATCCTATGGCTTTTCATTTTCTTTACCTCCATAAGATTTCATCTACTGGGGCCAGTATAAAAATTTATCCCAACATCGGTTGACATAAAGTTGTTTTCTTCTTTCTTTAATTGTTTATAATATTTTGTTATTGTTTAAAGTAAATTTTCATTTTAAACTTACTTACTTACTAAAGACAATTTTATTTTACTTTTTAAACAATAAACATATTAGTAAAAAATTAAATATGTTCGCGTGTGAAAATTGTACAGCAACATTCTCATCGTTAGAAAATTTGTCAATTCATTTAAATGATTGTAAAGAAAAATATTTTCAATGTGGCTGCGGTTTACTCATTAAAGGCATTCAATATGTCATTAAAGGCATTCAATATGTTCATAGCTGAACCCATCCCCTCCTCATCTCATAGAGGAGTTAAGAAAAATGGAACCCAATCAGGAGCATCATCATCTCATCAAATCCTCAAACAGAAAGGAAATGGAATCAACATACAAAATACAACTAGACGACCAAAAATTGACATGGAAACGAAAGTATGTGAGATTTTTGGGATACATATTCCCATAAATAGGTATAAAATGCACTTTAGAACCGACATGCACAAGGAAAGATCTGCAATAACTCTACGGGAAAACGTTCTCCAACTATCAACCTTCCAAACCAATATTGAAAAAAAATATCGTGTTTTAAGCTCATCGAAGAATGAGATATTGATTGAAAACTTTTTTACTAATATAAATCCATATTTAAAAGAACTTCTGTTAACGAATATTGGAGAACATGATTTCGTTAAATATAATATATGGTGATTATGTAAAACAAGAGGAAACCGAGATGGTACTAACAAAAAAACACTTCGGAACCCGATTTGTTTGTATATATAATCTGGATGATATAAATTCTTCATTAGAAGAATTGATAAATGAAATAACTAGAATTTCAAGTGAATTCCAAGAGAGAGACAGTGGATGAGCAATCGTAGAATTTACATATGTGGAAATACCCATGTGCAAATTAGAACATATACCATCAGGAATATATACGCCTCTGCCTAGAGATATTAACTCTAAAGCTGCTACAATCAATATAAAAAATATGGATGAATTTTGCTTCAAATGGAGTATTCTGGCTGCAATAGCTTGTAAATATGATAATTTGGAGTCAAAAAATCTTTATAAGTTGACAAATCCCAATTATTATAGAATTTTGGATATTAGATCCGAAAAAATTCGTTTTCGTGGAATTAATTTAAATTTTTCAAAAATGATGTTTCCAACACCATTAAAAGATTTAAAAATATTTGAAAAAAATAATCCACAGTTCAGCGTCAATGTGTACGATATAAAAGATAAAAAAACACATACGGAAACTAGCAAAATTATAGGACCATCTAGACCAACATCAGAAGTTCGAGCATTCCATGTGAATTTATTATCTGTAATAAATTTGAATTCAAACAGCAATCATTATTTTCTAATAAAAGATTTAAAGAGACTGGTAAAATCACAATTTACTGCTAGTCACAATAGTGGTTATATTTGTGATTTTTGTCAGAATCACTATTTCGTCGATTCAAAAAGACATAATGAAAAGGAATGCGGAAAAGTTACTGCAAGATATCCTAAAGCAGAAGCCACAGCAACATAGATTTGAATAGATTTTTAAACTCTAGCTTAGAAAAATTATCTAGTTATATGGATAGTAATAATTTCAATATTTTAAAAAATAGATATAAAAATGTTGACAAATTTAATGTATTTGATGTATTTGAAAATTTTCGAAGCATTTGTTTAAATATTTATAATTTAGATCCAATAAATTATATAACTGCCCCTTCTTTATCTTGGGATGCAATGCTTAAGTATACCAAAGCAGATCTAGAACTTATAAACGATCCTGATGTTCATAACTTTCTTAAAGTTAGCGTAAGAGGAGGATTAACTCAATGTACTCATAGGATATCTGAAGCCAATAACAAATATTTAAAATCTGGATATGATACAAATAATAAAAGGAGTTAAAATAATAGCCGATCTTCATAAAAAATACAAGTATATAATTCATTTAAAATATTTGCAACTATGTTTACAACATGGTTTAACACTAAAAAAAGTACATCGTGTTCTGCGCTTTAAACAAAGCAAATGGTTAGAACCATATATTATTCTTAATACAGAACAAAGGAAGCAGGCTAAAAATGATTTTGAAAAAAACTTCTATAAGTTGATGAATAATGCAGTATATGGTAAAACGATGGAAAATGTTGAAAAAAGAAGAGACGTAAGGTTATTAACTCATTATAATAAACGAAGAAATTCAGAAGGCTTTCGATCACTTATAGCTAAAACTAATTTCCATAGTATAGACATTTTTAGTGACTCTCTGGTTGGAGTTGAACTAGTCAATTTAGAAATATTTTATGACAAACCAATTTATGTGGGAACAACAGTACTCGAATTATCCAAATCGTTGATGTACGATTTTTTTTTTATAATTTCTTGAAAAAGAAAAGTAAAAATATTGATGTTATTTATATGGATACAGATAGTTTTATATTGTCGTCTAAGGATGATATTTATAATATTATTAAAACAAATCCAGCCCAATTTGATACATCAGCTTATAATGAAAATAATCAGTTTTTAATAACACCACAAAACAAAAAAGTTTTAGGATTAATGAAGGCCGAAAACGCAGGTCTTATAATGAAAAGTTTTGCAGGATTAAAGGCCAAGGCATACGCATATATTGTTGAAAAGGATATTGATGGGGCAGACGATAAGGTTTTTAAAAAGATTAAAGGAGTTAAGAATTCGGTTGTAAAAAAAATTTCATATAATGATTATCTAGAATGTATAAGAGAGAGAAAAATATTTCATGGTCAACAGCGAATTATAAGAAGTAGATCCCATCAACTTTATACTGAGATAGTTAATAAAATAAGTCTCAATTATATGGACGATAAAATATATACCAGATCGAATATCTACATTGGCATGGGGGAATTATAAAATAGTTGAAGATATTCTTCAATAATATATTGTAATACATTATATAAAATAAGATATATATATATATATATATATATATATATATATATATATATATATATATATATATATATATATATATATATATATATATATATATATATATATATATATATATATATATATACATATATACATATATATATATATACATATATATATATTTGTGATTTTTGTCAGAATCACTATTTCGTCGATTCAAAAAGACATAATGAAAAGGAATGCGGAAAAGTTACTGCAAGATATCCTAAAGCAGAAGCCACAGCAACATAGATTCGAATAGATTTTTAAACTCTAGCTTAGAAAAATTATCTAGTTATATGGATAGTAATAATTTCAATATTTTAAAAAATAGATATAAAAATGTTGACAAATTTAATGTATTTGATGTATTTGAAAATTTTCGAAGCATTTGTTTAAATATTTATAATTTAGATCCAATAAATTATATAACTGCCCCTTCTTTATCTTGGGATGCAATGCTTAAGTATACCAAAGCAGATCTAGAACTTATAAACGATCCTGATGTTCATAACTTTCTTAAAGTTAGCGTAAGAGGAGGATTAACTCAATGTACTCATAGGATATCTGAAGCCAATAACAAATATTTAAAATCTGGATATGATACAAATAATGAAAGGAGTTAAAATAATAGCCGATCTTCATAAAAAATACAAGTA
Organism: Dryomyza anilis; assembly: GCA_951804985.1. Lineage (NCBI taxonomy): Eukaryota > Metazoa > Arthropoda > Insecta > Diptera > Dryomyzidae > Dryomyza > Dryomyza anilis. Next base: position 76,007,180 of record OX638135.1, on the reverse strand, counting down.
TATAATTCATTTAAAATACTTGCAACTATGTTTACAACATGGTTTAACGCTAAAAAAAGTACATCGTGTTCTGCGCTTTAAACAAAGCAAATGGTTAGAACCATATATTATTCTTAATACAGAACAAAGGAAGCAGGCTAAAAATGATTTTGAAAAAAACTTCTATAAATTGATGAATAATGCAGTATATGGTAAAACGATGGAAAATGTTGAAAAAAGAAGAGACGTAAGGTTATTAACTCATTATAATAAACGAAGAAATTCAGAAGGCTTTCGATCACTTATAGCTAAAACTAATTTCCATAGTATAGACATTTTTAGTGACTCTCTGGTTGGAGTTGAACTAGTCAATTTAGAAATATTTTATGACAAACCAATTTATGTGGGAACAACAGTACTCGAATTATCCAAATCGTTGATGTACGATTTTTTTTATAATTTCTTGAAAAAGAAAAGTAAAAATATTGATGTTATTTATATGGATACAGATAGTTTTATATTGTCGTCTAAGGATGATATTTATAATATTATTAAAACAAATCCAGCCCAATTTGATACATCAGCTTATAATGAAAATAATCAGTTTTTAATAACACCACAAAACAAAAAAGTTTTAGGTTTAATGAAGGCCGAAAACGCAGGTCTTATAATGAAAAGTTTTGCAGGATTAAAGGCCAAGGCATACGCATATATTGTTGAAAAGGATATTGATGGGGCAGACGATAAGGTTTTTAAAAAGATTAAAGGAGTTAAGAATTCGGTTGTAAAAAAAATTTCATATAATGATTATCTAGAATGTATAAGAGAGAGAAAAATATTTCATGGTCAACAGCGAATTATAAGAAGTAGATCCCATCAACTTTATACTGAGATAGTTAATAAAATAAGTCTCAATTATATGGACGATAAAATATATACCAGATCGAATATCTACATTGGCATGGGGGAATTATAAAATAGTTGAAGATATTCTTCAATAATATATTGTAATACATTATATATATATATATATATATATATATATATATATATATATATATATATATATATATATATATATATATATATATATATATATATATTAGAAATATAATAATTGTAATTAAATAAACTGTATAATAATAAAAATATAATTAAAAAATTAAATAAAAAAACATTTTTTATAAATTTTATTTCTTTATTAAATACAAATTTCATTAATTTTAATTCTTTAGATAATCTCTAAAATAAATATGTTAAGAACTCTTGGGTTTAATATTCTCTTTATCTTTTTTAAGATCATCATATTTCTTCTTTCTACATTTTTCAGCATTATGTTCATCACTAGCACAATATGTGCAGTAATATAATCGTTGATATCCTTTTTTATTAAACCAGTCCATCCTGTCCAAATACAATTATAACTATTTTGTTATATTTCTAGGTTAAGCACTGTATAAGGTTAATACGTATATGAGTCGTTAATCTTATGCGAATTCTTTTTATAGTTGTTTATATAATTTTAGTTTAGCAATTGACTTCTATTAATCCATGTGTTATGATCATCATTAAATCCCAACCATTTAACCATCACTTTATCCCCCTTTCTTCGTATAATTTTTTCAATAAGATATGCATCTTTATCTTTCACTCTTTGAAGTTCAAATTCATAAAAAGACTTCTAGAATGTAAGTCACTGGTTTACTTATTTTCACACGCTGAATAGAAAGTATTTCTGTAGACCAATTTGGTTCATATCCCTTAAAAAATATACGTTTATATTTACTTATTCGAACATGATCGCCTACATTATATTTCGGCATAGGAAATACTTTGGGGAAATTATATATTGTTTTTAACAATAATTTTTCATTTCTTTTAGTTATTTCAGCGGGTTTCATTCTAATATGCCAGGTTTTATTATATTCATTTATCAATCGATCTAATGAATTAATCCATTTGTAATCCCCTTGCATACTAAACATTTTCCACATTTTACTTTTAAACGTTCGATTAAATAGATGCTTTCATATGTGTATATGTATGATAGTGATTAATATCGTATTGTTTCATTAGACTTTTAAAGTCTTTATTAAAAAACTCTTTTTCCTGATCTGATTGAATATTTTTTTGTTGAACTTTAGAATTATTTAATATTTTTAACATTACGGTAGACACATCATTGGCATTTTTAGTTTTAACTGGTATGGCATATGCAAATTTGGAAAAAATATCGATGACTGTTAGTAAGTATTTGTATCCATTGTTTAGGGAATGATACGGAATCATTTCTACCAAATCAATTTGCCATGTATCATTTAAACCTTTTTGTATAAATCTTCTTCTAGGAAAATGTTTCCTAGCAGATCTGTGAATTTCATTTACTACTATTTCTTTGGACATTTTTATGTAAAATTATATATTAAAAATAAAAAGAAATAATATTTGTATTTATAGAGTTGTCTCTTTTGCTTTTTGGATTAGTTTATATTGTTTTACATCATTTTTATTTGTTTTTGCATTTTTTTTGTAATTTCAAAACATAATTTAGTTAATAAAAATTTTTAAGTTCAAAACATTTCGGAATAAAGTTATTATGATAAAAAACATAAATTTGATGCTGTAGCATTGAATTCCAACAAAGAAATGATGACACAAAAATCCCAATACGTATTATATTCTTCCAGGCTTCATTGTCTATTTCAGCAATATGACCATTTTGCTTCAAAAAAAAATGTACATTTTCCATCACCTTTTCGATATTTAAAGTCACAATTTAAATTATGTAATGTGGGATGATCTAATAGAGTGTGTGGAGAAAGAAACTTATGATGATCAAGTTTTAGTTGTATGTATTCCTTATAGGCCATAAGATGTATCCATTCATCTCGCTCTAATCCAATGAAATTCTTCTTGTTACATTGAAGCCATATCATTGGTTTAAAGTTCCGCGTAGTGGAAAATCCACACTTAATTTTAATATTGGCGCTGATATAGTGCTCCAATCCAAATATAATTTCTTGCTCCTGTCTATTTCTTACATTGTCTATTTCTTACATTTTCTGTCTGTTGATCCATCTTTTAAAACAAACTAAGAAACACTAATTTGTTTCTTGGGGCATGCTCGCTATATAAGCAGTTCAAAAATTTAAAAATACTTTAGTTAATAAATATCGTCAAATTTAAAATGAACGCAGTTGATAAAGGAAAGGTTATATTAGTAGATTTCCAATATGTAACTGGAAACGGCAATCAAGTATTCATTAAAGAGTTGGCGTATATGAGTGGGGGTTCAGTAAAACCTAAGTACTACCTTTTTAAATCACCATATTCATATAATGAATTAGATATCGCATCGAAACGGAGACATTTGTTCTGCAAACGACATATTAACGGACTGGATTGGTCAGAGGGATTCATCGAATATTTAAATGTTGCAGATATTTTGGAACCGCTCAAGAAATATACTACAATTTTTGTTGTAGGACAGCACAAAAAAGATTTCCTAGAGAGATTTGTATCATCTAAAATAATTAATGTTAAACTTGATACGAGTTTAGTTAATTTACCAAACTATTTTACAAATTGCCAGTTACATACGGATTTTAGATACAAATGCGCTCTTAATAATGTTTTTAAAATTTTTGTGCACTTGGAAAAAAACTACTTTTGCAATAATGAAATTGTTGTCTGTGAAGTTGCTGTCTAAATCATTATATAATAGTATGAAAACATTATATAATATATATATATATATATATATATATATATATATATATATATATATATATATATATATATTTATATATATATATATATATATATACTAAATATCATTCGTCTTTTATTTTATATAATTAAGTTCTGAATGTATAGTCGATTAATGTTAGTCAAGTTTTGAATTTCAACGAAGATACACGTAAAATATTTTACACTCCGGACATGGATCTATTGACTGTTAAACGTTTTTTAAATGAGTTTGAAAATGTCTTATTTGAGGATCATAAATTTGAAATTTTAGATCACATCGAATCTTTAAAGCTATATCAGTATATGGAAAAGGTGAATTCAACTAATGGACAACACTATGTATGTTGTTTTTGGTCTAAAAATGAAACAACATGCGGACCAGGTACCTGCGAATGTTCATACTTCAAGTATACCTGTGAAAAGATTGAAAAACTTATGAAGTTATATTTAATAATTAGGTTTAGTACACACATTAATTTAATTAAATAAATGAGTATATATAAAATATAATATCAAAAATGTCTTTCATTCGTATTATATAGTTCAATCATATAAAATGTTTTATCAATTTTTTCATCCATTCACAATGCTAATTAGCGGACCATCAGGTTCAGGAAAAACTACATTTTTGAAGAATTTATTAGAAAACAGAGATATATTGATTAGCAAGCATATTAATAGGTTCAGGAAAAACTACATTTTTGAAGAATTTATGGAGAAGAACATGCAAAGCCGTCGTTTAAAAATATTGAATATTTTAAAGGAATACCTGATAATTTCGAAAATGAATTAAATGAACCAGTTCTTATTATTTTGGATGATCTAATGATGGGAGCATCCAATAAAGAAATATGTGAATTTTTTACAAAAGGATCACATCATCGAAATTTGTCTATAATTGTTTTAACTCAAAATATTTTTCATAAATCTTCCCAAACTCTAGACATTTCATTAAATAAAATATATTGTTGTATTTAAGAATCCTCGGGATAAACTACAATTTCAGCACTTGGCCAGACAAATTTGTCCTGAAAATTCAAAAGAGTTGATGAGGATATATAAAGAGGTTACCGATGAACCACATGGCTATTTACTAATTGATCTTACTTACTGTAAATGATCTATTCAGATATCGAACAAATATTTTTGATAAAGATTTTTGTTATTGTTACTGCGATACCAGTGAAAATGGTTTACAAAAAGAATCTAAAGCGATTGAAGGAAAACAAGCTTATTTTGTATACGATCAAAAATGCTGATACAAAATTGAGAAAAGCTATATTGAAAAACGGATCTCCTGATCTGATTAACACCATAGCAGAAATTTCTCATAATACCCTCAGAGGAAATAATAAGTTAAAAATTAATGATAAACAATATTTAGAAAAGTATAAAATAGAACTTAGATGTCTGGCCTGCTCAAAGCGATCACTGAGCTCGAAACGAAAAGTTCTTATTCAGAAAGGAGGATTCTTACCAGTGCTTATTTCTTCGCTGCTGTCCGGAGTAATTGGAAAATTAATTGAAAATGTCTAAATTGAAATTAAATAATGTTTTATTAATACATCCAAATACATATAATATGATTTTAAATGACTCTTCTGCATCAATATTTTTAAATCGAAAACTTTTACCAATATTTTCAAATAAAAATGTAACCGACTTTAATAAATGGTTAAGTATTCAACAAGAACTAAACAAATATTTTCATTTAAATCGCAATTTGAAACTTCCTAAACAATTAGAAGTAAATAATGAAGGTGAACAAATAAACGACAGAAAAGACATTTAAACTCAGACAAGTGATTTTACTAATGAGCACAGTTCAGATAATGTAAATTCGATACCATTGTCACATAGTGATGATCAGAAATATTTGGACCGAAATAATGAAAATGAAGAAATTATATATAGTAGTAAAACGGTTAACCCTAAAAAAACTCAAGTCTCCGCAATACTTAGTAAATACAAGAAAAATAAAGCTGATTTTCCGACTACACCAACTCCTAAAAAAAAGTAAAACGAAAGTTTTTGGATATGACACCAAATTTAAATAGTACTGTGGACAATCCTAGAAAAAAACAGTATTTGAAACTAACTAGAGCTACATTAAAGAAAAAAGATAAAAAATATCGAGTTTTAAGTCAACCATATAAAGTTAAGCAGACTATGAAATCGGTGCAATATGGTGAAAACGACGTTGAGTGGATAACATTATAGAATATAAAATACAACATTGAGTAAAAAGATTTATTACATGTTGATATACGCCATAATGAATAACTTAAGCGAATTTTTTGTGACGCTTATGAGTAATAACTCTATGAGTGTATACACTAAAAATGTACAATCTGCATTCACCAACATAATAAATATTTCTACTCAAATAACCAAAGATTGGGAAGTTGGACTTACTGAAATATTTGTAAATCATCGACATATAGATACGAGTGTAGCAGAAGTTTTAGTACCAGACATTTTGCTGGTGTATACTGATATAATTAAACCTAGATGTGTTGGTGACTTAAATTTAAGATGTTTGAAGGATAGAATACTATCCACTTGAAATATTAACAATTAAGGATGTTTCTATTCTAATAACTGATCTAAATGGACGTAAAACTCATTTTAAATCAAGCAGTGTACCAATATATCTTACTCTTCACTTCCGAAAAAGAAATAAAAGACTATAAATGACGATGAACTCTAATAATTAACTCATTTTTAAAAAAACAAGTCATGGAGCAACTATATACTCAGTACTATCTTAATAAATCTGGATCCGGAATAAGTCATATTGGAACACTGTACATAGCCCCGAGATTAGTTCAGCAAGGTAGAGGAATTGGATCATTCTTTGCTGGATTGTATAGAAATTTAAAACCTTTATTTCTTTCGGGCTTAAATGTTGTAAAAAATCAAGCTATTGAATCTGGAAAATCTATTATTAATGACTTTGGAAGGAAGCCACTTAGAAATATTTTGGAAGAACGAAGTAGAGAGGCAATAGTCAATCTCACAAATAAGACTGTCAATAAAATATCTAAGAAATTTCAAAAGGGATCTGGTAAAAATAATATTAAACGAAAGAATTCTAAGCGGATTCATCATTCTTGAAAAACAACCACCAGCAAACGTTTCAAAAAAATACGTAAATATCTACGTAAAACAAAAAAAAAACATAACAAACGATATTTTCTCATAAAAATAAAAACATAAAAATGGAGTGCATAAAAAGTGAACTTGATTTATTTGAATCTCTTCCAATTCAAAATAGTATTTTGCGTACGGAAGAAGTCGCATATAATCCGATTGCATCTTTAGATAATGCTGGGACAATTGAATTTGTGTGCCTAGGAAATGGTGAAACATATCGAGATTAGTCTAGTGTTTATTTACGACTTGTGGTACAATTAAAAGATATATATAATAATGACATAACTGATGGTTCTGTTGGCGTAGTTAATAATATACTACACTCAATATTAAATAAAAAGTATAAAATAAAAAATGATATATATATATATATATATATATATATATATATATATATATATATATATATATATATATATATATATATATATATTTATATCTATCTATATATCTGTAAAATATATTAATAAAAAAAAGTAAATAAAATAAAAATGAAAAATATTTGTTATTTTTTTCCTTGTTGTATGCCATCCAATGAGAGAATGCTGCTTTTATTGAATTCTTCTTTCTCTGATATACAGACCTTTTTGTAATAAAAAAATATACATTGTTATCTCAGAGGAAATAATAAGTTAAAAATTAATGATAAACAATATTTAGAAAAGTATAAAAAAGAACTTAGATGTCTGGCCTGCTCAAAGCGATCACTGAGCTCGAAACGAAAAGTTCTTATTCAGAAAGGAGGATTCTTACCAGTGCTTATTTCTTCGCTGCTGTCCGGAGTAATTGGAAAATTAATTGAAAATGTCTAAATTGAAATTAAATAATGTTTTATTAATACATCCAAATACATATAATATGATTTTAAATGACTCTTCTGCATCAATATTTTTAAATCGAAAACTTTTACCAATATTTTCAAATAAAAATGTAACCGACTTTAATAAATGGTTAAGTATTCAACAAGAACTAAACAAATATTTTCATTTAAATCGCAATTTGAAACTTCCTAAACAATAAGTAGTAAATAATGAAGGTGAACAAATAAACGACAGAAAAGACATTTAAACTCAGACAAGTGATTTTACTAATGAGCACAGTTCAGATAATGTAAATTCGATACCATTGTCACATAGTGATGATCAGAAATATTTGGACCGAAATAATGAAAATGAAGAAATTATATATAGTAGTAAAACGGTTAACCCTAAAAAAACTCAAGTCTCCGCAATACTTAGTAAATACAAAAAAAATAAAGCTGATGTTCCGACTACACCAACTCCTAAAAAAGTAAAACGAAAGTTTTTGGATATGACACCAAATTTAAATAGTACTGTGGACAATCCTAGAAAAAAACAGTATTTGAAACTAACTAGAGCTACATTAAAGAAAAAAGATAAAAAATATCGAGTTTTAAGTCAACCATATAAATTTAAGCAGACTATGAAATCGGTGCAATATGGTGAAAACGACGTTGAGTGGATAACATTATAGAATATAAAATACAACATTGAGTAAAATGATTTATTACATGTTGATATACGCCATAATGAATAACTTAAGCGAATTTTTTGTGACGCTTATGAGTAATAACTCTGTGAGTGTGTACACTAAAAATGTACAATCTGCATTAACCAACATAATAAATATTTCTACGCAAATAACCGAAGATTGGGAAGTTGGACTTACTGAAATATTTGTAAATCATCGACATATAGATACGAGTGTAGCAGAAGTTTTAGTACCAGACATTTTGCTGTTGTTTACTGATATAATTAAACCTATATGTGTTGGTGACTTAAATTAAAGATGTTTGAAGGATAGAATACTATCCACTTGAAATATTAACAATGAAGGATGTTTCTATTCTAATAACTGATCCAAATGGACGTAAAACTCATTTTAAATCAAGCAGTGTACCAATATATCTTACTCTTCACTTCCGAAAAAGAAATAAAAGACTATAAATGACGATGAACTCTAATAATTAACTCATATTTAAAACAACAAGTCATGGAGCAACTATATACTCAGTACTATCTTAATAAATCTGGATCCGGAATAAGTCATATTGGAACACTGTACATAGCCCCGAGATTAGTTCAGCAAGGTAGAGGAATTGGATCATTCTTTGCTGGATTGTATAGAAATTTAAAACCTTTATTTCTTTCGGGCTTAAATGCTGTAAAAAATCAAGCTATTGAATCTGGAAAATCTATTATTAATGACTTTGGAAGGAAGCCACTTAGAAATATTTTGAAAGAACAAAGTAGAGAGGCAATAGTCAATCTCACAAATAAGACTGTCAATAAAATATCTAAGAAATTTCAAAAGGGATCGGGTAAAAATAATATAAAACGAAATAATTCTAAGCGGATTCATCATTCTAGAAAAACAACCACCAGCAAACGTTTCAAAAAAATACGTAAATATCTACGTAAAACAAAAAAAAACATAACAAACGATATTTTCTCATAAAAATAAAAACATAAAAATGGAGTGCATGAAAAGTGAACTTGATTTATTTGAATCTCTTCCAATTCAAAATAGTATTTTGCGTACGGAAGAAGTCGCATATAATCCGATTGCATCTTTAGATAATGCTGGGACAATTGAATTTGTGTGCCTAGGAAATGGTGAAACATATCGAGATTTGTCTAGTGTTTATTTACGACTTGTGGTACAATTAAAAGATATATATAATAATGACATAACTGATGGTTCTGTTGGCGTAGTTAATAATATTCTACACTCAATATTCGAGCTCCTGAATATTGTATATTTAAACAATGTATTGATTTCGCAGAGCGATAATAACTATCATTATCGATCCTATATACAAACTCTATTAAACTATGGGACGGATGCCAGTAAAACACATTTAACCACCTCAGGTTGGTATCCAGATACTGCTGTTGATTCGGCCAGTAACACTGCGTTAGACACCCGAAAAATCATTTTCCAAAAAAGTAATAAAGTTGAACTATATGGAAAAGTGCATGCAGATGTTTTCAATCAAACAAAATTATTGCTGAACAATGTTGATTTGAGAATTACATTCAATTTAGAGAAGTCTGCATTTTATATTCTGGAAACAACTGGCGAATCATCACTTAAAATTTTGGAGGCTCAATTATTTATGAATCATGTTACAATTAATCCAGGAATACTTCTCGCTCATCATAAGGTGTTACAAAACAAAAACGCTATATATCCATACAGCAGAGTAGAAATAAAGTCATTCACACTTTATCCAGTCAATCACTCTCTATCAATTGATAATGTGGTAATTGGACAGCTACCCAACTATTTATCATTTTGTATGGTGTCAAATAAAGCATATACAGGAGATAGAAAACTCAATCCTTATGAATTTAAACATTTTAATTTACAACGATTTAATCTATCAATTAATGGAGTCCAAGTACCTTCTCAACCATTAGAATTTGATTATCAAATTAACATCAATAGTATAAGCTCCAGAGGATACAATTTGCTTTTCAAGGGGAATGGAATTAAATATTTCGATAAAGGAAATCATATAACTAAGGACTTGTTTGATAATGGATTTTTCATTCTAGCATTTGATCTTACTGCTGATCAATCTAATACCCACATGTGTGCAAACTTATTAAATCAAGGAACCATTAGAATCGAAGGCTAAACCATTAGAAGAGGCTATAACTTGCATTGTTTATATTGAATATGATTCTATGCTAGACATTGATCGAAATCGAAATGTTCGAGTTACTTTATAAATATGAATACTTTGCAAATAAGAAATGATCTGAGTAAAAATACTTTCATCAGACGATATTTCAAGGGGGTGTTTGCGTCAGATCAATTGCCAAAAACAGTAACGAAACCAGCTATTATAATAGCAAATACTGATCCTTCTTATGCTCCAGGTTCTCATTGGATTGCATTTTATTTTAATGATAAAAATAATGCAGAGTATTTTGATTCATCTGGACATGCACCTGATAAACAAGAGTTTATAAACTTTATCAATAGAAATAGTAAAAAATTTATTTATAATAAACAACGAATTCAAGGTGATTTTTCCAACACTTGTGGATACTACTGCTGTTTATTTGCTTTATTCAAAAGCAAGAAAAAAAGCCTTCAAAATTTTCTTGAATTGTTTAATAAAACTAATTATAAGTATAATGATGTAAATGTTTTAAAATTGTATAAGAAAAACTTCAAAAATAAGAAAAGCAAAAAATAAACTGAAATAAATTAAAACAATGTTTTTTTTTTCCTCTTAATATTTTTTATTTATTATATATACTATTTATATATTATTAATTATGATCAAAATTTGTTTTCTTTGCTATAAATTCAAATACTGCAATGTTATATTTGGCTTTGTCTCGACCTTTGAAAATTACTCCTTGTATTCCGCTATCTTTTAGTTTTTTGTAAGGATTTTTCGTTTGAAAAACTTGTCCAATTCTTTTTGGCAGAAAAATCCACAATGACGTATCATCTTCATCCATTAAATGTAGTGAAATTTTCTCTCCGTAATGAGTTTCTTTAATTTTACATCCCGTTATGGAATACTCAACTCCTATTTCAAGAGAGTCCACTTTTGTATATCCGAGACCCACAGTATTGGTATTGGTCGTTTAATTGATTTAGTAGCGACATTGTTGGTTGAAGTTTATTCAATACTATCTGAAAGTTTTATTTTGTGGAAGTGTTTTATATGAATTTCTCATTAAACGACATAAAGCTAATATGCCATGACTGAGAGAGAACAATGTATATTTTTTTATTACAAAAAGGTCTGTATATAAGAGAAAGAAGAATTCAATAAAAGCAGCATTCTCTCATTGGATGGCATACAACAAGGAAAAAAATAACAAATACAAATGAAAAATATTTGTTATTTTTTTCCTTAACGGGATGTAAAATTAAAGAAACTCAATACGGAGAGAAAATTTAACTTCATTTAATGGATGAAGATGATACGTCATTGTGGATTTTTCTGCCAAAAAGAATTGGACAAGTTTTTCAAACGAAAAATCCTTACAAAAAACTAAAAGATAGCGGAATACAAGGAGTAATTTTCAAAGGTCGAGACAAAGCCAAATATAACATTGCAGTATTTGAATTTATAGCAAAGAAAACAAATTTTGATCATAATTAATAATATATAAATAGTATATATAATAAATAAAAAATATTAAGAGGAAAAAAAAAACATTGTTTTAATTTATTTCAGTTTATTTTTTGCTTTTCTTATTTTTGAAGTTTTTCTTATACAATTTTAAAACATTTACATCATTATACTTATAATTAGTTTTATTAAACAATTCAAGAAAATTTTGAAGGCTTTTTTTCTTGCTTTTGAATAAAGCAAATAAACAGCAGTAGTATCCACAAGTGTTGGAAAAATCACCTTGAATTCGTTGTTTATTATAAATAAATTTTTTACTATTTCTATTGATAAAGTTTATAATCTCTTGTTTATCAGGTGCATGTCCAGATGAATCAAAATACTCTGCATTATTTTTATCATTAAAATAAAATGCAATCCAATGAGAACCAGGAGCATAAGAAGGATCAGTATTTGCTATTATAATAGCTGGTTTCGTTACTGTTTTTGGCAATTGATCTGACGCAAACACCCCCTTGAAATATCGTCTGATGAAGTATTTTTACTCAGATCATTTCTTATTTGCAAAGTATTCATATTTATAAAGTAACTCGAACATTTCGATTTCGATCAATGTAGCATAGAATCATATTCAATATAAACAATGCAAGTTATAGCCTCTTCTAATGGTTTAGCCTTCGATTCTAATGGTTCCTTGATTTAATAAGTTTGCACACATGTGGGTATTAGATTGATCAGCAGTAAGATCAAATGCTAGAATGAAAAATCCATTATCAAACAAGTCCTTAGTTATATGATTTCCTTTATCGAAATATTTAATTCCATTCCCTTTGAAAAGCAAATTGTATCCTCTGGAGCTTATACCATTGATGTTATTTTGATAATCAAATTTTAATGGTTGAGAAGGTACTTGGACTCCATTAATTGATAGATTAAATCGTTGTAAATTAAAATGTTTAAATTCATAAGGATTGAGTTTTCTATCTCCTGTATATGCTTTATTTGACACCATACAAAATGATAAATAGTTGGGTAGCTGTCCAATTACCACATTATCAATTGATAGAGAGTGATTGACTGGATAAAGTGTGAATGACTTTATTTCTACTCTGCTGTATGGATATATAGCGTTTTTGTTTTGTAACACCTTATGATGAGCGAGAAGTATTCCTGGATTAATTGTAACATGATTCATAAATAATTGAGCCTCCAAAATTGTAAGTGATGATTCGCCAGTTGTTTCCCGAATATAAAATGCAGACTTCTCTAAATTGAATGTGATTCTCAAATCTACATTGTTCAGCAATAATTTTGTTTGATTGAAAATATCTCCATGCACTTTTCCATATAGTTCAACTTTATTGCCGAATCAACAGCAGTATCTGGATACCAACCTGAGGTGGTTAAATGTGTTTTACTGGCATCCGTCCCATAGTTTAATAGAGTTTGTATATAGGATCGATAATGATAGTTATTATCGCTCTGCGAAATCAATACATTGTTTAAATATACTGAAGAGCTCCTGAATATTGAGTGTAGAATATTATTAACTACGCCAACAGAACCATCAGTTATGTCATTATTATATATATCTTTTAATTGTACCACAAGTCGTAAATAAACACTAGACAAATCTCGATATGTTTCACCATTTCCTAGGCACACAAATTCAATTGTCCCAGCATTATCTAAAGATGCAATCGGATTATATGCGACTTCTTCCGTACGCAAAATACTATTTTGAATTGGATGAGATTCAAATAAATCAAGTTCACTTTTCATGCACTCCATTTTTATGTTTTTATTTTTATGAGAAAATATCGTTTGTTATGTTTTTTTTTGTTTTACGTAGATATTTACGTATTTTTTTGAAACGTTTGCTGGTGGTTGTTTTTCTAGAATGATGAATCCGCTTAGAATTCTTTCGTTATACCCTACACTAAGAGTGAAAGGGTATATTCAGTTTGGTACGCCGTTTGTAACACCCAGAAGGAAGCATCTCCGGTATGGAAAAGTATATATATTCTTGATCAGCATGACCTCCTGAGTCGATGTCCGTCTGTCCGTCTGTCTGTCCGTCTGTCTGTCTGTCTGTCTGTCTGTCTGTCTGTCTGTCTGTCCGTCTGTCTGTTGAAATCCCTACTACTTTTAAAATTGAAGAGCTAGAAACTGAAACTTATAACTTAGATTACTAATATACCTACGCTGTATGTGCGAGATCGGTCCATTGGCGAGATCGGTCCATTGTGACCTATGATCCGACCACTTATGTTCAAATACCTCATATAAAATGTACATATAAAGATCAATTTTTATGTATACGTGCTTAGGTAAACTTTTTTGGTCAAATATATATTGATATCATGCTCAAATACATGATAATAATGTTTTCCGGCGAAAAGACTTGTGGTTCACAAAAAAAAATCGAAATTCGGTACACCTACCCATTTGTAAATATGGGTATCAAATGAATGGAAATTCTTCAGCGATTGAATGTTTGTAGTTATTTTCAGGATTCGTATACCCTGGTGACCTATATATCACTTTGAATGGTAACCACACATATGTGTAGGGTATTTATAGTCGGCTTAGACCGACTATAATTTTGATAATCCCAACTATCATAATAACACCTACTTTAAAATTTCCCATGTGATATAACCTTCCCAACTGGTTTTATATTATTTTTACCCGATCCCTTTTGAAATTTCTTAGATATTTTATTGACAGTCTTATTTGTGAGATTGACTATTGCCTCTCTACTTTGTTCTTTCAAAATATTTCTAAGTGGCTTCCTTCCAAAGTCATTAATAATAGATTTTCCAGATTCAATAGCTTGATTTTTTACAGCATTTAAGCCCGAAAGAAATAAAGGTTTTAAATATCTATACAATCCAGCAAAGAATGATCCAATTCCTCTACCTTGCTGAACTAATCTCGGGGCTATGTACAGTGTTCCAATATGACTTATTCTGAATCCAGATTTATTAAGATAGTACTGAGTATATAGTTGCTCCATGACTTGTTGTTTTAAATATGAGTTAATTATTAGAGTTCATCGTCATTTATAGTCTTTTATTTCTTTTTCGGAAGTGAAGAGTAAGATATATTTGTACACTGCTTGGTTTAAAATGAGTTTTACGTCCATTTGGATCAGTTATTAGAATAGAAACATCCTTCATTGTTAATATTTCAAGTGGATAGTATTCTATCCTTCAAACATCTTTAATTTAAGTCACCAACACATATAGGTTTAATTATATCAGTAAACACCAGCAAAATGTCTGGTACTAAAACTTCTGCTACACTCGTATCTATATGTCGATGATTTACAAATATTTCAGTAAGTCCAACTTCCCAATCTTCGGTTATTTGCGTAGAAATATTTATTATGTTGGTGAATGTAGATTGTACATTTTTAGTGTATACACTCATAGAGTTATTACTCATAAGCGTCACAAAAAATTCGCTTAAGTTATTCATTATGGCGTATATCAACATGTAATAAATCTTTTTACTCAATGTTGTATTTTATATTCTATAATGTTATCCACTCAACGTCGTTTTCACCATATTGCACCGATTTCATAGTCTGCTTAACTTTATATGGTTGACTTAAAACTCGATATTTTTTATCTTTTTTCTTTAATGTAGCTCTAGTTAGTTTCAAATACTGTTTTTTTCTAGGATTGTCCACAGTACTATTTAAATTTGGTGTCATATCCAAAAACTTTCGTTTTACTTTTTTAGGAGTTGGTGTAGTCGGAACATCAGCTTTATTTTTTTTGTATTTACTAAGTATTGCGGAGACTTGAGTTTTTTTAGGGTTAACCGTTTTACTACTATATATAATTTCTTCATTTTCATTATTTCGGTCCAAATATTTCTGATCATCACTATGTGACAATGGTATCGAATTTACATTATCTGAACTGTGCTCATTAGTAAAATCACTTGTCTGAGTTTAAATGTCTTTACTGTCGTTTATTTGTTCACCTTCATTATTTACTTCTTATTGTTTAGGAAGTTTCAAATTGCGATTTAAATGAAAATATTTGTTTAGTTCTTGTTGAATACTTAACCATTTATTAAAGTCGGTTACATTTTTATTTGAAAATATTGGTAAAAGTTTTCGATTTAAAAATATTGATGCAGAAGAGTCATTTAAAATCATATTATATGTATTTGGATGTATTAATAAAACATTATTTAATTTCAATTTAGACATTTTCAATTAATTTTCCAATTACTCCGGACAGCAGCGAAGAAATAAGCACTGGTAAGAATCCTCCTTTCTGAATAAGAACTTTTCGTTTCGAGCTCAGTGATCGCTTTGAGCAGGCCAGACATCTAAGTTCTTTTTTATACTTTTCTAAATATTGTTTATCATTAATTTTTAACTTATTATTTCCTCTGAGATAACAATGTATATTTTTTTATTACAAAAAGGTCTGTATATCAGAGAAAGAATAATTCAATAAAAGCAGCATTCTCTCATTGGATGGCATACAACAAGGAAAAAAATAACAAATATTTTTCATTTTTATTTTATTTACTTTTTTTTATTAATATATTTTACAGATATATAGATAGATATAAATATATATATATATATATATATATATATATATATATATATATATATATATATATATATATATATATATATATATATATATATATATATATATATATATCATTTTTTATTTTATACTTTTTATTTAATATTGAGTGTAGTATATTATTAACTACGCCAACAGAACCATCAGTTATGTCATTATTATATATATCTTTTAATTGTACCACAAGTCGTAAATAAACACTAGACTAATCTCGATATGTTTCACCATTTCCTAGGCACACAAATTCAATTGTCCCAGCATTATCTAAAGATGCAATCGGATTATATGCGACTTCTTCCGTACGCAAAATACTATTTTGAATTGGAAGAGATTCAAATAAATCAAGTTCACTTTTCATGCACTCCATTTTTATGTTTTTATTTTTATGAGAAAATATCGTTTGTTATGTTTTTTTTTTTGTTTTACGTAGATATTTACGTATTTTTTTGAAACGTTTGCTGGTGGTTGTTTTTCAAGAATGATGAATCCGCTTAGAATTCTTTCGTTTAATATTATTTTTACCAGATCCCTTTTGAAATTTCTTAGATATTTTATTGACAGTCTTATTTGTGAGATTGACTATTGCCTCTCTACTTCGTTCTTCCAAAATATTTCTAAGTGGCTTCCTTCCAAAGTCATTAATAATAGATTTTCCAGATTCAATAGCTTGATTTTTTACAACATTTAAGCCCGAAAGAAATAAAGGTTTTAAATTTCTATACAATCCAGCAAAGAATGATCCAATTCCTCTACCTTGCTGAACTAATCTCGGGGCTATGTACAGTGTTCCAATATGACTTATTCCGGATCCAGATTTATTAAGATAGTACTGAGTATATAGTTGCTCCATGACTTGTTTTTTTAAAAATGAGTTAATTATTAGAGTTCATCGTCATTTATAGTCTTTTATTTCTTTTTCGGAAGTGAAGAGTAAGATATATTGGTACACTGCTTGATTTAAAATGAGTTTTACGTCCATTTAGATCAGTTATTAGAATAGAAACATCCTTAATTGTTAATATTTCAAGTGGATAGTATTCTATCCTTCAAACATCTTAAATTTAAGTCACCAACACATCTAGGTTTAATTATATCAGTATACACCAGCAAAATGTCTGGTACTAAAACTTCTGCTACACTCGTATCTATATGTCGATGATTTACAAATATTTCAGTAAGTCCAACTTCCCAATCTTTGGTTATTTGAGTAGAAATATTTATTATGTTGGTGAATGCAGATTGTACATTTTTAGTGTATACACTCATAGAGTTATTACTCATAAGCGTCACAAAAAATTCGCTTAAGTTATTCATTATGGCGTATATCAACATGTAATAAATCTTTTTACTCAATGTTGTATTTTATATTCTATAATGTTATCCACTCAACGTCGTTTTCACCATATTGCACCGATTTCATAGTCTGCTTAACTTTATATGGTTGACTTAAAACTCGATATTTTTTATCTTTTTTCTTTAATGTAGCTCTAGTTAGTTTCAAATACTGTTTTTTTCTAGGATTGTCCACAGTACTATTTAAATTTGGTGTCATATCCAAAAACTTTCGTTTTACTTTTTTAGGAGTTGGTGTAGTCGGAACATCAGCTTTATTTTATTTGTATTTACTAAGTATTGCGGAGACTTGAGTTTTTTTAGGGTTAACCGTTTTACTACTATATATAATTTCTTCATTTTCATTATTTCGGTCCAAATATTTCTGATCATCACTATGTGACAATGGTATCGAATTTACATTATCTGAACTGTGCTCATTAGTAAAATCACTTGTCTGAGTTTAAATGTCTTTACTGTCGTTTATTTGTTCACCTTCATTATTTACTTCTTATTGTTTAGGAAGTTTCAAATTGCGATTTAAATGAAAATATTTGTTTAGTTCTTGTTGAATACTTAACCATTTATTAAAGTCGGTTACATTTTTATTTGAAAATATTGGTAAAAGTTTTCGATTTAAAAATATTGATGCAGAAGAGTCATTTAAAATCATATTATATGTATTTGGATGTATTAATAAAACATTATTTAATTTCAATTTAGACATTTTCAATTAATTTTCCAATTACTCCGGACAGCAGCGAAGAAATAAGCACTGGTAAGAATCCTCCTTTCTGAATAAGAACTTTTCGTTTCGAGCTCAGTGATCGCTTTGAGCAGGCCAGACATCTAAGTTCTTTTTTATACTTTTCTAAATATTGTTTATCATTAATTTTTAACTTATTATTTCCTCTGAGAGAACAATGTATATTTTTTTATTACAAAAAGGTCTGTATATCAGAGAAAGAAGAATTCAATAAAAGCAGTATTCTCTCATTGGATGGCATACAACAAGGAAAAAAATAACAAATATTTTTCATTTTTATTTTATTTTCTTTTTTTTATTAATATATTTTACAGATATATAGATAGATATAAATATATATATATATATATATATATATATATATATATATATATATATATATATATATATATATATACATATATATATATATATATATATATATATATATATATAATATATATATATATATATATATATATATATATATATATATATATATATATATATATATATATATATATATAATTTTTTGAATATTAATTACTAAAATTTATACTTATACTTTTAATCGTAAATCGTAAATATTGCAATTTATTGCTTCAGAATTATATTTCGAAAGCATAATTGTTCATATAATGTTCATGAATATTTTAAGTGGGTGGTATTTTTATTATATAATTAAAAAAATTCCAGTCAATGGGACGGACGGTATTTATGACCGAAAATTGTGATCCGAATTCCTAATTTAACCTTTTTCAATTTAATTGATTCTCAGATATTCCTTATGATACTAATAAATAAATATCGAGACATGTTGTTTAAAAAATAATTTCCTTTGTACTGTGATTGTCTCAAAATAGTTGAAATAATCTATTTTCATTTAAATTAAATCATCTACAATTTAATTTTTACATTGCATAAGTCCCCGTAAATATATGAGTCATGCTCTGACTAACCAAGTTTACGGTTCGTGTATTACATCGCATTCAGCGCCATCTAGCGATGTCTATCGACATTTACATCTATCGAGATCCTTGACATCCAGCAGTACTCATCGCCTTTTAATGTTGTCTGTTGACATCTGCTTACATCGAGCGATGCATTTAGCGGTGATCCCACGGTAACTATTTACAATAACTGAATTCTAACCTTCATTGTGGCCATCTAGTGGTGTCGATTGACATCTCCATCTATCGAAATCGCTATTCAGCATTCACAATGAATATTTATAGTGAGTAACACAACCCCTTCTTACTTTTATCAACTCCACCCACCATTATAAATTATGCTTACTCTGCCCATATCCTTTCTACTGACTGGTCAATTGGTGGAGCAAATTTAACTCCATCAGGTAGAAATTTATCGCTACCAAATAATACTGTATCTACTCATGACATACCTACTCAAGAATTATCCCCAGATCAAAACACGTTAAATAATCGTCTTTCAACTCTAGAAGCTAGACTAGAATCAGAATTTACTACTTTACAACTTACCATGCAGAGTCTGGTCCAACAAATAGGTCAAATGACGGTAGCAAACACACAGTGGCCGCGTTAT
This sequence comes from Dryomyza anilis, assembly GCA_951804985.1. Classification (NCBI taxonomy): domain Eukaryota; kingdom Metazoa; phylum Arthropoda; class Insecta; order Diptera; family Dryomyzidae; genus Dryomyza; species Dryomyza anilis. The sequence continues at coordinate 75,986,908 of OX638135.1, read as the reverse complement.
AGTATTCCCACTATCAGAACTCAGTCTGTTGGTGAACGCTTCACACGAAGTGGTACGGAACCCTCACTAGTTAATTCCAATGTCAACACAAATCACATGCTCAATAGAACGTCGCGTCCATCTGAAGATGTTCATGCAAATGTACGCAAAGTCAACATCCAAGTTACCCTGCCACAAATAATATTATTCAAACTCCTGCAACCTCAAATTTGGTAAACAGCAGTAGTAGAATTGCCCAACTTATACAGAGTTGGAAAATTACATTCGACGGGTCTTTAAGTAAAATGTCTGTAGACAAATTTATTTATATGATCAATTCGCTCACGTGTGACAGTTTTGGCGGTGATTTTAACACTTTAAGTTAACATTCACATATTCTTTTTAGCGGAAAAGGATTGGACTGGTATTGGCGATACCGTCGAAATGTTCCACGCGTTCAATGGTCACAACTTTGTGAATCTTTACGTGCGCATTTTCAGGAGCATCTTACTGATGGGGATGTCAGAGAGCTGATTCACTATAGGAAACAGAAAGAAAATGCAAATTTTGAGGAATTTTATAATTCAGTACAATATTTGTGCGATCGCTACGATATCCTCAAGATCAGGAACTACTTAAAATATTGCGTAGAAACATTCGACCTAAATATCGGAATGAATTATTTTATAAGAATATTACGTCCGTTGTCCACCTCCGTCACCTGTTACTTCGGCGTGAAACGTTATTGAGAGACCTTGAAAAAAGCAGTTTTCGTACTACACGACCGACGGTGAACGGAGTTGAACCTAATTTACGAGATACGACGCGTTTTCTTGATAACGAAGAAGTTTGCGTATTAGGTAGAGGACCACTTTTGTGCTGGAATTGCAGAAAAGAGGGTCATCGCTGGATGGATTGTTTGGAAGAGCGTGGTATATTCTGTTATGGCTGCGGCGGGCGCACACAACTACAGTCGTATGCGCTCGAAAGAAAATTAAGCGAAAGTCCAAACGAAATAGTTATTAATCGTACGGTTACTCCCGAATACTTAAAAAATTTTACCTGCGAAAATAATAACAATTTTTCTATTAAAAATTCAAATTATAAACCATTTTTACATCCCATTAACCCATATCACGAAAAATTGTTAAATTATTTTGCGAAAACGTAACATTTGATTTTCCACAGACGCCTAAACGTAAATCTTTACGAACTACCTGTCGTTTGCGTGCATTTTGGAAAAAGGTAAATACAAATCATAAAAATTGTTCTAAATTTCTATCGGCTTTCGACAAACCAATACCAGACGTACGACCATATATTAATGTTTCTTTATTTGATATGAATATTCTGGCGTTATTAGATTCAGGAACTTCTGTTTCATGCCTAAGTGGTAAAGCTGCCAAACAATTTTTAGATAAGAAAATTCCATTTAAACGTTTATTAGAATTAGTTGAAACTGCTGGTGGTAGTAAATACAAAATTATAGGAAGTTTAGTTGCCAATATTACGTTTAAACATTTAATAAAACCGTTGGAAATTTTTATAATTCCGGATTTGCGTCAAGAATTATATTTGGGTGCAGATTTTTTCCATAAATTCGGATTGATCAACCAAATATTAGAATCATTTTCCAGTGACATGGACAACCTTAATATATCTCCTGAGATGCATAATTTGCAGCCCAGTGAGAAAAAACTTTTAGGAAATGTAATCTCGTTGTATCCGTCATTCGAAAAAGAGGGATTAGGTAAAACTAACATTTTAAACACTCAATAGAATAAGTGTTACCGGCAATTGAAAAGAAATTGCACCAAGAGATTGACCGGATGTTAAATTTAGGCGTAGTAGAGCCAGCGCCTCCAAACTGTTCTTGGAGTAGTCCAGTAGCATTGGTTGAAAGAGAAGGAAAAATAAAATTGTGTTTAGACTCTCGAAAAATGAATAGTGTAACGGTGAAAGACGCTTTTCCGTTGTCAAAAATAAATGGTATTCTTAGCCATCTACCAAAAGCCAATTATATTTCGTCCTTGGATTTAAAACACGCGTTTTGGCAAATAGAATTATCAGAAAATTCAATGGGACAACTGAAGAAACTGAAGCACAAGCTGCCTTTGATATCCACAAAGAAAAATTGACTTCTTCACCGCTTTTGGTGACTCCTGATTTTGACCGGCCGTTTATTGTAAAACGCGATGCTTCTTTTACTGGTGTTGGGGGAGTTCTGGCGCAGGAGGATCAAGAAGGGGTAGAAAAACCGATAGCGTACTTCTCACATAAATTAAATCGATCGCAAAAGAACTACTCCATTTCGGAATTAGATGTATTCGCGAAATTTTTGGATGCTTAGGAGTGCGGCCTAAGCATCCAAAAATTTCGCGAATACATCGAAGGGCATCAATTCAAGGTAATCACCGACCATGCAAGCTTACAGTGGCTAATGCGACAAGTCGATTTAAATGGTCGTTTAGCGCGTTGGTCTTTAAAATTGCAGTATCGTAGAGGTAGTAGTACCGTAGTAACGTAGTACCGGATGCACTGTCCAGACTCGAAGCTTTAAGTCATGTTTCCAGTGATATTAATCTTTTACCTATTATTGACCTTCAGTCCATGCACTTTGAATCTGATGAATATACGAAAGTTTGCAAAAATATTATTGAAAATCAAACTAGCCTACCAGATCTGAAAATTGTTGATCGTTATGTGTATAAAAAGACTGAATTTTCAGAAGGTGATCCGGTGGTTGAAGCATCCATGTGGAAGCTGTGGATTCCTTCTGCGCTCACACATGACGTCATTACCATAGCCCACCGATCGCTGCTCATGGAGCTATAGGGAAAACCTTGGAGATACTTCGCAGACATTTCTTCTAGCCGAAAATGGCAGTGGATGTTCGGAATTTTATTTCCCGCTGCGATGTATGCAAACAATCGAAAGCACCTAACGTTATTCTTCGTCCCCCTATGGAAAATCAGTCCAAATCTTCAAGCCCTTTTCAAAAATTAAATATGGACTTTATAGGCCCACACCCAAGGTCGAAAAGAGGACATACGGGCATTTTTATCATACTTGATCACCTAACAAAGTTCCCAATTCTGAAATATATGCGTAAGCTTTCATCTGAAAATATTAGCGTATTTTTGGAAGAACATATTTCACTGTTTTTGGAGTCCCCGAAGTAGTGATATCCGACAATGGTTCACAGTTCAAGTCCATTCAATTTAATAATTTTCTATCTAAATATGGCGTACAACATATATACACTGCTATTTATTTTCCGCAGTCAAACGCCTCGGAACGTGTTAATCGTTCAATAATTGCGGCAATACGTTCGTATTTAGGTAAAGATCATAGAAAATGGGATTTGAATTTGAATCAAGTATCTGCGGCTTTACGATGTTCCAGATATAATTCAATTGGATTTTCTCCTTACTATGTTTTATTCGGCCAGGAGGTGATTAACCATGGCGACACCTATGATTTGTTGAGAAAACTACACAGATTAGAAGAAGGCGAAGAGGTAGATCGTCAGGACAAATTTCATTTAATTAGATCCCAGGTCAAAGAAAATTTAAGATGTGCTTACGAAACGAATAAAAAAGCTATAATTTGCGATCACCTCCTATTAATTTATTCCCAGGAGAAGAAGACTATCGACGTAACTTTGTGCAAAGTAATAAAGTAGGTTTTATAAAGAGTGGTCAAGAAGGTCGGTATCTACAGGATTTACAAGGACGTGACGTAGGTATATTTCATGGTAAAGATATACAGCGGTTATCTCTGAATACATCTTAACTTCTTATTATACTAATTGTTACCACTCGAAACTCGAAATTTTCCAGTTACTTTTACTTGGCAAACCGAATTAAAATTAACTGCTTTGTAGTTGTTAAACTTATTAAAATTTTTAAGGATACAAAACTGTCCCAAAATTCACACAATACCCTGTACGATCACTCGCTGGTTTAGCCAAAAATTAGTATATGTACACCTGAATAGGCGCAGTTGTTCTAGTTGAAGGATGTGGCTTTATTTGTTAGTGTTTGGGGTTCTCTCGTTGCTATTGCCACGGTAAAAATCATTCGATAATACCGTATTAATATAAAAATCGGAACTACCAACCGTATATGCTTCAAACATGATTCAATATTTTTTCGCATTTTTGTCGAGTCGAGTTGAACACTATCCCCATATACCAGCCAGACACAGTCAAGTTAAAACATACCTCTTGCAAATTAAAAAAAAAGTCTAAATTGAATAAATCAGTTTAACAAAAGTTAAACTGTATATTTAAATTCGAGAAAACGTGCCGCACAATTATTTTTTTAAAGTAATATAAATTGTCCACTATTATATAACTGGATTATACCCGATTTAAAATTTAACCACGAGTTAAATATGCTAAATTAGATTTTCTAACCCAACTCGGTAAATATATTAATAACTTAAAAGTCATCATGTGCCTAACCCATATGTTTATCGAACCAGATAACTACAAATATTGGCTTAATCGGCTAAATCAAGCGGTTTTAGCAGAAGCTCCCTTGGGGAACCTGCGCGTTGAACCACGCAAAAGCGCCGCGCAAAGGCTTCATCCATCTTCAGCTTCATTTATGTTCCAGGCGGGAGCTGGACGACAGAATTATATCCTCGAAATCAACAAAATAAAAATTAATATAAAAAAATATTAGAAAAGTGCGTGATAGTACAAAAGTAAAGTAAAATACAAAATTTAGTGCAAAACAAAATTTGGAAAAACATATAACCTCTTTAAAGTTTGGAAAAAAATATAAGAATTAAAATAATTTAAATATTCGTAATTAAAAGAAAATAAAATGTAAAAATTACAGCAAAAAGAAGGAGCAAGTGTGATAAAGTATATATATATATATATATATATATATATATATATATATATATATATATATATATATATATATATACATATACAAAAACAACAACAATAAAATAAAAGGTCTTTAAAACTTAAAATTTATGTCATTACATACACCCCCCCCTCCCTTCTTCATGATATAAGTAAACTAAGTAAATGTTAAAGTATTATATAAGTTATAAATATCCTACTTAAAGTAATTAAATATTTTAAATTATAAATTTAAATCTCAGCTTTATAAAATTGTAAATTGTAAAACTTGAACACTAACATAAATATTAACTAAATGTTATCATAAATCACATAACTTAAATTTTTATAATCTTGACTTAAATAATCTAGACCTACTGTTGATTGCTCACTTAGCAACACATTCGTAAGTTTGTACACTCTCTTGTACACTCTCTTTTTGCGTCTACGCTTTTATTCTCAATTAGTGGAAACCTATATGCATTTTGGTATGAGTAGCTATTGTCTCTCATTTACGATATAATTCTTACGATCATACATTGACTATCAATTGTTCGTTCACGTATTTTTTATTATTTTGATTGTTAAACATCATTAGATGCACATAAAAGTGTTGTTGTAGTTGCGCGCTACCATTGATGATCAATATTTATAATGTTAAATGTTAATATAATAAATTTATTAGTATGAATAAATTTAATTGTCTACCAAAAAATACGTGTTAAAGTTTGATTTAATGGCCGAGTAGCCGAACGCATTTACAGTATGGTATTCTCAAATACTATTTAGATACGGATAAATTGAGTTCACAAGGACGGGAGGGCATAGGGATCACGTCATCAGATTCCATCGGATATGTTGTTGTTTTGTTGTTAAGGCATAGTTCCAGGTGACATTTTTTTTTGTGGAAATAGTAAGCACGTAGATTTTTTTTTTTTTTGTTAACGTTTATCGGAAGGGGCTAGCAAAACTCCCCCATTGCCGGCGAGCTATACCTTTAACCAGTACGTGCTGAACGCTAGTACCCCGCTAGTACCCCTATCTGATCAGGAAGACATGTAAACGTAACAGTCTTAAGTGTAAACCGTCTTACAAAAAATGGGCGGTTATTGTCAACTGCCACGCCTAGCTGCCATATAACATTTATAGTAAACACGCTATAACTCTGAAGATATAAGAGGTATATTATTCAAATTTCGTCCAAAATTGACCAATAATATATATATATATATATATATATATATATATATATATATATATATATATATATATATATATATATATATATATATATATACAGAAAAATTCTCTTTTGGCATGAGGTTAATTGAACCAACGTTTCAGTGTTGCAACCGAAATACATTTGTTGTAACATCATGTCGTTAAAATTAACGTACCATTTCTTACTCTAACCGAAATATTAGTCCGCGCAACTGCACGTTCGGTTTTTCATTCTGCCAAAATTTATATTCGTGCATTTGTTACGGCGATTGAGTAAGTTGTTGTATCAACAAAATAAATGACAAACGGCAAACTTATGTCTATCAGCAGTTCGGTTGTCAGTTTCTTGGCAAAAATTATACATGCAGGATACAGATATACTTCTAAATTGTATGCGCGAGAATTTTACTCAATTATACACTAAGAAAACAAGATGTTTATGAGAGTCTTGATGCAACCATTCTTTTAAATTTACGCCTTGTAGCAATATTCAAACATAGCATAAGTTTCAATTAAGTTTCAGCAATAAATTATTACGAACGTAATTAAAATGTAAAAAGACAAAATATTAATTATGTTAATCATTTATTACGCTGCCAATAAAAAAATAGTTGTGTACATTGTACATTATGCGAATCAACATTTTTCGCAGAACGTATAACTGATGGAAATATAGATTTTGTAGCCAAATATTTTCTTCGTCGCGTTGTGCGAGTGCAACCAACTAATTCGTTAACTAATCGTTAAAAGATTTGGAATTTTTCATTTCATCAAATCGGCATTAAAAAAAAAGTTTATTTGACACATTTTCTAGAGATGCAATGTTCATGGCTTTTAAAAATAACCTACTATGCAATAAAAAATGTTGTTTTAATGGAAAACATAAACAAAAATCAAGCCTATAGCTATCACTTTCTTACCTATAACGTTGGAAGAAAGTCTGTTTTCGATGTGCTTGTGAACATTCAAAATTTTTTGAAAGTGTGGCGCTCGATATAGGACAACATATAGGCAAGGTATGGGGCTGAAAAAATATTACTAATTCATTAATCATAAAATTCTGTCATAGGACACTTTGAAAATTGAGGAATGGCAACTAACTACGACCAGGGCAACAAAATAATGAAGTGCATCAAAAATGAGAAAATCCAATTATGAAGCAGGGATACAGATTCGCGTGTGCACGTGATTATGATGCCACCGACGGTCATACACGTTTCGTACAGTGCCCCGAAGATGAGCTGCGAAGGTCGCACACTTGGCTTCCTGGCGCTGATCTCCGACGACACAGCAAGAACACCGAAATTCACCACACCAAAATTCACCACAACGAAACTCACCGCTCTGAAATTCACCACACTAAAACTCATCACACTAAAATTCACCACACTAAAACTCACCATACCAAAATTCACCACACTAAAATTCAACACACTAAAACTCACCACACTAAAACCTCTACTGGGAAAAACTCTAGGAAGAAGAATTTAACGGGAAATAATTCTACGGGGAAGAGTTTAACGGTAAAGATATAAATAATAAAAATGTTCTTTATATTAATAAAATCACACCATATCCATGTATTTACAAAATCTTGGCACTCTTGAATCATCTGCTCATGTACGTAGGAGTTTTTTTGACAACTGTAATTTTTTCATTGTTTTTGCAAAGAAAACAACATATTTAATTTATTTTTGATATAATTGTATGTGATTAATAGACATATTAGCCAATCAGCACTTAATCGGCCACCAAAAATAAAAGATAAGAAACCATCATTGAAATGCGCTAAAAACAAAATAATACAACAGCACCCAGCAAGACATGCCTTACCAAAACTCCAACACAAAGACAATATTATATTTTCTCACTCATACATAAATAATTTGAAATATATCCCTGCAGGATCAATGATATATGACCCGTAATTTTACTAGTAATGAAAACAAATATTTTTTGCGCGTCGGTTTGCCACCATGCCCATGTGCAGAAGAGTCGATGATGCATCCACTGAGGAAACTGCCGGAAGCCTCCTACCCACCAATGTTGTTTGACAAATAGGTTTTTCAAAACAAAATTTCACTGAAATAAATATTTGTAATTTATGAAATGACTAAATTTAAATTTCCTTTACTTGACATTCCATAGTTTTTGACGTAAGCAATATAGGGTGTACATGCGCAATGCGTAATCTTATTATTCTTGAGTAAAGTGCACAAGTTAAACATAACCCAGCAAGAACACTACCGGTCATGTGAGCAGTAATATTACTACCCAATATGCCACAGGGTAAGTGTTTGAAAATATAATCAGAATTGCCTTTAAGGTCTAGTGTGTTTTTCAAATCAGTTTCAAACATAAAATAAGTGCAATTTTTAGAGCTTACTCTGAATTTGAAAAGGATTTGATAATAACTTTACCAAACAGGGCAGTGAAAATTAGGAGCAAAAATGTAGTGAAGCTAAAAACAGTATGTTTTTTATGATTGCGATAGAATATACCGACCGCCCCCGCAAACCTTGAATATGCTCCAGAATTATATTCGAGATCTTGAAACATACAAGCTTAAAAAAACACGTCTACCACATTTGGATGCTGGCATCGATTTTCTGAAGTGGTCTTGAAGCTCGGGCTTGAAGTCTACGATATTGGTTGGATGACATATAACGGGATAATTAATTGAAAAAGGCCCTTTTTGTTGTCCTATATGAGGATCGCCTTTTTTTTAGTTATTTTGCAAGATTAAGTCAATATTTAAAAGAAAAAAAAAAAATTATCCAAAGAAAAAACTCGATGCCATCATCCAAAATGTGGTAGACGTGTTTTTCTAAGCTTGTATGTTTCAAGCTCTCGAGTATAATTCTGGAGCCTATTCAAAGTGTGCGGGGGCGGTCGGTATATTGTTTTAAATATTCACAGAAGTGCAAACACTAATAGATTTCAAAAAGCTATTAGATATGGACGCGCGTTTTTATGTTATATTTTTTGTCAGGGTTTCTATTGCAATCATAAAAAACATACTGTTTTTAGCGTCACTACATTTTGCTCCTAATTTTGACTGCCCTTTTTGGTAATGTTATTATCAAATCATTTTCAAATTCATAGTAAGCGCTGAAAAAAACACTTAATTTATATTTGAAACTGATTTAAAAAACACACTAGACCTGTGGCATATTGCCCAGCAAAAACATAGTTGTTCATTTTATTAATCATTTTAGGGGTAGCAATGATCAAAGTGTCGATCATTTTTTTGATCACTTGTAGAATAGCGACGGGAAAAAAATGATCAAAAATTTTGTGTTCGTGTGATTTTGCATCCCTTTTTTACGCACGTTGACACAGGTACTTCTACATATATATGTGTCTCTTTTATTCATATCAGTGCTATCGACAAAATAGTTGTTAAAATGATCAACATGTTTATATAGCATGTAAATCATCAGTAAATGTAAAATGATTATTAAAATGAACAAACATTTAATAGGTCATTACTATTGTTAAAATGAATAGTAAATTGATCGATTTAACTTATGCCAACCCAACCCAATTATAAAAGCACATTTTAGTGTTTAGTTGTTATTTATTTCATTTAACTTTCATTTTCTTTAACTTTCATTTTCTTTGGGTACGTTTTTTGATGATTTCGACTTTTTTCAATTTGCTTCTTCATTTGTTGCTTAATTTTTTTTACGATTCCTAAAATACTTCTTTTTTTAAGCGCGAACTCTCAGCTTGTAGTATACAAATTTTTTTACGTTTTTATGTCATACGTCTAATTTTTTTAAATCACATATGTGTTTAAAATGATTGATAAAATGACCAAACATTTTCCTACTAGGTAATTTGTCACAATAATCATTCTTGCATGTGTAAGTGAGCAGTAAATATTTTGTATTTGTGTTGGAGTTTCGGTCAGCACTGTCTTTTTAAATCACTGGGTTGCGTAGTCTAATTTTGGTTAATTTACTATTTATTTAACCGTCACTCACCTCAAAATTAAAACAGTTTATTTAACGTAAATTTACCAGTAATTTTATCGTCACTTATTACCAAAAGAGCAGTGACAGACATATATTCAATTGTATCTCATTGTAGATAAGTGAGAAAGAAATAAAAAATCACACGCACACAACAGTTTCGGTCATTTATGTCCCGACACTCTTAAAAACGTTATAGAAACTTTTACTGAATCTTTCAGTTTTGGTACTAGTAATATTGCTGTTCACATGACCGGTATTGTTCTTGCTGGGTAGTTATTCAGCCGTCACTAACCTCAAAGTTATAACAGTTTGTGTTACGTAAAATATTTCTTAAATTTACCAGTAATTTTATCGGCAAAGAACAGTGACAAATTATCTCATTGTAGGTGAGTGAGAAAGAGATAAAAAAAAACACACGCACACAAAAGTTTCGGTCAATTATATCCCGACGCTCTTAACAAAGTTATAGAAACTTTTACTGAAACTTTCAGTTTTTTTTTGCCGTTGTTTTGCTTCCTTCCATGCATTTGTTTAATGCAGACAACCCTTCCACTTTGATGATATCTATAATATAAATAGATAAATAAGCAATATATAAAAATACTCTTTTCAATATACTCTATTTTAGTGTTTATAAATTGTTTATAATTTACGTAACATCTTTTTTAACTCCTGCTGTAGCGGCTGCTGTTGCAAACGTAATGAATAACCTACAAATAAAAAATGGTGGAAAACCAAAAATATTCCCAGCAAGACACTGCTGACCGAAACTTCAATACAAATGCAAAATGATTGCGATTCACTTAGACATGTAAAAAAAAGCTGTGTAAACGTGCGTAAGACAGGGATGTAAAGTCACACGTATACAAAAGTTTTTATCATTTCCCGACGCTATTCTACATGTGATCGAAATTATGATCGAAACTTTGATCATTACTACCCCTAAAATGATCAATAAAATTATCAACTGTGTTCTTGCTGGGTTAGTTTTCATTACTAGTAAAATTACGGGTCATATATCTATCATTAATCCTGCAGGGCTGTATTTCAGATTATTTATGTATGAGTGAGGAAATATAATATTGTCTTTGTATTGGAGTTTCGGTAAGGCATGTCTGGCTGGGAAATGGTTCTGGGGTAAACATTGAAAAAGAATACCCAACATTATTCAATGAGTTGGGTTGTTTAAAGAATATCTATAACATAAAAATAAAAGTACAATATGCTATTCACACGGAACGAAGAATTCCAATTCCATTAATGGAAAAATAAAACGAAAACTAAATGAAATGGTAAAACTCAATGTCATTAGACCTGTTGATAGGCCAACAAGGTGGTGTGCACCATTGGTAATTGTATCGAAACCAAATGGTGACATTTGACCATGTGTAGATTTATCCAAACTTAATAAGTGCATAGAGAGAGAAATACATGCCAGTGGCACATCACACAATAGCGCAACTTGCAGGTGCCAAAAAATGCAGGTTACCAAGTTGGATTCAAAAAATGGATTTTTCAAATTGCAGACTACGTTTTTGACACCTTTTGGAAGGTATTGTTTCATGCGAATTCAATTTGGCATTTCTTCAGCACCAGAAATATTTCAAAAGTATATTCAACAAATTTTGGAAGGTTTGTCAGGTGTAGTGTGTCAAACAGATGATTTGATGATTTTTGGAAAAACGATGGAGGAGCACGATAGTAATCTGGGAAAGGTGTTGCTAAAACTTAGTGAGACTGGTGTAACTCTGAATATGCAAAAATGTGAAGTAGGAATAAGTTCAGTAAGGTTCCTAGGTCACAAAATTGATGGACAGGGAATTCATCCGTGTGAGTCCAAAGTGAAAGCTATTCAGGAGTATAAGCAACCAAAAAATGTGTCAGAAGTTCGCCAGTTTTTGTTATTAGTCCAATATTTAGGCAAGTTTGTCGACCGTTTGTCAACCATCAAATGAGTTGTTACAGACAAATATTGGTTATCAATGGATAGAATCGCAAGCCAAATCATTTGAAGAGCTAAAACAAATATTGTCAACGTCTCCCGTGCTTGAAACTTATAATCCACAACATAGAACTATGATATCAGCTGACGCATCATCGTATGGATTAGGCGCGGTTTTAAGACAAGTATTTGGAAGCCAGTAGCATATGCGTTGAGATACACAGATATAAAAAGAGGCATTAGGTATAACGTGGGCAGTGACATCGAAGTTCCGATATTACATTACTGGAATTAAATTTCATATCGAAAACGATCACTGACGTACTTTCTCGACCTCCATGCGTTAAAATTGAAGACGACGATGAGGAACTAAATACATTCGTAAACAACATCGTAGCAGAACTCCCTGTCAGTGATGATTGAATAAAATTAAAAATGAACAGCAACAAGGAGTGGTTCTGGTGGAGGTTGCCAAACATTGTCAATATGGTTGGCCGCACAAATCAAAATTGTCACCAGAGGCACAATTGTATTACAATGATCGTTATTTATTGTACCAGCATCATTATTAATTATAAAATAAAAGAAAATGCATATAAAATTATAATACTACACGAATAGAAAAGATTTATTTGAATATGTTTGAATGTAATTAAAAAATAATACGAATTCACCATGCATGTATTACGCATGAAGTGTAATTAAATTATTGTTCAGATGGTAATAACATATTACTATGTGTAAACATTTTATATATTCCCCAGCAGAATCTGTCAAACTTATCATAAATATGTTACAATACAAACATAAAATTTTAATTGCATTTGAATATACTATTTCTTGGAAGTTTACTTGGTTATAACTATGTTTTAAAACAAACAGAAAATGTTATTCATATCTAATTGTATTGTATGTTCGCAATGCTCGTCTTCATTCGATTAGTTATCGACAGACGAAGTTCGCAACGTTGCGCAGCATTTTCTACCTATGCCATCTTTTGCCATCCTTTGAACATACTTACTTACTTACTTAAATGGCCCTTACAACCGTGGATCGGTTTTGGCCGCTGAGATGAAGCCGCGCCAGTCGGATCTGCTTTGCGCGCGCTGACGCCAGTTAGAAATACCAAGCGTTGCCAGGTTGTCCTCAACTTGGTCTTTCCAACGCAGATTTGGACGCCCTCTTCTACGCTGTCCACCTTCGAGTTTCGATTCAAGCACCTTCTTGGCTGGAGTGTTTTCATCCATTCGTTCGACATGACCTAGCCAGTTTTGAACATATTGATGTTTAAAAACAAACTAAAAAGGAATTGGATTTAAATAAATGTATTCTTCCAACATTCTTCTTGTATACGAAGTTGGCACTCGTTGATCAGAATATTCTATCTACGTCTCTTTTGTCATCGTTTGAAGTATGTATTGGTCCTTTTAAACATACTGATGTTTGAAAAGAAACAAAAAAAAAATGAAATTAGATGTAAATAAAAGTATTCTTTACACTCGGTGACCGCCATTTTCTGCATACGTGTCTTTTGAAGTTTATTGAGCAAACGTATTCTTATTGGTAATACGATGTCATTTGTAAATTTAAAAAATATACAAATTGTGGTACAAAAAGTACAAATAATAACAAATAAAATCATTTAATAGTGCAGTATATAATTTAATTGTTCCTGAAATGTAGCCGACACGGATATTTCATCAAAAAAACTTTTATTGCTTGTAGTGATTCTATTTACATACAGAATTCGGCATGGTTTTTCACAACAGGCTCCGCGAATTCCTTTCCAACGCTATATGCTGCACTGAGACTTGTACTTGCAGTTTTTATTCAATTATTTTTTTATGCATTTAAAAATTTGTATAGGAATTCAATTATTATTAATTCCCACTGTGCATGTTGAATGATTTTTTATAAAAATTTATAAAAATAACAATATTTTATTTCATTTTATTTTCTGGATTCCTTTCCAAAAATACTTAGATTTGTTTTTATACAAACATACTACTTTTTAAACAGAAACAACTGATATGTTTCTCTGGAAACATATTTATATTCAGGTCGTTCCAAATCATGTTATATTTTCAACATATTTATGTTTCGATTCAAATATTTATTTTGTTTGGAAGTAGTAATTATTATGTTTCTATTAGAACATATACCATTTTAAGGGGCAACATCAAAATGTTTCCATGATATCATAATGTAAATCAGAGCTCATTACAACACTGTTCAAGTCTCAAGACAACCCTGTTTACAAATGATTTATCAGGCATTTATATAATATGTTTACATAAAATTCCAAACATACATGTTAATGCCTGCAAAATTATATTTGGGAGAGCCATTTTTTTTGCAGCGTGTATATATTTAGAGGAATGTATGTCCTACATTAAATTCTCACTTCTGTGAGATAACAGACAGCTGCAACAGCACCTGCACCGGTGGCAGTGTACATAATCTTTTTAAATCCACGACGTGCCGCGAAAATCAATGCAGTCAAAGCAATTGAGCCACTGCGATGCCTAACATTGCCAGGCTCACGCGAAATATCAATGGTGTCTGCGTATGAATTAACATATATTAATATTTCATAAACGAATTCGGAACCTTGGCCACCTTACAATGTAATTGCATTATATATCTGCTAATCGTGCAATTCTTTAGCATGGTTCGTCACAACGTTCCAGCACAAAACGAATGCTGCCTTCGATGGTTTTCCGTGCAGTAGAATTCTCGGGATGAATATCGTGTTTGGACCTGCAGACATATATTAATTGATTTGTTTGTTTGCTTATTCAAGCGAAAAACAATGATCTCACTGATTGTACGAATGCAGTGGCGTATATATTAGCAGATCTCTGGCCCGGTGGCCTCTTGTTTGCTGTCACTGGAGTCCTTGACTGAAACGGCTGCAAACAGTGATTTGGTCGGTGCGCCAATTTTTATTTCGCGAAAAATTTCGATATATGCATTAACACATCGGCATCTGTAAACAAAATGAATTTTAATATATTTATAAGAAAATTCAATTTTAATTCAATACTTACCAAATTTTTGCAACGCACAATAGACAAGTAGAAAAAAATGAAAATTTTAATGTTGAATTTTAATTTACCCGTCACTGGGTTGCCACCGGGTAATTTTGGGTAGTGTATTTCGTTTCAAGTTTTTTTAACTTCGAAAACCAACGTTTAAATATTATAAATTTATTCGGCTTGATCATGACATTAAATTCATATTGGTTGTAAAAGAAAATTCTCCAAATTTATCGAACCTTAAACTCATTGCTTCCTAATTTGCCATTGCACTTAATATTAACTTGCGAATGCTTTGAAATCAATCATTACCTTCAAATCGTAGAGTTGAGGTTAAGGTTTGAAACACTTTTAACCTAAATTTAAGAATCGTAGCTTATTCAATAAAAACTGGTAGCTTAACCTTAACTTGAAAATTCCCTTATTTTTAAATCAATATTAACACTAATTCTTAAATTTATTTCAACTTTTACTTCAAATCAAGATATAGCCTTATTTTCAACTCGATATCAAATTAACCTACAATTATTTTTTTTTTCTTTTAAATATTGACTTAATTATGCAAAATAAGAAAAAAAGGGGATCCTCATATAGGACAACAATGAGGCCATTTTTCAATTAATTATCCCGTTCTATGTCATCCATTCAATATCGTAGACTTCAATACCGAGTGTAAAGACAGCTGCAGGAAATCGATGCCAGTATCCAAAATGTGGTAGACGTGTTTCAAGCTCTCGAATATAATTCTATTCACGGTATATTGTTTTAAATATTCACAGAAGTCCAAACACTAATAGATTTCGGTAAGCTACTAGATTTGGACGCGCGTTGTTATGTTATATTTTTTGTCAGGGTTTCTATTGCAATCATAAAAAAATATCTGTTCTTAGCGTCACTACATTTTTGCTCCTAATTTTCACTGCCCTTTTTGGTGATGTTATTATCAAATCATTTTCAAATTCAGAGTAAGCGCTAAAAATAGCACTTATTTTATATTTGAAACTGATTTGAAAAACACACTAGACCTTAAATCCAATTATTATTATTTTTTCAAACTCTTACCCTGTGGCATATTGGGTTATTGGAAGTTAGGAATCTGCTGGGTACCTTTCTCCCGATGGTAGAACAAAGGTAAACGGCAAAATAACTTGCTATTACCAGTTATCTAACCGGTTAGTTACCAGATACCTTTTTTGCAGGGTTGTTTATTTTACCCAATTGTTGTATAATTTAGATGGTTCGTTTTCCAGATTATAATTAATTAAACACTTTTTAATATTTGAGTTGAAAAAACACTTTTATTATTTAACTACCTCCACTTGAGGTTGGTTAAACTACTATCTTTTAAATTGCAACGAAAGGTCTTAACAATACCTTCGTTGCAAGCTTTTCTTAAATTCTATTTTCATAATGTTCTAGTGAATTTTCACTTTCACTCAATTTTATTGTACGTGACGTTTGAAGAAAGTCCGATTTGCAGTTTTTAGCTGACACCAATTGCGAAATATCAGAATTGTTGGCAAACGCTGCTCTGCTTATTTTAACATAGCCACCTAATAATGCAATGATAAATTATATTGCAAAAGGTGTGGTCTATGTAAAGCTTTAGCGCTTTGCCGAATTATCGCAAGTTTTGTTAACTGTGGAAGCTAACTTGAAAGAGGTGTCTTCTACGCAAAGCTTAGCGCTTTGCCAAATTATTATCATTGTTGCCAACGTGATGCGTTGAGACATTGCTATGAACATGTTGCTGTACACCATGAGTTCAACATGATATGAAAAACATGATGCGCTCAACATGTGTACAGAAACATCCAAAACTGAAGAACCATAAAGAAAAATGTGTGAAATAATTCACAACATTCCTCCCCCTTATGGAAAAATAAAATATTATTAATATTGTTACGAAAATTCAGTCTACGGAAAACTGTCCTGTAAGTTCGTATCGCTGGAATGTGTACAAAATAAAAACAGACTTAAATTTGGTTTTAACTAGTATTATTTCAACTAGTATTAATTAACTTTATTTAATTAAATAACAACTTAGAGAATAATCACTTATATCAACTGTTGAGTTTCTGCAATTTAGCTGTACAATGTTCACTCACGAGACACACTATTCACAAATGAAGTGAAGTAACTCTGATGCGACTCCCTTATATACTGCATGCATTAGTACGACACGTTTCGACAAGCTTCGACTTGTTTCGAGAATTTTCTACTCGTTTCGTGAATGACGCATGCTATTGGCATCTCATTCGAACTCATGTGTTTTAATGCGCTGATCTTCCATCTCTTTCTCACACACTGTCTCAGTGCGCTGAATGATCTTCCGTCTCTTTCTAACACATGCTTAGTGCGCTGAATTGTCTTGCGTCTCATTAATTATTGTTGATTGCTTGCACTATGGGGCAAATTACATCTTTTCGTAACACTGCCCTCCACCTAAATCTGTTCGTCCCGGACAGATGTTAATCCTCTCTCTCTCTACACGGCGCCAACCTTTCTAAATGTACTACTTTCATTTTTCGTCTATCCGAACACTATCTGAATCCGAACACTACATCATTAATTCTTTTAATTATCTTATATGGTCCTTCCCAGTGTGTTTGAAACTTAGGGGATAAGCCTTTCTTCCTTTGTGGGTTATAGAGCAAAACAAGTTCTCCTTCCGTAAATCCCTCTGAATTTGTGCGCAAGTCGTATCTGGCCTTCATCTTATCACTCGCAAATTGTGTACGCTGCCTTCGTTCATTTCTTCACTTTTCCTGGAAACATAATCGTGAATCCAGCTGAAGGATTCGCACCAAACTTTAAATCCGCAGGCAATCTTAAGTCTGTTCCAAAAACAATTTTATATAGTGAAGATGCTGTGGTATCATGAACCGCCGTCCGATAATCCATGAGGAATAATGGTATGTATCCCAATCTTTTTGATTTTTACCAACCTTTTTTCTGAGATACTCTTCAAAAGTCCGATTGAATCTCTCTACCATGCCATCAGATTGCGGGTGCAATGGCGTTGTTCGTGTTTTGTGTATGTTGAGGACTTTGCATACTTCTTTAAATACAGCCGACTCAAAATTTCTTCCTTGATCTGAATGCAATTCCAACGGTACTCCAAAACGGCTTACCCAGTTGTTAACTAACGCATCCGCAACTGTTGTGGCTTCTTGATTTGGCATGGGATACACTTCAGGCCACTTGCTGAAGTAGTCAATGACGACAAGCATATACTTATTACCCGCATCACTGATTGGAAATGGTCCGGAGACATCCATAGCTTTACGTTCGAATGGTGCTCCCACGTTGTACTGATGCATCCTGCCGTGACTTCTGCCTGTTGGTCCTTTTGCTGGTACACATTGCGGACAACTGCGGATCCAATGGGCGACTGAATCTTGGCATCCAACCCAATAAAAACGTTTCTTTACCTTCTCGACCGTTTTATTTATGCGCAAGTGTCCTCCACTTGATCCACCATGGTATTCCGCTAATATCTCTTTTGTTTTTGACTTAGGAACAACGATCAAACTTCGAGCAGACATGCCATCTTCACTTTCCCATACACGATATAGGCAACCATCTTGTAGCTTTAAGCTCTGCCACTGAGTCCAGTATGATGGTAAAATCGTAGCTCTGTAATCGCTCCATCCAACGCGCAATTTGGCCTTCTGGATCTTTGAACTGAAGTGAAACTGTTGTCCGTACAGATACTTATGGAATTTTTTCACACTTTCAATAACAGCAAGAAGCTCCCTCCTGGTGACACAGTAATTTCGCTCGGGCTTGGACAATGTTTTACTATAGTATGCGATCACTTTTTCCTGCCCATTGATCACTTGTGAGAGAACTCCGCCTATTCCGTATACACTTGCATCCGTGTCAAGTACAAATTTTTCACCTGAAATTGGATACGCAAAAATTGGTGCCGAGCACAGTAATTCTTTCAATTTCAAAAACGCTTTTCTTGATCATCGGCTCATTGAAAAGCTCGGAAACTCCGTAGGTCATGTAGGTTCTGTGGTCTGGGCCACTCCTTTACTGCAACTATTTTATCCTCGTCGGTATGCACTCCTTCCGTGGTAACTCGATATCCCAGATACTTTTTTGAAAAGTGAATATTTCTTTGGGCTAAGTTGTAGACCCGCATTTTTCAATCGAAGGAATACTTCCTCTAGATTTCTTAGATGTTCATTGAAATCCTTGCCCATAACAATGATGTCATCAAGGTAAACTTGGCATGTTTTCCAGTGTAAACCTTTTAATACGTGCTCCGTTAACCGCTCGAATGTTGCTGGGGCATTGCATAGTCCAAATGGCATTACCAAAAATTGCCATAGTATATCTCCAGTACTGAATGCGGTCTTCTCTCGATCTTTTTTATCGATTTCTACTTGCCAGGAACCGCTTTGCAAGTCCAACGTTGAAAACCACTTAGCATTTGATAGTGTATCCAAGGTGTCATCGATTCTGGGCAGTGGATAACTATCTTTCTTGGTGACCTCGTTAAGTTTTCGGTAATCAACGCAGAACCGAGTACTACCGTCCTTCTTTTTCACCAATACTACTTGTGAACTCCATGGACTCTCAGATGGTTCCACCACGCCATACGTGTGCATTTCTTCAACCAAATGTGATACTTCGTCTCTTTTTGCAAATGGTACCCTTCTTGGTGCTTGACGAATTGGGTTAGAATCACCAGTGTCTATTCGATGTTTTACAATGGCAGTTCTGCCGTCCTTTTGGCCCTTTACAGCAAATATATACCGATATTTGTCAATTAGCTGTTGCACTTGACTCTTTTCTTTGGCAGCCAAATCCTGCGTCCACTCATTTATAAACTTGTGAGTAGATTGTTTGTTTATTTGCGGTGTGTCATAGTCCTTTGATGTATTTGACTCGCAATTTATAATCGCTGATGCCTCTTGACACTGGCCTACCACTGTTCCCTTCTTGATTAATTTTGACGAGTTTTCCAAATTGAGAACTCTTATAGGTACAATTCTGTCTTTCTCCGCCTCAACAAGTGTTCTTCTTACCACTATGTTACTTTTATATAGCTCTTCGCTTGCTTCAATAACCCACAACTTGTTTATCCCACAATATCCATTTAATTTCGCCCAAACAATTGCTTCTGAATTAGGTGGTATTTTTCTATTTTTATGAGCAATAACTTGTTTCATTTTCGGGCTCTGGTCACAATCAATATTTAGTTGGATCTGCTTGTTGGCATAATTCAAAATTTTTCTTGTTAAATCAAGTGTGAAACCGTTCTTTATCATAAAGTCCATGCCAAGTATTATTTCGTCTACTATTTCTGCCACAATAAAATCATGCTTAACTGTCGTAGTACCAATCGTGATTTTCTTGGTAATCTTTCCTCTGATAGGGGCCTCTGCACCTGTAGCTGTTTGTAATTTTATTCCTATAAGCGGCTCTACTTCGTCCTTAACCAGGTTACTTCTTATTATTGAGTGTGAAGCTCCCGTATCCAATGTTACCATATATGCTGTACAATCAATGAGTCCTTCGACAGTTAAGCTATTTGGCTTTCGAGCAATTTGTGAAATGGAGATTCTGGGGCAATCGGTTACGGAAGTCAGATCGTGCCCCGCAGAACTGACTCGTTTTAATTTAAAGATTGATTAAAATTTACGTTATTTTGGACATGATCCTGGGTTTCTTCATGTCGGGGTTCATTTGCAAATGGATTCATTGAGCGCTTGCGTTTTTTACGACAATCACGTTCCATATGCCCATATGTATCACAGTTGTAGCATTTACCTTTAAATTGGGTGTCTCGGTTGGCAGCAGTGTAAGCTGGTTTAGCTCCACTTTTTAACGCTTGGCAAATTACCTGAAGTAGGTCTTCATTCTCCACATCTAGTTTACGGACCTTTGGCGCTGGGCGGCACAACGTAGTTGCTGTCTCCTGTGTTAGCGCTGTGGTTACAGTTTCCGTAAATGTCACTTTCGGCATTGTCACTGTGGCACGTTTTGTTCCGGATCACGTATGCCGTCAACGAAGGCTTCGGTCTTGCACTTTTCTATGAAATCACTCGTTGAATTTGCATACGACAAATGCGCAAGCCTCTCGACGTCCGCTGCATACGCCTGCAATGTTTCACCATTTCTTTGCATTCGGTACTTTAGTTCCATTCTGTAGATTTGCTTCATGTGATCACTGCCGTATTTTCGTTGCAATGCAGACATAACCACTAAATAACTGTTTCGATCACTTTCTGGAACAGTCTGCAATACTTCGGCTGCGCCTCCTTTAAGCGCCACGATAAGTGCGGATACGCTGTCCTTATTGTTCCATCGATTACTTACAGACATGGTCTCAAATTGCAGCTTGAAAATGTTGAACGCTGTGGTTCCATCGTAAACCGGCGCTTTTAGCCTCGTACCAGTAACAACATGCTGTGTAGGTCCACTTATCTGTAGTAAACTGACATCTTCTTGTATTTTCTGTAGCTTTTTGTCGAAACCATTTTCCAACTTTTCAAATTTGTTATCAATGTCCACTACAATGTCATTTACATGTGCCTCAAGTTCGTTTACTTTGCAATGGAGTGTATTAGAAACTTCCAGAAGCTGCTTATAATGTTCCTGCATCTGTTGCTCAATTTTTACTTGATGTTGGTTTGAATTCTCTAGAAGTATCTGTTCCATTTTGCTGAAATTTTCTTGTAGTTCTGTTTTAAGTTGATTTGAATTTTCTTGAAGTTTCTGTTCCATTTTGATGGAATTTTCTTGTATTTCTGTTTTAAGTTGATTTGAATTTTCTTTCAGCAGTTTTGAATTTTCTAGAAGCTGTTGTTGTATAGCTCCGAGCAACTGGCTCATATCAAAACTTTGGGACTGTACTTTTTGCTCCGTGTCCACATTTTTCGATGACGCTGTTGCAGCTTCCACTTCAAACTCGTGTTCAATGCCCTGGTTCTCTAATTTTTCCATTAGACGCTTTTGTAGCTCTACTTTCGTACCTACAGTTGGAAGATTATGAATCGCCAGCTCCTTCTTTTGCTGGTCGAATTTAAGTGGTTCGAATTTAACCATTTTGTATCACAATCCCACTTCTGACACCAATGTTACGAAAATTCAGTCCTGAGTTTCTACAATTTAGCTTTACAATGTTCACTCACGAGACGCACTATTTCACTATCAAATCACAACTGAAGTGAAGTAACTATGATGCGGCTCCCTTATATACTGCATGCATCAGTTCGACACGTTTCGACAAGCTTCGACTTGTTTCGAGTACATTCTACTCGTATTGTGAATGACGCATGCTATTGGCATCTCATTCGCACTCATGTGTTTTAATGCGCTGATCTTCCATCTCTTTCTCACACACTGTCTCAGTGCGCTGAATGATCTTCCGTCTCGTTGTAACACATGCTTAGTGCGCTGAATTGTCTTGCGTCTCATTAATTATTGTTGATTGGTTGCACTATGGGGCAAATTACATCTTTTCGTAACAATATTAACAATAATAATAATTTTTACTAGATATCTTAGGAATATAAATGCTGTTTTCTTAGAATTAATATTGAGAATAATAATGATAATATGTTATTTTAACAAATATAATATGTTTATTTTTTCTCAAGTTATCTATAAAAATATTGAATATTTGAATGTGTGCCAATAATAATAATGATATGTTTTTTTTGTGTTTTTTTTTTATATATATATATTTTTTTATATAAATATCTGTTGTTTAATTTGTTAATACTTATAATGATAATCTAACCGAATTAATACTTGTGATTGAATTAATATATATATATATATATATATATATATATATATATATATATATATATATATTCAGACATTCAGACCCTTTGACATAGTGTACATGGACCTGGTGGGTATTCTGTCTGAAACCATTTCAGGGAATAAATACATCTTAACGTTTCAGGACGATTTTTCTAAATTTATGTGCTGTCGGGCTATACCCGATGCGGAAGCCAACACCGTAGCAAAAGCATTCTTCAACGAAATAGTTACACGCCACAATATACCCATAGTATTGGTAACAGACAATGGATCGAACTTCGTTTCCAAACTATTTTCGGATACATGTAAATTGTTAGGAATCAAAAATTACATATAACACCCCACGATCCACAGGCTAATAGGTCATTGGAACGAAGTCATCGTCCACTAGCTGAATATTTACGTAGTTTTGCTATAGAGGATGGGTCAAACTGGGACCAATGGTAAATTCTGCAATGCATGTTCATAATAACACGGTGCATACGTCGACGGGTCAAAAACCATTCCGTACGTTGTACGGGTTTGACTTCGACATGCCTACGAAATGTTCACCTTTATATGTAAATGTTCACCTTTATATAACGCAAAGGACTGCAATAAGGTACTAAAGTACCAAATACAGCGATTACACGAGATCGTCAGGCAAAATCAATGTAGGACCAAGGAGGTGTCGAAAAAACAATACGACAAGAACCTCTACCTTATACAATTCAAACAGCACGACATGGTTTTAATGAAAAACCAAACTAGGAAGAATAAGTTCTGTGGTTCGTGGTCGTAGGGGGAAGTGGGCCAGTGACCACGACGATATTGATCAAAAACAAAGATAAGAAAATTCACAATAATTTGTTAAACGCATATCACAAATAGTGTATGCCGTTAAAAATAAAAATATTATAATATTACCCTAGGTTAGAACCCATAAAAGTAACAATATAAAACCAATTAGCTATGCGTTGACAATTAAACTCGTAGATTGCACCGTTATGAAAATATTATGCAACATATAGAAAATATAAATCTAACCATAAGATATAGAGTAATCATTAAATAAAACATTAAATAACTCGTCATTTAGAGGAAGAAATAAATATAAATAGTTTAGGAAAACAGTAAGTAACAAACAAAAGAAAAAATATAATAATAAAAAAATAAAAAACATAGGACATATTAAAAACAATAATTTAGTAATAAAAAAATAAAAAAAAATATATATATATAACAATTTTAGGAGAAGAACTTATAATTTTAAAGTTAGAAAAATTGAGAAAAAAAATAAATTAAGCAAAGGCAACAAATTGCCTTCATATAAAATTAAATGGAAATTCGTCATAAAATTGTCGTATTCAATGCAGATAACGCAAACCAACAATTGCATTACTGACCTATATTTAATAGCGCAAGCTAACATACCTTGAAAATGGTCATTAGACCCAAGTGTTTCATGCTGAAGCACATATGCAATTTGTAAAACGAATGTATATCATACGTAAAGCGAGCGTTCATTGCTGGCATATAAATGCAGATCTTGCAGTTTTTTTTGATACATATACAATACAATTTTTGATACATAAACAATGCAAATAAATATAATTTATTTTACCGTCATGCCAGTAGGAAGTTTCATATAATGTGACTTATATCAGTACATGAAAATAAAATAATAAACATGCTTAGAAAATAAATCGCAACTCTAATTAGATTAATCATACATAGGTACTTTCGTACATTAATATAATTCAATTTGAATATGTTTAAATATAAAAAATAAATTTTAAATGAATTTGAAGAACTTAATTATAATAATATAAATTACTTAAAGAAGAAGAAAAATATCAGTTAGTATTCAAATTAAAAAAAAAAACAGAGATATATAAATATTTAGTACAGTTAAAATTAAAAAAAGGAAACAGGAAAATATAATAGTAGAATAAATAAAATAAAAAAAACAGGTATTAAATATTAAATTTTTAACAGATATAAAATAAAAAACAAAGAATTTAAAATTAAAAAAATAGGGATTTATGCATTAAAATATTTAGTGCAGTTAAAATTAAAAAATAATTAATAATTGAATCGGAAAAAAAGAGGAAACATATTAGTAAAATAAATACAATGAAGAAAATATGTATATATAGGTATTAAATATTATTATTATTTTTTTGAAAGAATTTTTAAATTTTAAAGAAAAAAAAGAGAAAGAAATATAATAAGAGGAGATAAAAAATGGAAAATATGAAAAAAAATAATAAACATGAAAAAAAGGGAAATTTAAATTAAAAAAAAAGAAAAAAAAGACAAAAAGAAACTATCGAATTTTTAAAGAAGAATATATGAATATATATATATATATATATATATATATATATATATATATATATATATATATATATATATATATATATATGTATGAAAAAAAGGGGGGAATTAAAATATAAATTTAATCTGTTTTAAATAATAAAAATAAAAGAAAAAATATATATAGTAAATTCAACAATTCTTAAGAAAATCTAAAATAATATATATGTACATATATACAATATATTCTATGAACGTATATATTTATAAAAAAAAATTATATGAAATATTTTTTTTTAATTTTTGCGCATTGAAGGGGATTGAGTCCGCCGCATTGAGTTCCTCTGCATATAAGACGACGATCTTAGCCATTGGTCTAAAGACATAATACACTAAAATTACACTAAATCTAGTAATTAAGTAACTGTGTTTCGAATAAGTTAAACACTTACAAAAAACATCTAATTTCAATGTTATTGCATACATAAACAACTATTCCTTACATGACACTAAGTTTAAAAACAAAATTAAATTATTTGTTAGTAAAATATTCATGTAAATTTAAAATATCCGAGTGCACAAAAATTGTTATTTAGGGTGACCAACAGCGCTGGATACAGACTCAGAAGACGCATAGTTGATCGTTGGGATGCTGTGAATCAGAAACGTTTTTTTTATGTATTTAAGTAAGACTATGTGCAGTATGCACATAAAGTTCAAATCTAAAAGCACAATAACAGATGCATGTTAACTTAACATAACGTCTACGACGTAACTGGAAAGTGCATACTGTTTATGAGTGCATACTTTCAGGATATAAAATTAAGTCCGCTTGAAAGCAACGAAAAATGCACCGGTTGCAATTTGATTCGAGGCACACGCTAGCAAGTGTGCCGTCTGTTTAAAAGCAACAACAAATGCATTGGTTGTAATTTAAGTCAAGACTAACGCCAGCATGGGAACCAATTAAGAATTTAGCACATTGGAATTTTCTCAATTAATGATTTCACAATATTAGTAAATATATGATGTGGGGTTCATGAGGTTTTTAGTAGTACGTAGATTTAAGAATATGCTTACTTGCATTTATGAGTTGTGTTTTAAGAAATAAGTATAAGCAAGGGGTTCGTGAGTCGCACGATACCGAGGTGATGAGTAGAGGTTAAGTTTAGATTTCAAGCATTATGATTTTAACTGCCTTAGAGTGCAGACGTGTTTTTAGTTTAAACTCAAGCTTGTAAAAATACTTAAAAATAATTAATAAAAGTATAAAGCAAGTCTAAAATATCCTTGCGTTTTTATTTAATAATAATTGTTAGGAAAGAATTGTGGACTTCGAGGGAATATTGTCACTGACGATTTCATTAATAAAGGCAAGTACAAAAGACCCCTGGAGTCTGCAACATTTTGGCGCAGCCGGTTTTTCAAGAATCTACAGAAAGGACTGAAGGACGAATTTGAAGGAGCACTAAAAAAAAAATAAATGAAGAAACACAGAAGTGGAAAGGAAGGTATAATTAAATATTGAATAAATTTTAGTGAGTTTGAGTGAAAGCAGTAAATAAATGGTGAAATTAAATTATAGAAAGAATGAAATTAAACAAATTTATAAATTTTAATTGAAAATTTTAATGATTATATGGCGAACTTTGAGGAATTGGAAGTAGTATATAGAAATATATTAGGACAACTTGACAGATTTACTGAGAAATTGTGGAATCAAATTAATACGGAAGTTAACAATAAAGAAACTTTAGAATTAATAAAAAATAAAGTCAGTTCCACACGGGTATACTCAGAAGTCGAAAGAGTTGACGTAGTTTTTGAACAATTAGTATACTTCTTGGAACATAAAAGTGCTCATAAAATAAAAGAATTAGAAGATTGGAAAGGGGAATTTACTGCATTAAATAAAAAATTAAACGATATTGTAGAAGAACGGCAGGAGTTGTTAGATCAGGCTAGTGGAATAGAGGAAGAAAACGAAAAATTAAGAACTTTGCTGAAAAATAAAGATATTTCGGACGAATCAATTGAACGAGCACTGAGCCAACAACCCAGACTAGAATTCGAAACATTAGAAGAAGCAAATAATAAAGTAAGGGAATTAGATTCGAAAATCAGATTTTTAGAATCAGAAGTTAAGCTAGCCCACGAAACATCATTATATCATAAGGAAGCATTACAGATTGAAGGAAAATTTGATAAAATAACAGCACCGGAAACAACATTAGAAATGTCGTTAGATACTGTATCGAATTACGTAGGAAGTGTGGTTCCATTTTTTATGGGATCGGAATCACCATCCGTTAAAACTGAACTTTATAGATTCATGGACGCTTGTGCGTTAGCAAGTCTAAAAATTACAAAAGAAAACAAAGAAGAATTCATTAGCTGTGTCAAACTGCATCTTCTTGGTGACGCTTATGATCTAGTCCGCACAAGAAAGTTCAATGATTTAGAGGAGTTATTTGACGTTCTAAGAAATACATATTTAAAAATGACTACGTTAGATTCTGTTCAGGATAGTATTAAAAAAGCATATCAGACGGATGGTGAAAGTCTGAGGACATTTGCAAGAAGATTAGAAAGATTATGGGCAAACGCTAATGAAATAGCAGATTCAAGGTACAAAAATAAAAATCTACCTGCAGATGTTTTTAATACGGAACTAGTAAACTCAGTTCTGACAGCATTCGAGGTAACTGTAAAAGATCCGACAATAAAGGTTCTATTATTAAGTAGCAAAGCAGAAAACTTGAATGATTTATTAGATGAAGCATTAAAGGCCCAGATAACAATTCAAGGAAGTCCGAGATTCCCCGAGAAAGTGTACAGTTTCGAACAACGATCTGCAACCAGTCCAACGAATAGTATTCAAAACAATCATTTTCAAACTACCCCACTAAATCACAAAATATCAACCCAAAATAAAACAGAAGGATCAAAAATACGACCAACATGCTCTTTTTGCCAGAAAAAAGGACATACACGAGACGAATGTATTACGCGGAAAAACACACCGTTTTGTATAGAGTGTGAAAAATATGGGCACGAATCTAGTTGGAGGTGTGCTTCCATTAGATTAGAATCTCAAAATAAGGAAGGGTTTGGACATACTCAAAACCATCCAGTCGTTAATAGGGAATTTTTAAACAACAATTTGCAAGCAGAACATAACACTACGTACCGTACCAATAATAATAATAATAGAAATAATAACAATAGAAATGGGAATACCCCAAGAAATAATTTAAAATGTGATTGGTGTCGTAGACTTGGTCATGTAGAAACTGATTGCTACGCCAAGAGGGATTATCTGGCGAGGGAGAATAATGATCAAAACAAGGGAAACTACCAGGGGCCCAGCCAAGGCCAGTAGGCTGGGGACCCATTAAAAATAGCAAAATTAGGTCAAAAAGGGTAGAAATAGTAAATCATAAGGCTGAAGGGTCTGTGATCACATTAATTACCCAAACTCCTAAAAATAAGAGATAACCGGTGGAGGAAAATATTGCAAATCAAACGTCTGAAGTGACCGTTGATACACATATTGATCCACCGTGGTTTGGTTGTGAGGGAGTGACAATGGTAATTTTTGCATTAATACATTTCTTTATATATATGATAATAGCAATAGGGGCAAAAATGATTAAATTAGTAGCAGATGAAACTAATCGGCAAAGATGTGTATGGGAAGAAATGCAAATAGGTCAAAAGGTGAACAATATGTTTACAGGAATGTTGAAAAAGTTTGAAAATTTTATAACATGTTATGATAAAAAAATCAGACAACAGTTGAGTGGATTAAATAAAAAGAGAATTAACAAAATATACAATAGAAAGGGAGACTGCTTCAAATTGTCTAATGTAAGTGATGTGTTCATTGAAGTACCTCGCGATGCAGCTGAAAATGGAAAACTCATATTTCTAGTAGACTCAGGAGCAGATGCAAGCATAATAAAAGAAGGTGCAATGACACAACTATCGGAATTTGACAAAAATAGTAAGAAAGATTTTAATGGGGCTTTTGGTGGATGCGTAAGGGCGTTAGGCACGACCAATATACAACACAGTAATATAAAGTGGTTACATTTAATAATGCATGTAGTATCTCTTGAACAAGGAATACCAGCAGACGGAATAATAGGACGGGATAACATATGGAATAGATCCGTAATAAACGCAATTAATAAGACCATAACATTCTACGATAAAGGAAAGAATCACACTATCCGATTACCAATGAAAACGCGAGCCGACATAGTTAATTGGTTTTATATTGTTACTTTTATGGGTTCTAACCTAGGGTAATATTATAATATTTAAAGTTTTAACGGCATACACTATTTGTGATATGCGTTTAACAAATTATTGTGAATTTTCTTATCTTTGTTTTTGATCAATATCGTCGTGGTCACTGGCCCACTTCCCCCTACGACCACGTAGGGTCCCTTCCAAATTGGAGAGAACTTATTCTTCCTAGTTTGGTTTTTCATTAAAACCATGTCGTGCGGTTTGAATTGTATAAGGTTCTTGTCGTATTGTTTTTTCGACACCTCCTTGGCCCTACATTGATTTTGCCTGCCGATCTCGTGTAATCGCTGTATTTGGTACTTTAGTACCTTATTGCAGTCTTCTGCGTTATATAAAGGTGAATATTTACATATAAAGGTGAACATTTCGTAGGCATGTCCAAGTTAGCAGAACTACGTAAATATTCAGCTAGTGGACGATGACTTCGATCGAATGACCTATTAGCCTGTGGATGG
The DNA here is from genome assembly GCA_951804985.1 of Dryomyza anilis. Lineage (NCBI taxonomy): Eukaryota > Metazoa > Arthropoda > Insecta > Diptera > Dryomyzidae > Dryomyza > Dryomyza anilis. Next base: position 75,957,023 of record OX638135.1, on the reverse strand, counting down.
TAGGGTGTTATATGTAATTTTTTGATTCCTAACAATTTACATGTATCCGAAAATAGTTTGGAAACGAAGTTCGATCGATTGTCTGTTACCAATACTTTGGGTATATTGTGGCGTGTAACTATTTCGTTGAAGAATGCTTTTGCTACGGTGTTGGCTTCCGCATCGGGTATAGCAACACAGCACATAAATTTAGAAAAATCGTCCTGAAACGTTAAGATGTATTTATTCCCTGAAATGGTTTCAGGCAGAATACCCACCAGGTCCATGTACACTTTGTCAAAGGGTCTGACTGGCGTATCAGTTAGAACCATTGGCATCTTCGTCAGCCTTAAACTCTTGTTTACCTGGCATTTTTAACAATTTTTCACATAATCCTTTATTTGCTTCTGCATACCCTTCCATCGGTACTGTTGTCGAATTCTTAAAAATGTTTTTATGCCCCCTTGGTGACCACCTAACGGTGAATCGTGAAAATCTTTAATTACCGTCTCTATGTCTGAGGTTCAGTTAAAATTATTATATTGTCATTTTCCTTTGTTACCAAATCGTTTGGATCGCATTCTGGCTGTTTCTTATCGTTTTCCATGTCTCTGTTTATGGTTTTCGAACCTGTTTGTACTACAACTACTTTTTGAGTATTATTCGGCATCCGCGTTTAAATTACTTTTTCCTGGTTTATAATGAATTTCGAAATCATTATACCGCGCCAATTGCTTCGTTACTGGTGTCTGTCGTGTGCAAAAAGGGTTCGTTAAAATCCGGATACGCTAGTATGGGTGGTGACATAATTGCCTCTTTAAGTTTTAAAAATGAATTCTGACAATTATCATTCTATATGAACTTAGCGTCCTTTTTAAGCAAACAGTTTATTGGTAATGACAGTTTCACCATACCTCCTATAAATTTTCTGTAATAATTATTTAAGCCTAAAAATGCTCGAACTTCATTCCTATTTTTCGGAACTGGAATATTTTTTACACACTCTACTTTGGCTGGGTTTGGTAGGGCACCTAACTCAGAACACTTATATCCGAAATATATAACCTCGCGTCGCAAAAACTGACATTTCTCTGTATTTAATTTCAAATTATGTTCTCTCAGCTTTTGCAAAACCTTGCATAGCCTATGCTCTTGTTCTGCTAAATTATTTCCATAAACCAATATGTCATCTAAATAAACTAAACAGTCAATACCCTGTAAACCTGTTAGTATGTGGTTCATTATCCTTTGAAATGTGGCAGGTGCAGGTGCCATTGTGTGGGTATTTCATGTATTAATATCGGAGTGAATGTTAATTCATCCCCTTCCAAATGAAAAACGTCATGATATGACAAGCAAATATTTTGCAAAGATGCAACTTCTTCATTATTGAATGATTCATCGATCTTTACATTCCCTAATAATCTATCAATTCTATTTTTTATAGTAACCGAGTTTATTGTATTTATCGAAGAACTCGTCTTTGTTGCTTCTTTATATTTGTTAAAATTTGAAAATTGTGGCTTGAAATTGCTATCAATGGTCACCTCCTTATCGGTGGCATTTAAAATTAATGCATATACTCTATTTCTTCTAACGTTTGTTAAACTCTCTCCCGAATATACTCCTGGCTGAATTTCCAGTTTGTGCAACAAAACTATAGAAATGCTTGTTCTTAACGGCAGTGATATAACCATGGCCGTTCTGGGCTGTACCCTGATTTGTTGATTAAAATTAATATTTTCTATGTCTTGCAATGATTTTAATCGAAATTTAACTAGGTGATTTTTGTCTTCATCAAAAAATGTAATTTTTTTATTTAACGCATTTATTATAGATCTGTTCCAGAGATTGTCACGCCCGACTATTTCATCTGCTGGTACCCCTTGTTTAAGTGACACAACGTGTAGCGTTAAACTCAGGTTTTCTATGTTTGTGTGCTGAATCTTAGTAGAGCCTAGGGTTCTAACGCATCCACCAAAAGCACCACTTGATTTTAATATTTTTAACTTCCGATTCAATTGGTTTTACATTCTTTACTTTATTTGCTTTCTTTATAATTTATTTATTTTTACTTTCCTTAATTCCTATATTCTGTTCAATTTTCGCGTCAAGTTGTGTATTATTATTATTTAGTTCATTATCAGGCCAATCATGAATTTCATAGGAAATTGAATTTCACGTGAAATTTCATTTTCCCCCGAAAAGAAATTTCATATCATCAATTTCCTGGGAAATAGATTTGTTGTGAAGTAATGTCAAATACATTTCGAAAGTTTGACAATCATTTGTTGTGCAAAGAAAATTAGAATTTAATAATAAAATAAAATATAATAAAATAAATTTAAAAATGGACAGCATCGCATTCTTTATTATTGCTGAGGAAGAGTTGACGGACATTTTCAGTCAAAGATCTCTGAGAAGAGGCATACGAGACAGTTCTAATCCTCTGGAGCTGTCGGATTGCATGTAAAATCATGAATATGTACACATGACGCAGGATTTATTTTAATTCTTTGGTTCGTCGTAAAGGTTTCTAAAGTATTATAGAGTAAATAAGGTATCAATTCAGTATTTGCTCGATGTTCTCATCAGATCACTGCCAGAAATCAAAAAGCCGTTTGCAGTGTCAACAATAATTAAATTAGCAGCCAGTTTACGATTTTTTGCGGAAGGCGGCTACCAAACAGGCGTTGGAAAGGACCACGACTTGGGGTTAGCGCAGTCATCATTTTCGAAGGGGCTTTCTGAAGTGGTTGAGATTTTTGAACGTCACGAAAGGATTCTTAAGATTTCATCGGAGGAAGAAAAGAGAAGAACGAGCGCACATTTCTACGAGAGATACAAAATACCAGGAGTATTGTGATGTATTGATGGAACGCATGTTAAAATTAATGCTCCTGCGGTCAATAAACATTTGTATTTCAATCGTAAAGGTTTTTATAGTCTAAATGTACTACGGGTGAGAGAAATGCATGTCTTCGTAAGTCTATTTTAAACATGTTCACAGGAGCTATACAACAATGCGACTGCGATATGCGGATACGTTTCGTTGATTGGACACATCCCGGGGCTTGCCATGATGGCGGAAGAAATTGGTGGTTACTGGGTAATTGAAGAAACTATATATCGTTTAAATTGTTTTACAATATAACGATTATTTTTATGTATAATATTAATAAGGTGATGCTGGTTATCCCCTAGAGCCTTGGCTTCTTACTCCTCACAGAACACCAGAACTGGGTACTAGTGAAAGCAAATTCAATGATGTTCATACAAAATGCCGCAATATAATAGAGAGAACAAACGGTGTACTTGAAAATCGATGGAGATGCTTACTTGGAGCCAGAGAACTACATTATTCTCCTCAAAAAGCAGTAAAAATTACAAATGTATGTTGTGCGCTGCATAATATATGCATTCACTATAAAGTTGACAATAGTGATTTGCAGAGATCATTACCATCGAATAATACAGTTTTATTTACTGATAATGAAGCTGAAATTCCTACAAATGCTCAACAAATGGCCGAAGCAAAGCGAATAAGGAGAGACATTGGAAAGGCTTTATAACATGAATTTATTCAAAATACAATAAATTATAAAAAAATTATGCAAGACCATTGCGTTGTAGTTTTAAATCTTCAATTTCCAACTTCCTTTTTTTTATTTCGTAGCTTGACTCAATTTCATACTTTCTCAACTCCTCCATGGCCTTATTGTGTCGTTGAGATTTGTGATTCTAATAAATCGTAAGTAGTTTTCTTCTTTTCATTTTGCAACGTGGTAGAATGTGTAGGTTGCTCAGGTATATCGCCATTGTCTGAAATTATCTCCTGGATTTCCATTTCTAATTGCTCGACGATCGGAGTTTGTTGATCCGTTGTTGGCTGTTGCAATTGATTTGTTTCGACACAGTCAATCCTTAGTCGTTTTGAGATAGAAGCTACACCGAATGAATTGCTATTTGGAATGCCTTCAACGGATTCCTTCATCCGCAATAACTGGATGACAGCTTCTTCTAATGCCGTAAATTTATATTCTTTATTTGAACCTCCCCCGGTACCTGTTGTATTTTTCCAATTCTCCGACAGCTTTTTTCGTATGTTTTTTTTTTTGGTCAAACCAAACCTATAAATTACAAAGATATAGCAGAAGTACAAGCATAAGGACATTATTTTTACTTTTTTCCATTCAAAGGTCGATTTAATCGGAGGTCAAATGCTATTTAAATCTATTTCAACTTTTTCCTGAATTCCTGAAATTCTTCCTTGGATTTATTGCAGACAAATCCTCTGGCAATGTCCTCATTTTCCTGCATAAGTGTCAATAGAGCATCTAATTGTTTTTTTGTAGTAAATTTGGACCTTAGAAATGTGGATAATGTATATTTTGAAAATTAATAGACAAAAAATTAAACTTTCATTTTTAAAAATTTCAATTTTTTTTAATAATTTTCTGATGGAATATTTCTGGGTAAATGAGGAAAAAATTTCTCATGAAATGAAATTCATGCTATGAAAGTATTTCCAGTGAATTATTTTCCTAATAGTGAAAATATTTCCTGGGAATATTTGTTCATGATTGGGCTGTATATGTTTTTGTTGGAAGATTTCTATCTTCTTTAATATGTATTTTTACTTTTTGTTCTTCATTTTCTGATTTAATAATATTCGCTGTTTTATTTTGTTGTAGTGTCATCTTTAGAACTTGTACAACTACTGGCCTTACTACACTATTTGCTAAGGGTCCCCGGTTTAGTGGCCTTGACTGGGCCCCTGGCAGTTTCACTGTGGAGTACTATTATTGTTCCATGCATCATATTTGCGTTTGGCATAACAATTCATAATAACATGTCCGTCATTTCTGCACCAAGTGCAATATTTAGCGGGTCTGTTTGCAAAATTCATATTACCATTATTTCCCTGAAAAACTTGTGTATCGCGTTTAACACGACAATCCCCCTCTATGGCACCAATCGCATCTCAATCCTGGAGCACCCCCGCCTTGGTTCTGGATACCATTTACCTGAGGTACGGGTGGCTGACTTCCTTGGGGAGCAGTATGTCCTGGAAAAACATTCCGACCCGAACGATCTGCACACTGTTCCTGTTTCTCCGTGTATGACATTCATCGCTCAGATGTCACTTCTTCTTGCAAAAAGAACATGTAGATATAGGCTGCTTCATACCTACATTTTGTGTTTTCTCTTCCGTCTCCTTTTTTCATTGCCTTGGCTACCTGATGCAGTACGATGACTTTGGCATGAGGGCTCATTGAAATGGACTCCAAACTTGTCTATGAACGTTAAATCTGCTGACTCCCTTTGTATCCTCGCATGGTCCAATGCCTCTTCCACCAATTTCTCCAGTGTTGTTTGCTTACTCTTCAACATGAGCATTCGCAATGTGTAATCCCGAAGTACTAACAGATATGAGCTTTTAACAAAATTATTCAATTCATTAACGAACACGTCTTCTTTCGTATTATTATATTTACATTTAATCGTACTTAATGCTGCCGACTGCAGGTTAACCAAACGCCTCGAGAAAGATCTAATACTTTCCCCCGGATACTGAGATGCCTTTCTAATGTCATATTGAATGGCATCTACTGACCTACATTCCAAGTACGTACTTCTTAACAGATTGTATAAATCATCAATTGTGTCAAACTCCTTTGAACTTACTAAGTCAAAAGCATCTCCCTGTAAACGAACCCTAAAGCCTTTAATAAACTCCTTCATTTGTTCAGGCTTTAGTTCTGCCCTCATCACTTCACATCTTTCAATAAAACGGTGAAGATCCGTCCTCAGCGATGATGAGTCTGCACATGCAAAATCTGTCACCGCATTTTTAACGAATTTCGCGACTTCACCTAATCATATGTTTCCCTGTGTTGTGATGTCGTCACTTTCTATGGCATCCTTGTGGTATAAGGATGTCTCGTGAGCTGTCTTAACCTCCTCTTTCAAATATCTAATACGCGCGTTCAACTCCTGTATTTTGTTGTTCGCTTCCTCCAACGTCGCGTACTCCTCCCTTACCAAACATCTGACAGAATTATTTATTGATTCCTCAGAAACATTCTTTTCTTTTAATAATTTTCTTAATTTTATGTTTTCCTCTTCTATTTTAGCTGTTTCTTCTAACTCTGCTGTACGTTTTAAACAATAATCGTTTAAACGTTTTCTCAACTTGTCAACTAATCTTTCTAATTCACCATTTTCTGTAAAACCGATTTAATTTTTAAATTCTGGAAATTTAATAACTCTTCTACTATTTTATCTGTCTTCTCTAATTTAGATAAATGCAGAATTCTAGATATATTATCTTTTAATGATGCTGTACTATCTTTATTTAGTATTGTTGGTACAAATTGCGACCAAAATTTTTCAACAAATCTGTCCAATTCTCTAGATTGCTTTTGAATATACGCATTTAATTCATTAGCATCTGCCATTAAATATTTTCAATCAATTTAAAACGTTATCTTTATCTTTTAATTAAAAAAATAAATTTCATCAAGTTGTAATTGAAAATTTCAACGAAACAAAAACGTTACCCACACAACAACGAAATCAATTTTGGCCTTCACGAAGTATAACTAAAAACAATTTTTTTTCCAATTTATATTGAAGTATTTTTTTTCAAATCTGTTTTCTATAACATTGGAAAAATAAAAATAATTTTATTTTTCCAAATAATATTCCTCGAATTATCGGGAAAAAAATATGTGTATATTGGGTTACTCAAGATTTTTCTTTTCAGACAATTTGTAAAATTTCGATGTTTTAATAAAAATATGATTAAATTAAAATTTATGTAATCGGTGTTACTATGTAATTATTTTCATAGTACAGAAGACGTTTAAGAGAAATGTCAAGTGTAAATTTCTTATTTAGAATATTATAAAATATTAAAATTTCTTGAATATTTCTAAATATTACTCCTGACTACACATTCGGAAAATATATTGATTTTTATTTATCGCATTTTATTTTTCATTTAATTTGATATAAAAATTAATTCTCTTTATCAACAGCCATCAATGCTGCGAAAAACTTATACGTTTTGAAAATAAATATTCGTTTGATTTTATAGTGTCATCGTTTTATATTTAACAATAATTATAATTTGCATACTAATAGTATGAATTATTGTATTATACACTAGAGGGTCCGGAGTTCGGATTCGCAGCGTGTATTTTTTTTATATATTTAATTTTTATATTTTTAAATTATTTAGAATGTTTAAACATTTTTTATTCATAACTTTAAAAAACTCTCCCTATCTCTATAACAAAAAAAAAACCAAAATATAATTAAATCTATTTTTCAAAGCTCCTTTTTTTATATTAAAAAACAAATAATTAAAATTTTAATCACTTACCATTTTGTTTACTTTTACTTCTCGTCCTCCTTCCTTCGTCCTTCTTTCCACTCTCGGTCCTTGAGAGGTTGGTACCGACGTACCGGCTGCGGAAAATGTTGTATAATTTAGATGGTTCGTTTTCCAGATTTTAATTAATTAAACAGGTTTTTTTAATATTTGAGTTGAAAAAACACTTTTATTATTTTACTACCTCCACTTGAGGTTGGTTAAACTACTATCTTTTAAATTGCAACGAAAGGTCTTAACAATACCTTCGTTGCAAGCTTTTCTTAAATTCTATTTTCATAATGTACTAGTGAATTTTCACTTTCACTCAATTTTGGTGTACGTGACTTTTGAAGAGAGTCCGATTTGCAGTTTTTGGCTTAGCGCTTTGCCAAATTATTATCATTGTTGCCAACGTGAAGCGTTGGGACAATGCTATGAACATGTTGCTGTACAACATGAGTTCAACATGATATGAAAAACATTATGCGCTCAACATGTGTACATCCAAAACTGAATGAATAGTGAAGAACCATAAAGAAAAGAAAAATGTGTGAACTAATTCACAACACAATATACCACAGAGTAAGCGTTTGAAATAATAATCATAATTGCCTTTAAGGTCTAGTGTGTTTTACAAATCAATTTCGAATATAAAATAAGTGCTATTTTTAGCGCTAACTCTGTATTTGAAAATTATTTAAAAGTAACATTACCAAAAAAGGCAGTGAAAATTAGGAACAAAAATGTACTGACGCTAAAAACAGTATGTTTTTATGATTACAATATAAACCCTGACAAAAAAATATAACATAACAACGCGCGTCCAAATCTATTAGTGTTTGGACTTCTGTGAATCTTTAAAACAATATACCGACCGTCCCCGCATATCTTGAATAGTCTCCAGAATGGTATTCGAGAGCTAAAACATACAAGCCTAAAAAACACGTCTACCACATTATGGATGCTGGCATCGATTTCCTGCAGTTGTCTTGACGCTCGGGCTTGAAGTCTACGATATTGGTTGGATGACATATTACGGGATAAATAATTGAAAAATGCCCTTTTTATTGTCCTATATGAGAATCCTCTTTTTTTTCTTATTTTGTAGGATTAAGTCAGTATTTAAAAGAAAGAAAGTAAATGTAGGGTAATATGATATCGAGTTGAAAATAAGGCTAAATCTTGATTTGAAGTAAACGTTAAAATCAATTTGAGAATTAGTATTGATATGTATTTAAGACTAAGAGAATTTTCAAGTTAAGGTTAAGCTACCAGTTTTTATTGAAATGGCTATGATTCTTAAATTTCAGTAATGGTGTTTCTAACCTTAACATCAACTCTATGATTTGAAAGTTATGATAGATTTTAAATCATTTGCAAGTGAATATTAAGTGCAATGGCATATTGGATAGAATACTTAATACAAATATTTATGAAAAAAGTAATTATGGCAATACTGTTTTATTTTTCTGTAAAATATTTTTTTGGTCTGGCAATGTTACATAAAAATAGCAAGAGGTCCAAAAAAGACAGGAAGATTATTTTTAAATGAGAGCAATGCTTTAGTTACACTTTAAGAAAAAATGTACTATAATAAACAAAAAGAGAAACCGGTTTCCTCTTATTAATGTAGTAAATTCCAACCAATGTGTAAAAATATAATTTACATATAAAAGTACGTAAAACTAGTACACATCTGTAAAGTAAAAATACAATTTTATGAGTCTAAAAAATAACACAAAACCCTATATTTATTCACATAATGCGTGTTCAGAATGGTGTAGTGCACGCGCAAGCCAGTAATCGACTTATGTTAGTTGCCATAGCCTCTCCTACACAATTCCTAGTCTCACCTTCGCGTTGATGAACCCCGTTAACTCAAGCAACCAGCTGAAGATCGGGTTTCAACCCCGTTGGGAGGTCTGGTCGGGGACAAACGAGACAGGGATATTGGCCCTCCAAAATGGGGGTTGCTCGTTGGGCTTGTAACCATCCATATAAAAAATCTGATTCAACGAAAACAGAAAAAATGCCACGGATATCGACCTGAAAACACGATGACAACCTACGCAAACGTATAAAGGACCATGATTTACGGATATGCACCTGGAATGTCCGAACACTTTATATGGAAGGTGCCACTATCCAGCTGGATGATGTCCTCGAAAGATACAGGGCTGAAATCACCGCAATCCAGGAAATGCGATGGACAGGGCAGCTCTAAACAAGCATCCTGTGACATTTACTACAGCTGCCATGCGGAGAGGCATGAATTTGGTTGTGGATTTGTAGTCGGCAGCCGTGAACGAACGACTAGCAACAATCCGGCTAACAACAATCCGGCTAAATCAAGGCTAAATACTTCTATATCAGCCTTATTTGTGCGCAAGCTCCGACGAATGAGAAGGACGATGAAACTAAAGAAACTTTCTATGAACGCCTCGACGAAGCCTATGAGCGCTGCCCCCGTCACGACATCAAAATTGTGATTGGCGACAATTCAGCTTCCACGACAACACCTCCGACAATGGAATGAGACTGATCGACTTCGCCGCAACATGGTAATTAGTGGTACTAGATTCAAGCATCTCAATATTCACAAGGCCACGTGACGGTCACCCGATCAGAACACGCGCAACCAAATTGATCATGTTGTGATTGACGGAAGGCACGCTTCTAGTGTGATGAATGTACGCTCGATCCGAATTGCCAACATCGACTCGGATCATTTCCTTGTAGCAGCCAAGGTTCGAACACGCTAATGCGCTGCTAAAAACGCACGGAAACCCACGCAAAAAAAGCTAGACGTCAGTAAGCTGCACACACAACAGACCGAACAAGCCTATGCCGCTCGACTCTCACACCTGCTTGCCTTAGGCACTCCTCCTTTCGATGATATATGCGCGCAGTGGACACGTCTCCCGCTCTATGCGTACGGCTGCCGAAGAGGTGCTTGGATTCCAATGCCCACTACGGAACAAGTGGTATGACGAAAAGTGTCGCGCAGCCACTGGAGAGAAAGACGCTGCATATAGAGCCACCCTGAAGTCGGTAGTTACGCGGGCCGCGAAGGAGCGATACAGAGAGAAGGGGAAGGAGAAGAGACATCTTTATAGGCGAAAGAAAAGAGAATTAGAAAGACACGAGTGTGAAGATATTGAGATGCGACGCTCGAAAATTCTTTCAGAAGATAAGACGCCTGACCGGTGGTGGTTTTTCCAGATTTACTTAAACGAAATTAAGAAATAGAATAGGTCTAGAGTTACTTTCTTCAGTTTTTAGAATCAAAATGCATCTGGAAGAACAACATATTTGCTGTTTTGATTTTAATCCAACTGAATACATGCTGAAATATGATTCTAGTATATACGCAAATAAAAAAAGTCGATGATGAGACGAACATTTAGGATTTATTGGAATTTTAAATCTAAATGGTAATAATTAATTTTCTTCTTAGAATAAATGTTTATTTTACGCTATGGTATATGCAATTTCCAAAACTTTAATCAAACTATAAAAATAAAAAGTCGCTTCTCTGTGCGTCTCATATTCTCAAGGGAGGTTAATTTTTATAGGAATACATATGTTGAATGTAGAATATCATGCCAAAATGAAAAAAAAAATCGATAATAAAACAATAAAAAGTCGTTTCTCTGTGCGTCTCATATTTTCAAGGGAAGCTAATTTCTATAGGAATACATATGTTGAAGGTAGAATATCATGCCAAAATGAAAAAAAAAAATTCGATAATGAAACGATAAAAAGTCGCTTATGTGTGCGTCTCATATTTTCAAGGGAGGCTAATTTCTATAGGAATACATATGTTGAAGGTAGAATATCATGCCAAAATGAAAAAAAAAATCGATAATGAAACGATAAAAAATCGCATGGCGCCAAAAAAAACCAATTAAAATTTAAACAAAAAAATGTATTTTTTGATAAAATGTATTAAATTTTTACTCTTTTTTTTAATTAAATTGTGGTCCTGAAAAGGACCGATTGTTTATAAATTGTTAAAAAAATGCAGAAATATTTGTTTAGCCGCCAAAAAGAGTACGTCCCTGCCTCTTCAAAGCATAAACGACATCCATTGCCGTGACAGTTTTCCTTTTGGCATGTTCGGTATAAGTAACTGCATCACGAATGACATTTTCGAAAAATAATTTAAGAACACCACGAGTTTCTTCGTGTATGAGACCAGATATACGTTTGACACCACCACGAAGGGCCAAACGGCGAACAATCCCTGGATGTTATCATGAAGCACTTTGCGATGTCTCTTTGCGCCGCCTATGCCTAAACCTTTTCCACCTTTACCACGACCGGTCATTTTTATTCACTTTTATTTTTTCAACTTCACTTCACAAAACACAAATGAGAACTAATACCTAAAACTACCAAACTGACACTATTTATATTAAAATAGCTAATAGTGCGAGTTGGACAGAAATACAGAAAAATGTGAAGAATTAGACATGTAAACGATGGAACGAAAACCTATCAAAAATTACTTAAGCTCAAGTGTTCAGTGTTAAAGTGAAAAATGGCTCGTACAAAGCATACTGCTCGTAAATCGACTGGTGGTAAAGCACCACGAAAGTAATTGGCAACAAAGGCTGCTCGTAAAAGTGCACCAGCTACTACAAGCCACATCGTTATCGTCCCGGGACAGTTGCGTTGCGTGAGATTCGTCGCTATCAGAAGAGTACCGAGTTGTTGATTCGTAAATTGCCATTCCAGCGTTTAGTGCGTGAAATTGCACAAGATTTCAAATCGGATTTGCGTTTTCAAAGTTCAGCGGCGATGGCTCTGCAGAAGGCGAGTATATATTTATATATATATATATATATATATATATATATATATATATATATATATATATATATATATATATATATATATATATATATATATATATATATATATATATATATAAATATATATATATATATATATATATATATATATATATATATATATTCATATTTGCATTTACAGCATAATGAATAGCCTTTTATTATTAATACTAATCTATTTAAAAACTTTATATATAGATTTAATAAAATAATAAAAAAAATAATTAAATTATTTTTGTTTCTGATATTTTTTATTTTGAAATGACAATGAAACAATAGTTTTCATACAAATACACTATTCTCAAACGATAGTTTTTGCAAAAAAAAGACGCTTCTCGGAGCGTCACACTTTTCAGGGAGGCTAATTTCCATATAAAAATTCAATTTTAAATATGTTCAATGTACTCAATTGATTTAAATTTGACCATAATAAAATTAGATGAGTTGCAAAAATACGAGATCGATATCATCAACAGTAGCACACTCGTTTTTCAGTGATGATCTCCGGCGACACAACAGGAAATTCGTGAAAAAATTAACAACAAGGATCAGAAATGCGTCTTCATCAACGATGTGTTCATTAAATTATAATTTTTATTAATTTATTTACTTTTTTTAAAGAAATTGTTTAATTTAGTGTACTAAGTAAAAGCATATATAAAAACAAAGAATTATGGCAATACTGTTTTATTTTCAGTAAAACATAACACATGTGACATAAAAATAGGAAGTGCAAAAGAGACAACAAGACTATTTTTAATTGAGCGCAATGCTTTAGAAAGGGATATCATGTCACATGTACTTCACACAGTTAGGAATATGCCGGTTACATTTCTCCTGATGGTAGAACAAAGGTAACCGGAAAAATAATCTGCAATTTTTTTAAATTAATTAAATAATATCCATCTAAAAATAATTGTATTTGGTTAAATAATTTATAAACTAATACAGATGGCGAGCCAACATTTTGTCCTATGAGATGAAACGAAGTTAAATTAAAGAACACAAAAGTATGGACAGCGGTTCTTTGTAAATAATTATAACTGTATTTTTTTACGTTAAACATCTGCTTAACTTTATACATTGCTAAAATATATTATTAGGTAATATATTTTAGCAATATTAATCTTGACACCTTACTTGGTTCCATTACTAGATAGTTTTTGAACATCTGCTTAACTACATACATTGCTGAAATATATTATTAGGTAATATATTTAAGTAATATTAATCTTGATACTTTACTTGGTTTCATTACTAGATAATCTATTTTGTTGTCATTACACGTGATACTTTACTCGGATAGATTACTAAGTAATGTATTTATAAAGTTAAAATTTCGATGATACATTCCGCTTTCCATTTACATAGTAGGCAATATTTACTTAGGTTACAATTTCATCCAAATATTCAAAGATTACAAAAGTAATACATTGCTCGTTTCCCTGCTGGGACATGAGTTGACGAAAAAGCATAGTATGCTTGTTGCACTTTTTCATGCGTAATGAGCAGTGTTGCCATTTTAGCTACTTTGTCGTTCTTTGACAAATAAAGTACAAAACGATGCATTCATATAAAAAACAAAATGCGACCTCAAGCGTTATATCGTATAAATTGAAAATTATGGTAACGGCGTAGTCAACGCCAGAGTTGAGCTACTTTCTAGCCATGTGTGCGTTTAACAAATAAAATTATTTGTGTATGTATTATTGGAAAATTTAAATTAAATTATTTAGCTGTGATCTAACTCGAATTTTCAGTTCAATTAAGTAATTCCGAAGAAAAGCAATAATTATACCATTTTCGACATATATTGGCAGACCAATTGATGCCCTGGATGATCGCAGTAGTTTTTACCATTTTATTAGAGTGGATGATCTGCTGCGAATCGCTGTAGCATCTGGAAAAAAATATCACCAGGGAATCGCATTTGGCAGTGTTGGTAGAATTCAAGCTCCAGTTATATTATTTAATGTAGACGTGATATTCCAGCAGTATATTCTGATAAAGATAACCCCTCTTATATATGACCCAGTTCAGTGTATGTGATCTAGTATAATATGAGTCGGTAAGTGCAGAAACTCGTTGTCATTTCTTTACAGTTCTTCCTTTATCAGGGAATTTTATTAGAGCTCAAAAAAGCCATTTTTGGTTGTATATTGTGTCATCTAAATAGTTAATGGCCCATACCAACTTCAATGTGGTCACAGCGATTGGCGACAAAAGTTTCCGTTGGTCAAACACCTATTTCTGATCTTTACTGACTAGAATCGTTAAAAAACCATAACCAAAACAAACACTCATTGTACACAACGTCTGAAGCGACATTCCGTTTTGTAAAGTTGCGCTGGAGCGTTGTGACAATTAAAAGTCGTAAAGTTTGTACAAAGCAAGCAAAACTTTATCAAAGCACGACCGACTGATCGCCACATTCTGATTTAGCCTTTATTCATTTCATATTATTGATAACCTTAACTACTAAAATTTCAAATATTTCCGCTAAAAATATCTAGTTACTTTTTCGCTACTTATTAGAAATGAAATCTGACGAAAAGTGCATCAAATATTTGTGGTTATTACTAAAATAACCTGCTGAAAAAATCAATTAACAATTATGAAACAAAGTTGAAATCGTATGAATTTTCGATGGAACTAATTGATGTTCGAAATAAGAATACAAATAGTATTGACTTGGAATCTTTTTGGCCGTAATGTATATCTATATCCATTCACATCAATAAGTATATCTAAACTATGTACAATAATCTTTTGTTCTTTCATTTATATTTATGTGTGTATAAGCCCCAATTGTATTTATCATATTTTCAAATAAGAGTGTATGAATCATTTTTATTAATTATGTATTTTATATATCAATAGTAGATTTAAAACAAATATAAAAAGTGAATAAAAAACTAAAAGTTTTAATGCTTACTAATTATAAATAATGTTGATGATTTATAAATACGTACCTACTTTAATTTTAATCTAGCGATTTCTAGCGGATTTTTTGGATCGCAAAAAAACCATATATAGCGGATTTTTAAAAGCTTTTAACTACTAAATAAATTGTTTTGCGGCAACCCTGGTAATGAGGAGGTAGAAGTGAAACGAAAAAATCAGAATCAGATGAGCTGTATGTGCTCTACGCCACCATTGACATAGTCAGGCGCATTATGATCCAGCGCCTACGCATGCTTAGACATGCCGAGCATACGGAAGTGCTCTGGCATAAAATGTGTTCCATTCTGAACCCAGTGGCTGTCAACGTAGGAGAGGGCGTCCGAATTACCGGTGGAGAGACTAAGTGCAGGATTCCGCAAATATTTAAAAAAATTGTGTTCACAAAATGGTTCACGAATGTTGGCAGTTTACACTTTCAGTTTTCATGCGATTCTGCAAACATGAAATGTACACTCTTTGATATGAATTTTGGTACTTATATGATATGTATTAGCTTATAATTTCGATTATTTTTATTCATTTTCGAACAACAAATAATCGAAAGACTACCTAATACAATGATAATAATTGTTTCGTCATTTTTACATGCACAGAAAAAAGTATCGTTCGTCATATTGACAAACGACGTATATAAACTGTTTTCGTAATATTGACGAACAAGTTAATCAGTCGTTTATCAATATTACGTATGGCGATCTTCAATCTCAAGCTCTCATGTATACACAGGTTATACACTTACACATATTTTTTGTGCCCCGTGTATTTTGTGTGGACAAAAATGTCCGATTGATAGTAAAAATATTAACCGCGACGATTAAATTGCGTTTATGAATCGCTACAATTTGATTGATTAACGCAATACGTAATATTGACGAATGCAATCATCGGTTGACATTTGAATAATTTGTTTGTCGTATTGACCCAACTAGAACAAAATACGAAATGTTATCTTTGCGACTATCGTTTTTCAGGTAACTTAAAGGTTCTTACAAAAGTTATCTATTAAGCATCGTATAGATATATCAGAAAGTAACTTTTTAAAGTAAACAAATCGGGATAATACTCAAATAGTGGCACCTCTGAACTTCATACTTCAAAGTTGGCATTAGTTTTTTTTTTGGCTGCGTCATACCGTTTGCTTTTAGCGTTTTTTGTGCCCCGTGTATTTTGTGTGGACAAAAATGTCCGATTGATAGTAAAAATATTAACCGCGACGATTAAATTGCGTTTATGAATCGCTACAAAATCGGGTCTATACAATTGAAAATGTTCGTGGGCAGTTACTGCAGGCGTCATTCTACCGTGTGAGGAGGTGTCTCAGAACTTAAGAAACAGTGCAGCTAAAATAATTTGAAATAAAAATGCATTTAAATTTAAAACATAGCTTTTTGGTTTTTCATTATTATTGTCTATTTTTATATTTATTTGGTATGTATTAGTTTGTCATTTGATTATTTCCATCAATTTTTGGAAAAGTAAATAATCGAATGGCAACCTTATACAGTGATAATAATTTGTTGTCATATTTTACATGTGTATTGGTAGTTAAAATGGATTAAATAAAAGCTGCATTTAAGCTATCTTATCGGCAGTCTAGAGGAAAACTTTCTAATGATGCCTTTTAATTGTTGACTTAAACATAACTTTTTAGTTATATTTTCGAGAGCTAAAAGTCAACAAAGAGGTGGACATTCGTAAGTCTTTCAGATACCATTTTGATCACTTTTACGACAACATTCGAATATCGGGGCTAACAACATCTTTTCATAGAAACATTTTTCTATACCGCGCTACCTCTCGGCAGTAAATGGCAAACCTCCGAGAGTAAAAACATTGCCTATGAAAAGCTCTCACCCGCCGTTCGGATTCGGCAATAAACTGTAGGTCCCACCACTTTGAGTACAAATATAACACGCACAGCTCAAAAATGGTGAGAGAGCTCGGCCGAAGTTCTATACAGGACTGTAGCGCCAAAACTATAAATGTCAACAAAAAGGCAAAAAGACAAACAATCGTAAGCCTTCAGATACCTTTTTGATCACTTTTACGACAAAATTCGGATATCGCCAACTTTTAAAAGATAGCATACAGTTAGGTTTTGGACATCGTTTGTCTAGTTGAGTGTACAGGCCCAACGCGTAATCGTATTATTCTACTCTCAAAGAAGTTATTTTTACTGCATTTTTACTAATTTTTAATAGTTTTACTGCTTTTTGTAATTAAATTATTCAAATACTGCACTCCTAGTAGATTGTAGTATTTAGTTATTTTAAGCAGTTATTTTCATCCTTGCTCAACAAGCAAAGAGTTTAAGGTTCGATAAATTTATAGAATTTTCTTTCACAACCTGTGTGGATTTAAAACCATGATCAAGTCGAATAAATTAATGTTATTCGAAGGTTGGTTTTCGAAGTTAAAAAACTTAAGACGAAATTTACAACACAAAATTACGGTGGCAACCCAGTGACGTGATAAATTAAATGTCAACAAAAAAATTTTAATTGTTTCTCCATTGTGCGTTGCAAAAATTTGGTAAGTATTGAAATAAAATTGAATTATAAATATATTAAAATTAATTTTGTTTACAGATACCGATGTGTTAATGCATGTAGCCAACGATGCAATGGTTTGCTGCATCTGTATATTATACTACTAAACAATTGTGCCAGAAATCTAAAGTCGTACGAGAGCAAAAAGCCACCGGGCCAGAGAATGAAGATCTGGCAAACTACAATTGCAGTGATCTGTTACAGTGCAGTGATCTGTTACTATATGGGCTACTGCATTCCCACAATCAATGAGATCATTACTTTTCGCTTGAATCAGTAGCGTGTGCGCAACGATGGGGGACGGATATGTCATGTCGTCCTTTTATTTTTTATCTAATTCTTTAAAATTTTGTCCGTCGCTTGTCATAATATTTGTAGAGTGCCGTGAAAATTTTGTTTTAAGTGTCGTCCACATAACAATAAAAACCATTAAAATAAATAAAATCATAATATTCAATAAATAATAACATACAATAACCAAAGACTATAAATATAAAGAACCAAATATTATCAACAACACAAAACCGGTTTGGTTGCACCACCAGCACTGCCTGCTGCCGTCGTCGCTGCTTACAATTGCTAACGCAACGGGCTTTTCTATGTCTTCTGGTGAAATTGCTCATTTGTTTATCGTTTTCTGTACCTTCCCCATCCTTCTCCACGCTATATGCGTGCGTGGCTGAGACTGCAAGAGTGCGTAACGAAGGTATAACACTGACCACCGTTTAGCTTATGCTCTCACTTGTTTGTCTCAACTGCCGTCCACTAATAGTACGTTTGTTTTAAATTTGCCCAGTAGCGAAAATGTGGCAAATAGATTTTTGCAACATTCTTGGACTGAGGACGATTTTTTTTCGCTGTTTATGCTGTTTATGGCACTAGGTGAGATCCAGGTTGGTGAGGGTGCAGATCCACTGGATTTTAAAATACCGGGGTACCACCTACTACCATTGTTCTCTGCCCATAGGGGTCTCGCCCTTTTTATTCGAAGTGACTATGCGTATCAGCAGCAACATAGTGTTTCTGATAATGAATTTAATTCTATGTGGATTAAATTCAAAAATCTTGCAACACATCATGCACTTGTGTTTTATTATTAGAAGTTCGAATCTAGATAGGGTTTCTACCTGTAACAATTTAGATACCCTATCTGATTCGATCTCAAATATATTGGAACAATTTTCAGGCAGTGAAATTTTTGTTGCTGGGGAATTTAATGTACACAACTCCACTTGGTTGAGCCACTCGGGTCTATCAACACAGGAGGATTGTTATATTGAGCTGTTTGCCAAGTGCAATCAAATCACTCAATTGGTGAAGGAACCGACGACCTTCCCACGTGTCGGTGGGAAGCCAAAAAGCCTTAGACCTTTTTCTGACTTCGCATCATGAAAAATATGATGTAAAAGTCCTTGCACCTCTTGGTAATTCTGACCACAGTATTGTTTCCGCTGCGTTTTCGTATTCTAGTTTACGCGCCTCTTCGATTAAAGCCCCGACGAGGACTGAATAGCTTTACGTAAAAGCAAATTGGGATGCGTTAAATTATTTTTTTCGCAACTATATTTGGAAATTGTGTTTCGCAGATAGAAACATAAATTCCGCGGCCATAATGGTACAAAATATTATTTTATTAGGTATGCGGTCCTTCATACCTTATAAAAAGATTAGCATTAAACCCAAGGACCACTCTTGGTTTAATGAGACTTGAAGGATTACAGTCAGGTTGTAAGAGGAATTCTTCCATAATTGGCGTTCTTATAAGAATGCTGATACTGAGAGACTTCGCATACAGGCTAGGAATCGCTGTAATGCCGTGATCTCGCACGAAAGGTTTCTACACGAACAGTTCCGAAGGGTTCCGTCCTATCCCCACCCATATTTCTAGTCTATATCAGTGACCTTCTGTCATCGACCCAGAACCCAATCCATTCCTTTGCAGATGACAGCAACATTTGTCATTCATATTCGTTTAACAAGCGCCCAAACTCTTTGCAGATTGAGAGTAAAAGACGCACTATGAATGACACACTCAATAATGATCATGTGAATATAGTGGATTTTAATGCAAGCAAGATCCAATGTTGTCTGTTATCTCACAAAAGAATGAATTCACCCCTACCTACCCTTAATATGGGATCTGTGGATATTGCGCAGTCAGCTGTTCTTGCCGTTCTGGGCATATCAATTCAATGTGACCACATCATTGGAAGTGACACATCAATATCATATATTTGATGTGTCGAAAGAAGCGGCCAAGTGCCTCGGTTTTCTGAAACGGTGTAAGACATACTTCACTCCCGCTGACTTGCGCATTGCCTACACCACCTATATTCGGCCTAAGATGGAATAAATTGGCACATATGGGCAGGGTCTTCAAAGTGTTATTTGAAGTTCCTGGATCGAATCCAACAAAGTGCAATATATTTAATAGGGGATTAAAACAATTCATACTTTATTGGTTCTCTTGAGCACCGAAGGACTGTTGGTGTGTAAGCGTATTTTATAGGTATTACAACGGTAAGTGTTCGAGGGAAATACATGGTCTGATTCCACGAGGTCGTGTGTTCTCTCGTTGCCCACATGCCCACCCATTCGTAGTCCACCCGGATTCCAACAGATCTACGCATTACAGAGAGAATTCGTTCTTCAGTTGCACGATACGTTTGTGAAACAATCTGCCTGCGTCAGTTTTTCCCGACATTTTTTAAATTGGGAAATTTAAAACAAACAGCCATTGACACTACCCTATCTTTCCTACTTCCTTGAACATATAATCCTTTCTCACGATCTACACTGTGCATTGCACGAATAGGGGGCATCCCCTGAGCGTTAGTTAATTTGGAAAAAAAAACACGAAAGTCATCCCTAGAATTCTACTGCACTGAAAACCATACTAAGAATTGCACGATTAGTTGATATACAATGGCTGCATTTAGCGGCTTCATTATCCGCGAGACTGCTCACTGTCTAATCGCTCACTTTTATTGAATGCACCGCTACCTCAGCTGTCAAATTACAAAATAATTTATTATAAATATTTTATTAAAGTATTTTATTAAAGCATATTTTCCAATCTAAATTCCATTTATTTATTAATTATACTAAAGGTGTTCACGAAACGGAACAGTTGCCGATGTACATTAGCAGTATTGTAGAATTGTATCATATTACGTGAACACACTTATTTCATATTTGTGTAGTATGGTGGTTTTCAGTTTGATTTACCAAAAACAGATGTTTTTGTTTTATTAAAAATTTCAGATTTATTGCTTATTGGCCATATACAATATATAAGTATGTCTTTTGTTACTTATTATTAATTCAATATCTCATATCTAGTCATAATTAAAACAAAGTAAACAAATTAGTTTTGTGATGTCGATTTAAGAAAAAAAAACTCATACCTTATATAGGAACTCGTTAATCTTTATTGTTAAAACAGTGGATATTATGGCATCATTTCTTTTTTATTCACATGCATATTTGTACATATCAGAGTTGTTAAAGAATGCATTCTTTAATTCTTTTGTACTCAAATGAATGGGAATTCAAAATGAATGCATTCATTTTTGTCAAAAGAATGGGAATTCAAACGCTTTAATTCCCAATCAGATGGCCTTCAAAATGAATGCATTCATCAAAGAATGCATTCATTTCAGTCTGAATTCTTTTTTGGCAAAAAAGAATTCAAAAAACAAAAATGCATTCATTTTTTGGCATCCATTTGTTTTTGTAATTTGTCAGAAAAATAAGTGTTACAATATTAAAGTCGTGAAATCCCACATTTTCCGGAATTTTTGTTGTTATTGACATTTTAATGAAAATATATCATTGCTATTGGAAAATTATGAGAGCATATTTTATTAAAATCGACGTTTTCACAAATATGTGAACAATTACAATGAATTGGACAACTTTGTGGCAACTTTGTGGCAATTTTCGGGAATTATGAGATCATGGGACTAGAAGCTCTTATTTGTCAGCGACACACATACGGCAAATTCCTTGAATCTCAAATTTCGTATTTTGAAGCAGCGTCTACAGTGTTGATGTTGCGCATTTTTGTTTAGTAGCGAAATACTAAAAAGAAAGTACTTAACAATACTAATTATGTATATAATGGCATTTATTAAACAATTTAAATAAATTTATTTATTGTACTTATTAATCTAAAATTGTGCGTATGTATAGTGGTTTGAAAAAGAATAAAAAGTTATCAAATTTAATTACATGTCAACTGGCTTGCTTTTTTTTAATTTCTTATTGGCAAATAATTAACACATTTTAATAATTATTAAGGGTATGTGCGAGTTCGAATAAATTGCTGACTAAGCTAAACTTTGTCGGTAATGCAGCGTTTATTTTTCAATTTAGCTACCTTTCGAGCAAACTAAATTGTAAGACATCAAACAGGCATATGATAATCGTTTAATTAGGGACTTTAACAATTACCGCTTACTGCATGGCGATCGAATTAAAACCCGTACAATTTAGTTTAATCAGCAATTTAGTCGAACTCTCATAGTCTCGAACTAAAAATAGTACTTTTGTAATTCATAAAGGCGAAAAGTAAAAACTTACGTTTTCTACGTTTTTCTTTTTTTAATTTTTGGATATTTCACATCACCGTGTCTATATTATTGCATTAAAAAAATATAATAATTATTAAAATATAGATATTATTTACATACAAAAAAGATTTCTGACATCGGTTTGGATTATTTTTATATTATTTTACAGATTATGTCACTTTCAGTTTGTCCGCTATTTTTAAACATTTTTTTTTTCTAAATGTGTGTGTATTTTATTTGCATACATAGTTTAATTTTAGCATAAGAACTAAAAATTTGAAAACAAGGTAAGTAGCGAGTACGAGAAAATAGTGATATTTTATATCACTAATTGGTACGCGCAACGAAAAGTACAAACTTAACGTTTTCCCAACGTTCTTCGCAAAAATTTGATCTTTGCGTTTCCTGGAATTGTCATCAATGTTTTCGGCCCGTGCCAATCGCACGGCCGGACTATTGCTATGCACAATTCGGGCGCGCTCAAGTCCACGAACTTATTTCGTGGAATTGTTGCGACCTAACATTTTTGCAATAATCGTTAATTTACGCAATGTCGATTCAGTCGGAAAAGTATTTTCCTGCAACAAATCACATTCGTCGTTTTCTTTTTGTCTTTTGTTGCTAGAAATATCCAAAAATGACACAGTATACTTGGGGAAAAACTGTATTAAAAAATGTAATGCCCTTTAGCATGATAGTGGCGATATGTATATGTATATATTTTAATTACGCAAAAACAAAATGTTACTTTATACATAATTAGTAGTTAGTAATAATTTTTAGTACTTCGCTACTAAACAAAAATGCGCAACATCAAAACTGTTGACGCTGCGCTGCTTCAAAATACGAAATTTGAGTTTCACGGAATTTGCCGTATGTGTGTCGCTGACAAATAAGATCTTCTAGTCCCACGAACCCATAATTCCCGAAAATGTTTGCCACAAAGTTATCCAATTCATTGTAATGGTTCACATATTTGTGAAAACGCAGATTTTAATAAAATATGCTCTCATAATTTTCCAATAGCAATGATATATTTCCCAGCAAGACATGCCTTACCGAAACTCCAACACAAAGACAATATTATATTTTCTCACTCATACATAAATAATTTTAAATACATCCCTGCAGGATCAACGTTAGATATATGATCCGTAATTTTACTAGCAATGAAAACTAATATTCGGTTTGCCACCATTTTTTATTTGTAGGTTATTTATACGTTTGCAACAGTATCCGCTACAACAGGAGTTGATAAAAGATGTTACTTAAATTATAAACAATTGATAAACACTAAAAGAAAGTATATTGAAAAGAGTATTTGTATATATTGCTTATTTATCTATTTATATTATAGATATCATCAAAGTGGAAGGGTCATCTGCATTAAACAAATGCATGGAAGGAAGCAAAACAACGGCGAACAAAAGTCGTTTTATTTGACAATTTTGTTATGCAAACATGTTGAATGTAATGCGCATTATATTCAACGCAATAAAAATGAAAACTATAGAATTTTGAGTTTTTTTGGTTTTATTTGGGTTAGTTTACTATTAATTTAACCGTCCCTAACCTCAAAATTAAAACAGTTTATGTTACGTAAAATATTTCGTAAATTTACAAGTAATTTAATCGTCACTTATTACCAAAAGAACAGTGATAAACATATATTCAATTGTATCTCATTTGAGATGAGTGAGAAAGAGATAAAAATTCACACGCACACAAAAGTTTCGGTCAATTTTATCCCGACACTCTTAACAATGTTATAGAATCTTTTACGGAAACTTTCAGTTTTGATACTTGTAATATTACTACTCATGTGACCAGTAGTGTTCTTGATGGGTTTCATTAAAATGTCAATAACAACAAAAATTCCGGAAAATGCGGGATTTTACGACTTTAATATTGTTACACTTATTTTTCTGACAAATTACAAAAACAAATGAATGCCAAAAAAATGAATGCATTCATTGTTTTTTGAATTCTTTTTTGCCAAAAAAGAATTCAGACTGAAATGAATGCATTCTTTGATGAATGCATTCATTTTGAAGGCCATCTGATTGGGAATTCAAGCGTTTGAATTCCCATTCTTTTGACAAAAATGAATGCATTCATTTTGAATTCCCATTCTTTTCAATTTTTTAGATGAATGCATTCCCAAAAGAATGCATTCTTAAACCACTCTGGTACATATTCATTAAAATATATATTTTCATTTAAATATAATGCATTTTGGTGAATTTCAATTCAAAAATCAAACACTGTCCGTAATATCAAGTGACAAAAACAAAAATTATCTGCTAATCTACTTCGCTAAAAGGTTGAGTTTACTTCGTGGTACTTTTGTAGGTTTTTAGTGATGCTGAATTTATGACTTTTGGGTACTTAGTACTACAGACAGTGTTTGATTATTGAGTTGAAATTCACCAAAATGCATAATATTAAAATGAAAATATATATTTTTAATGAATATGTACATATATACATGTGAATAAAAAAGAAATGATGGCATACCCAAGTAGCACAATGTCCTATATAAAAATCGTGTAAAGCTTTTCACGACATTCTTATTCAGTCATTTTTACTGTATAAAAGCTCTTAATGTACTTATAAGGCTTTTATATGGTTCAAAGGGCGTAAGTCTATACCCAGCACGACATGCCTTACCGAAAGTCCAGCACAAAGACAATATTATATTTTCTCACTCATACATAAATAATTTGAAATATATCCCTGCAGGATCAATGATATATATATATGACCCGTAATTTTACTAGTAATGAGAACTAATATTTTTTGCGCATCGTTTTGCCACCATTTTTATATGTAGGTTATTTATTACGTTTGCAACAGTAGCCGCTACAGCAGGAGTTGAAAAAAAAATGTTAATTAAATTATAAACAATTGATAAACACCAAAAGATAGTATATTGAAAAGCGTATTTGTATATATTGCTTATTTATCTATTTATACTATAGATATTGTTACGAAAAGCAATCAACAATAATAAATGAGACACAAGACAATTCAGCGCACTAAGCAATGTGTTAGAAAGAGACGGAAGATCATTCAGCGCACTATGCAATGTGCGAGAAAGAGATGGAAGATCAGCACATTAAAACACATTCACGAAACGAGTAGAAGGTTCTCGAAACAAGTCGAAGCTTGTCGAAACGTGTCGAACTGATGCCTGCAGTATATAAGGCCGCGCATATGAGGCACTGTACTTCAGTTGTGATTTGATAGTGAACTAGTGCATCTCGTGAGCGAACATTGTAAAGATAAATTGTAGTAATACAGCAGTAGTTATAAGTGATTGTTATTAAGTTGTTATTTAAGTAAATAAAGTTAATTAATACTAGTTGAAATAATACTAGTTAAAACCGAATATTAGTGTGTTTTTATTGTGTACACAATCCAGCGATACGAACTCATAGATCAGTTTTCCGTAGACTGAATTATCGTAACATTGGTGGCATTCTTCTCGCGGAGAACGAATTTGAAATTGAAGCTGCAGCATCGTCATCGAAAAATCTGGACACAGAGGAGAAAGTACAGACCCAAGTTTTTGATATGAGCCAGTTGATCGGAGCTTTGCAGCAACAGTTTCAGATAATGGCTCAAGAAAATTCCAAACAGCTTCAAGAAAATGCCAACAAAATGGAACAGAAGCTTCAGGAAAATTCCAAACAGCTTCGAGAAAATGCCAACAAAATGGAACAGAAGCTTCAAGAAAATTCCAAACAGCTTCTAGAAAATGCAAACAAAATGGAACAGAAGCTTCAAGAAAATTCAAAACAATTTCAAGAAAATTCCAATAAAATAGAGCAGAAACTTCAGGAAAATTCAGAACAGCTTCAAGAACATTCGAAACAGCTTCTGGAAGTTTCTAATACACTCCATGCAAAAGTGAACGAACTTGAGCAACATGTAAATGACATGGAAGTGAGTATTGATGACAAATTTCAAAGGTTTGAAAATAACGCTGATGAGAAATATCAAAAGTTGGAAAATGGTTTCGACAAAAAGCTACAGAAAATACAAGAAGACGTCAGTTTACTACAGATAAGTGGACCTACACAGCATGTTGTTACTGGTACGAGGCTAAAATCACCGATTTACGATGGAACCACAGCGTTCAACATTTTCAAGCTGCAATTTGAGACCACGGCTGTAAGTAATCGATGGAACAATGAGGACAGCGTAGCCGCACTTATCGTGGCGCTAAAAGTAGGCGCAGCCGAAGTATTGCAGACTATTCCAGAAAGTGATCGAAACAGTTATTTAGCGGTTATGTCTGCACTACAACGAAAATATGGCAGTGATCACATGTAGCAAATCTACAGAATGGAACTTAAGTGCCGAATGCAAAGAAATGGTGAAACATTGCAGGCGTATGCAGCGGACGTCGAGAGGCTTGCGCATTTGTCGTATGCAGATTGAACGAGTGATTTCATAGAAAAGTGCAAGATTGAAGCCTTCGTTGACGGCATACGTGATCCGGAAACAAGACGTGCGACAGTGACAATGCCGAAAGTGACATTTACGGAAACAGTAACCACAGCGCTAACACAGGAGACAGCAACTACGTTGTGCCGCCCAGCGCCAAAGGTCCGTAAACTAGATGTGGAGAATGAAGACCTACTTCAGGTAATTTGCCAAGCGTTAAAAAGTGGAGCTAAACCAGATTACACTGCTGCCAACCGAGACACCCAATTTAAAGGTAAATGCTACAACTGTGATACATATGGGCATATGGAACGTGATTGTCGTAAAAAACGCAAGCGCTCAATGAATCCATTTGCAAATGAACCCCGACATGAAGAATCCCAGGATCATGTCCAAAATAACGTAAATTTTAATCAAGCTTTAAACTAAAACGAGTCAGATCTGCGGGACACGATCTGACTCCCATAACCGATTGCCCCAGATTCTCCATATCATAAATTGCTCGAAAGCCAAATAGCTTAACCGTCGAAGGAGTCATTGATTGTACAGCATATATGGTAACATTGGATACGGGAGCTTCACACTGTATAATAAGAAGTAACCTTATTAAGGACGTAGTAGAGCCACTTATAGGAATAAGATTGCAAACAGCTACAGGCGAAGAGGCCCCTATCAGAGGAAAAATTACCAAGGAAATCACGATTGGTACTACGACAGTTAAGCATGATAATATAGTTGCGGAAATAGTAGACGAAATAATACTTGGCATAGACTTCATGATAAGGAACGGTTTCACACTAGATCTAACAAGAAAAATTTTGAGTTATGCCAACACAGAGATCCAACTAAACATTGATTGTGACCAGAGCCCGAAAATTAAACAAGTTATCGCTCACAAAAACAGAAAAATACCACCTAATTCAGAAGCAATTGTTTGGGCGAAATTAAATGGAGATTGTGGGATAAGCAAGTTGTGGGTTATAGAAGCGAATGATGAGCAAATGAGCAGAAGTAATATTGTTGTCGGAAGAACATTAGTAGAAGCGACAAAAGACAAAGTTGTTCCAATAAGAGTTCTCAACATGGAAAACTCGTCCAAATTAATTAAAAAGGGAACAGTGATAGGCCAGTGTCAAGAGGCATCAGCGATTATAAATTGTGAGTCAAATACATCAAGGGACTAAGGCACATCGCAAATAAACAAACAATCTACTCACAGTTTTATAAATGAGTGGACGAAGGATTTGGGTGGCAAAGAAAAGAGTCAAGTGCAACAGCTAATTGACAAATATCGGTGTATATTTGCTGAAAAGGGCCAAAAGGATGGCAGAACTGCCATTGTAAAACATCGAATAGACACTGGTGATTCTAACCCAATTCGTCAAGCACCAAGAAAGGTTACCACTTGCGAAAAGAGACGAAGTATCACATTTGGTTGAAGAAATGCACACAAATGACGTGGTGGAACCATCTGAGAGTCCATGGAGTTCACCAGTAGTATTGGTGAAAAAGAAGGACGGTAGTACTCGGTTCTGCGTTGATTACCGAAAACTTAATGATGTCACCAAGAAAGATAGTTATCCGCTGCCTAGAATCGATGACACCTTGGATACACTATCTAATGCTAAGTGGTTTTCAACGTTGGACTTGCAAAGCGGTTACTGGCAAGTGGAAATCGATAAGAAAGATCGAGAGAAGACTGCATTCAGTACTGGATATGGACTATGGCAATTTTTGGTAATGCCGTTTGGACTATGCAATGCCCCAGCAACATTCGAGCGGTTAATGGAGCACGTATTAAAAGGTTTTCACTGGAAAACATGCCTAGTATACCTTGATGACATAATTGTTATGGGCAAGGATTTCAACGAACATCTAAGAAATCTAGAGGAAGTATTCCTTCGATTGAAAAGTGTGGGTCTACAACTTAGCCCAAAGAAATGCTCACTTTTCATCGAGTCACCACGGAAGGAGTTCATACCGATGAAGATAAAATAGTTGCAGTAAAGGAGTGGCCCAGACCGCAAAACCTACATGACCTACGAAGTTTCTTGGGGATATGTACATACTACAGGCGATTTGTTCCAGGTTTTGCCAATGTTGCTTGCAGTCTTCACGAATTAACAAGATAGAACCGCGCATTTCAATGGGGTGATGATCAAGAAAGGGCGTTTTTGAAATTAAAAGATCTACTGTGCTCGGCACCAATTCTTGCGTATCCAATTCCAGGTGAGAAATTTATACTTGATACGGATGCAAGCGGATACGGAATAGGCGGAGTTCTCTCGCAAGTAATCAATGGGCAAGAAAAAGTGATCGCATACTTCAGTAAAACCTTGTCCAAACCCGAGCGAAATTACTGTGTCACCAGGAGGGAGCTTCTTGCTGTAATCGAAAGTGTGAAAAATTTCCACAAATACCTGTACGGACAACAGTTTCACTTGAGAACCGATCACGCAGCACAGCGATGGTTACTTCAGTTCAAAGATCCGGAAGGCCAAATTGCGCGTTGGATAGAACGATTACAGAGCTACGATTTCTCAATCGAACATCGTAAAGGAGGAAATCATGGAAATGCAGATGCTCTGTCACGACGCCCATGTAAACTAGAATGCAGACATTGTTCAAGAGCGGAAGGAAAAGAAAACATAATTGACATTCGTTTGCTAAATGTTTTGCCCGATGAAAAATTGGCTCCGTAACAAATTCAAATTGATAAAATGAGTGATCCCGACCATACAAAAATCATGATGTTCAAGGAACAGCAAAGAAAACCATCATGGGAAGATATAGCTGCGGACAGTCCAATAACTAAAGCTTACTGGGCACAGTGGCAGAGCTTAAAGCTACAAGATGGTTGCTTATATCGTGTATGGGAAAATGAAGATGGCACATCCGCTCGAAGTTTGATTGTTGTTCCCAAGTCATAAATAAAAGTGATATTAGCAGAATACCATGGTGGATCTAGTGGTGGTCATTTGGGCATTAATAAAACGGTCGAGAAGGTAAAGAAACGTTTTTATTGGATTGGATGCCAAGAGTCAGTCGCCGATTGGATTCGCAGTTGTCCACAATGTGTACCAGCAAAAGGACCAACAGTCAGAAGTCGCAGCAGGATGCATCAGTACAACGTGGCAGCACCATTCGAGCGTATTGCCATGGATGTCGCCGGGCCGTTTCCAGTTCCCGCAGTGATGCGGGTAATAAGTATGTCCTTGTCGTCATTGACTATTTCAGCAAGTGGCCTGAAGTGTATCCCATGCCGAATCAAGAAGCCACAACAGTTGCGGATGCATTAGTTAACAACTGGGTAAGCCATTTTGGAGTACCGTTGGAATTGCATTCAGATCAAGGAAGAAATTTTGAATCTGCAGTTTTTAAAGAAGTATGCAAAGTCCTCCACATACACAAAACACGAACAACGCCTTTGCACCCGCAATCAGACGGCATGGTGGAGAGATTCAATCGGACTTTGGAAGAGTATCTCAGAAAAGTGGTTGATAAAAATCAAAAAGATTGGGATACACACATACCACTATTCCTCATGGCTTATCGAACGGCGGTTCATGATACCACAGCAGCTTCACCATCTAAAATTGTTTTTGGAACAGACTTAAGATTACCTGCGGATTTAAAGTTTGGTGCGAGTCCTTCAGCTGGAATTCCTGTACACAATAATGTTTTCAGAAAAAGTGAAGAAATAAACGAAGTGCATCAGTTTGTAAGACAGCGTACACAATTTGCGAGTGATAAGATGAAGGCCAGATACGACTTGTGCTTAAATTTAGAGGGATTTACGGAAGGACAACTTGTTTTGCTCTATAACCCACAAAGGAAGAAAGGATTATACCCTAAGCTACAAACACACTTGGAAGGACCATACAAGATAATTAAAAGAATAAACGATGTCGTGTATCGGATTCAGAATACTGCAGGCGTTAGAAGAAAAATTAATGTGGTACATTTAGAAAGGTTGGCGCCGTATAGAGAGAGAGAGAGAATTAACATCTGTTCGGGACGAACAGATCGACATCACTAATCTAATACGAACTCATATAACAGTTTTCCGTAGACTGATTATCGTAACAATATCATCAAAGTGGAAGAGTCATCTGCATTAAAGAAATACATGGAAGGAAGCAAAACAACGGAAAAAAAGTCTTTTTAATAGACAATTTTCTAATGCAAACATTGTTTGGTCTAATTTTGGTTAGTTTACTATTAATTTAATCGTCCCTAACCTCAAAATTAAAACAGTTTATGTTACGTAAAATATTTCGTAAATTTACAAGTAATTTAATCGTCACTTATTACCAAAAGAACAGTGATAAACATATATTCAATTGTATCTCATTTCAGATGAGTGAGCAAGAGATAAAAATTCACACGCACACAAAAGTATCGGTCAATTTTATCCCGAAGCTCTTAACAATGTTATAGAAACTTTTACTGAAACTTTCAGTTTTGATACTTGTAATATTACTGCTCATATGACCGGTAGTGTTCTTGCTGAGCATAGGCCTATAAAAAGCTATGTAGATGTCGTGTAAATGCTATTTGATTTCTCAAAAAATGTTTATAGGAGCTTATTACAACTTTTATAGAATACAATGAATACAAAAATAAATATTTACGTTTTTCAATTATTAATAATTAAATTTTTATATAGTTTTGTTAAACTGAAATTATACAAACTTAATTATACTATTTAATTATATTATTTAATTATATTGTTTATAATTGAAAAAAAAACATGATTTTTACTTTTATTTCACCAAGCCCGGGCGGTGAATACAACTCTCTTCCTTCAGATTGCAAAGCCAGTACAATTCCACTCGACCACTGTCCATTAATATTATGTAATTCATTTTGTAGTATAATAACCACATATATGTATTGGTGAATTAATTATTAAATTGCAACATACATATTATAAAGTTTAAATATCATAATGATAAATTATATGATAATAATATCTACTAATAATAATACATAAAAAAACTAAAAAAATTAATTTAAAAAAAATATATTGGGGCAGGCAGGATTCGAACCCGCGTCCTCGTGCATAAAAGACAGGCATGCATGCTATCGTCGTGACGCCCGTATTAAGTTTGGGTAATCCCTGCAACAGAAGGCACTAATGTCACTGTGTATGAGTTGTATTATTAGTTCAATAAACCTTTACACGGTGGATTTAATAGAACTTAATATACCTACTGTTACAGTAGCTACACGACGTTCATACAGTTTTATGCCATATAACGTTTATTTTCTCAGTTGATTGTGCTACTTGGGTAATGTCCACTGTTTTAACAATAAATATTTACGAGTTCCTATATAAGGTATGAGTTTATTTTCTTAAATCGACATCACTAATCTAATTTGTTTACTTTGTTTTAATTATATTGTATTGATATGATATATTGAATTAAAAATAAGTAACAAAAGGCATACTTATATATTGTATATGGCCAATAAGCAATAAATCTAAAATTTTAATGAAACAAAAACATCTGTTTTTGGTACATCAAACTGAAAACTACCATACTACACAAATATGAAATAAGTGTGTTCACGAAATATGATACAATACTGCTAATGCACATCGGCAACTGCTCCGTTTCGTGAATACCTTTATGTATTTTGTTGTTGTACAACTGCTACTTGACAAAACTGCTACCCTACATCGCAACTGCTCCGTTTCGTGAATAACCTTACTATTAAATTATATTATTTATAATTAAAAAAACGTGATTTTTACTTTTATTTCACCAAGCCCGGGCGGTGAACTGAACTCTCTCCTTCAGATTGCAAAGGCAGTACACTACCATTCGACCACTGTCCATTAATATTGTGCAATTTATTTTGATGTATAGGGTGTGGGCGAATTCGACTCAATTGCTGACTAAACTAATTTAGGTCGGTAATGCAGTGTTCGACTTTTCAATTTAGCAAATTTTCGAGCAGACTAAATGGAACTAAATTGGAAGACATCAAACAGACATATGATAATCGATTTATTAGAGACTTTAACAATTACCGTTTACCGAATGGCGGTCGAATAAAAACTTCTACAATTTAGTTTAGTCAGCAATTAAGTCGAATTCGCACACACCCATAATAACACAGTGCAGCAAAAATACTATCTTCCTGAAAACATTGGCGTATTCAATTTTTTACGTAAACGTCCTGTTTCAAGGATATTGTCAGTTAAATGTATAAAATTATGGTATTTAAAGATAGTACATATTTTTTGTATTTCAAAGGATACAGATATGGTGTTTTTAGCAATATTGTTTATCACGAATAGGCAGTATTATTTTACTTTGACACCATCTTCCCTTATAGGAAACCTTCATTTTTTTGAATTTTAACCCTACACACTGATTTGTTGCGGCAACCAACTTAATTGCCCTACCGAACCATTCGGTTGCGGCAACAACTGATAAAGTAGTTGCAACAAACTCTTAACTCGGTGAACATGAGATTGTGGTAACCTCCAAATCGGTGAACATAAAGTTGCGACAACCTCCAAATTGGTGAGCATGAGGTTGTCGCAACCTCCAAGTCGGTAAGCATGAGGTTTTCTAAACCTCCAATTGAAATTTTATTATAACATAGTTATTTATATATATAAAACTTATGTATTCTATATGTATTAAAATTGAGTAAAATTGTCGCGCACACAATTTAGAAGTATGCTCCCTGAAAAAAAACTATGAAAAGATACATGTATCTGCATGCATTTATTTTTAGTTTCCTCATAACCAATAAATAAAAAAAACCATTGTTCACATATTTTTTATTTATATTATATTTCACTAGCTAATGAGCAATTTGTATTGAATTAATATATATATCAGGTTACAACAAATGTATTTCGGTTGCAACACTGAAACGTTGGTTCATTTAAACTCATGCCAAAAGAGGATTTTTCTGTGTGTAGTAGTATCAGCGCATTGATGGGGGACGAACGTGTCGCGTCGTCCTCTTATTAAAATTCGTATATTATTGTCCGTCGAGTATGTTTTGGTCTATGTCGTGTCGTGCAAAGTTATGATCTAAGTGTCGTCGAGCGTCTAAAATAAATAATTAGAATTAAATAAAACATTCAATAAAAACAATAGAAATAATAAACAACAAAATCAACAATAGCGCGCATAATAATTAAACATAACAAAAACAACACAAAACCAGTTTCGCTGCATTACCAGCCCCCAGTACTTCTGCCACCGTCGTTATTTGCAATTGCCAACGCAACGGGCTTTTCTATGCCCTCTGCTGCATTGCACATTTGTTTTTTCGTTTTCCGTCCCTTCCCCATCCTACTCCACGCTAACTGCTTGCGTAGCTGAGACTGCAAGAGTGCGTAACAATGACAGTGGTGAAGGCCTAACACTCACCACTGTTTAGCTTACGCTCTCGCTGTTCGTCTCAACTGCCGCCCGCTATTAGTATGCTTGTTTGTTTTGAACTCGTCCAGTAGAAAAAATGTCGCAAAACAATTTTCAGGCAGTGAAATTGTTGTTGCCGGCGATTTTAACGTGCACAACGCCACTTGGTTGAGCCACTCGGGTCTATCAACACAGGAGGATTGTTATGTTGAGCTGTTTGCAGAGTGCAATCAACTCACTCAATTGGTGAAGGAACCGACGTATCTCCCACGCGTCGGTGGGCAGAGCCAAAAAGTCCTAGACCTTTTTCTGACTTCGCATCATGAAAAATATGATGTAAAAGTCGATGCTCCTCTTGGTAACTACGACCAATGTATTGTTTCCTCTGAGTTTTCGTATTCTAGTTTACGCGCCTCTTCGATTAAAGCCCCGACGAGGACTGTATGGCTTTACGAAAAAGCAAATTGGGTTGCGTTAAATGATTTTTTTCGCAACTTTAATTGGAATTTGTGTTTCGCTGATAGAGACATAAATGCCGCGGCTTTAATGGTACAAAATATTATTTTATTAGGTATGCGGTCCTTCATACCTCCTAAAAAGATAAGCATTAAACCCAAGGACCACTCTTGGTTTAATGAGACTTGCAGGATTGCAGTCAGGTCTAAAGAGGAAACCTATCAGAATTGGCGTTCTAACAAGAATGCCAACACAGAAAGACTTCGCATACAGGCTAGGAATCGTTGTTATGCCGTGATCTCGAGCGAAAAGTTTCTTCACGAACAAAATATGCGCAAAATATCCTACTCTACCACAAAGGTAGTAAAAATTTTTGGTCATTCGTAAAAAGGGTGAAGAACCAGACGACATCGTCTACTCCAACTCTTATCATGAATGTCCAGACCTTCACTGACCCGGTTGATAAAACTAATCTCTTGGCAGAATTATTTGCAAATAATTCCACGCTCCCAGATAGTAATCAACCACTGCCCGTCGTCGATTTTGTTTCTTCTGCAATGCCGGATATTCATTTTCGAACTCGGGCAGTTAAAAAGGTTTTAGCAAACCTCAACATTAACAAAGCCTTTGGGCCAGATGGCATATCTGCCCATGTGTTAAAGAAGTGGGCGTCAACGCTGGCTTGTCCGTTGTGTAACTTTTTCAACATATCCGACACGACAGGAGTTTTTCCATCTTGTTTTAAGGTTGCCGATGTCCAGCCAGTTCCGAAAAAGATGAGGCTACGAACACTGCTAATTACCGACCCATTGCAATATGCTCTGCGCTCTCCAAGTTATTGGAAAGCGTAATAAACTTCCACCTTGTGAACAATCTTGAGCACAACGAATTGCTCAGTGACCGCCAATATGGTTTCCGTAGGACCAGATCCACAGGTGATTTGATGGCGGTCCTCTCCGAAAAGTGGAATAAATGTATTCACCTTTTCGGCGAGAGTAAGGATGTTGCTCTCGATATTTCCAAGGCTATTGATCAAGTGTGGCATAAAGCCCTCGTTTCAAAACTAATTGCATTTGGTGTCGGGAAATCTTTTACTCGATGGATATCGAGTTTTCTCCAGGGTCGTTCAATACGAGTTGCGATGGATGATGTTTTTTCAGAACAACATTTCATCAATTCTGGAGTTCCGCAGGGTTCCGTCCAACCCCCGTCTCTATTTCTGGTATTTATCAATGATCTTCTGACATTGCCTCAGAACCCAATTCACTCCTTTGCAGATGACAGTAACATTTGTGATTCATATTCGTTCAACAAGCGTCCAAACTCTTTGGAGATTGAGAGTAAAAGACGCACTATGGATGACACACTGAATAATTACCTTAAATCAATCTCCGAGTGGGGTGTTGAGTAGATGTTAATGCAAGCAAGACCCAATGTTGTCTGTTATCTCACAAAAGAATGGATTCACCCCTCTATATGGGTATTGTGGATATTGCGCAGTCGGCTGCTCTTGACATTCTGGGCATATCAATTCAATGTGATCTCCGTTGGAATGATCACATATTTAATGTGTCGAAAGAAGTGGCCAAGTGCCATGGTTTTTTAAAACGGTGTAAAACATACTTCACTCCTGCTGACTTACGCACTGTCTACACTACCTATATTCGGCCTAAAATGGAATTCAATTCGCACATTTTGGCAGGGGCTTCTAAATCCTCCTTGGAGTTCCTGGACCGAATACAATAACGTGCGATATATCTAATAGGAGATGAAAATATCTCATCGTCTATTGGTTCTCTTGAGCACCGAAGGACCGAAGTGTTCGAGGGAAATACATGGCCTGATTCCACCAGGTCGTGTGTTTCCTCGTTCTACTCGGGCATCAAACCAAGCCCACCCCTGGGTAGTCCCCTCGACTCTCAACAGAACCACGCATTATAGAGAGAATTCGTTCTTCAGTCGCACGACACGTTTGTGGAACAATCTCCCTGCGTCCGTTTTTCCCGACATTTTCGATATTGGAAAGTTCAAAACAAAAATTCACCGACACTACTCCATCTTTCCCCCCTCCCTTTAACCTATCATCCCTTTTTACGATCAACACTGTGCATTGCGTGTATAGGGGGCATCCCCTGAGCGTTGGTTAATTTGTCAAAAAAAAAATATATTTGCTAAGCTAAAACTTAAAGACAAGAATGGTGTTCTCCCGGATGACAAGAAATAAATATCCAAAAATGATTTTTTGTATCCCAAAATAAGCTACTTTATTGAATATATCTCGAAAACCATGATAAGTATTTTTAAAATCAATATCAATACTAAATGTGAAAAAAAAAATGTCCAAAAGAAGGCTCGCACGGAGAAAGCCTCGAACGCCAATGCAGATGGAAAAGGCACTATGCACGCAGCACACAGCAAAGCACCCAATCCGAGCACAAGCTATGCTAGTACCGTGAAGTCGGTCAAGGTGGCTGTGACGGCGAAGGACTATCCCGATCATGAACTCACCAATGAGGATCTCTCAACATTGGAGGAAGCTGAAAGGTGGATGAAATGTATTTCGGATGGAAGTGAAAACTGAAATTCGAGGGCATATCCTTCAAGCCAGGAATGCTGCTGGTAGAGTTTTCCAACCAGGATACTGCAGACTGGCTTAAGCAGGCTGCTGGCAATTTGAAGACGTGGAAGGGAATAGAGTTGATGGCACATCTGGGTGATGATATACCACATATGGACATCATAAATATCTACCACCCAAGATGCGTAGGCAAAGAGACCAGTAAGTTACTAAACCTTCTGGACAATCAGAATGATGGTCTGAAGACCGGAGTATGGAAGGTATACCGGGTAAAGGAAGAGGCCAACGGTCAACTTCTCTAGATTGGAATAGATGGCCAGTCAGTCGAGGCGATTGAGATGGCAGGGCGAGTGCTGAAGTACATATTCGGCAACGTGAATGTACACGTCCCTAAAAGTAGAGACGAGAAAGAGAACGGGGCAAAAAAACACGCATCTTGATAATAAAGCATTGTCGACCTCTGCAGCAGCATAGTCACTGTTGCAACAAGGCGAACAGATGGACATAGAGGAAGGTGCCACTACCATCGGAATACGAAAAACAGAGTGACTTGTCGGATCTCGACATAACTCCTCTGCATGTGGGTGATGTTAGCGACATGACTCTAACAGAGGACGAGGCAACTCTGTTAGAAGAAGAAACGAATTAAGAAGCACAATGATCAGCACCAAAATAGCCCAAATTAACCTGCATCTTCGGCTGTAAGCGCGCAGGTAGCCACAAGGCAACAATCCAAGAACCCAGAACCCGCTGATCCAAGAACCCTGGGTCCTCAGGGGCCAAAGGTCTGGCGAGTAAGGATACAAAGGTAATTTGGGATGTTAGGGAAGAAAATCCCAGGGCTTGTATCCTAATACGAAATGATATTAACTATCTTTGTCTTTCAGAATTCTTCACGCGGGATTAGTAGTCATTCAGGTCTCACTGATGATGAACGATAGCCACCGTGAAGTAATAATATCAGCTGTGTATTTCGCTGGAGATGAGGCCACCAGAAGATGTGCAAAAACTGGTCGAACACCGTCGTCGCAAGAGTCTGCTATTGCTTATGTGATGCAAACGCTCATCATGAATGGTGGGGAAGAACAGATACCAACAGAAGGGGTGAGTACATTTTAGAATATCTTGTAGGAAGTAATCTTGATATATAAAATATTGGCAATTTGCCAACATTTATAACAAGGGCAGGAATAATCTACTGAAACACCTGATAAGAATAACTAGAAGCAGTTTAGCACTTGGATATATACCCAGCAGCTGGAGGAAGGCCAAGGTGGTATTTATACCGAAAGTCTGAAAAAAGATCCCACTCACCCTAAATCCTTCATACCAATTAGGCAGACCTCATGCGTTCTTAAAACAATGGAAAAGTTCATAGATAACTACATCAGAGAGAATACTCTAAAAATTAATCCATTACATGCATGACAGCATGCGTACAGAGCAGGTAGATCTACGGAAACTGCGCTATATTAACTGACAAATATTATACGGAAAACCTTGGAGCAAAAAGAAACAGCACTATGTGCATTCCTAGACATAGAAGGGGTCTTTGACAATACCTCTCATGAGGGTATAAGAAACTCCCTAGAAGAAAAAGGAGTTAACCATACCATGGCAAGATGGATGAGTGGAATGCTTAAATGCAGAACAGCAGACGTCATTGTTGGGCTGACCAATATACAAATTAGAACCACACGAGGTTGTCCACAAGGTGGAGTACTATCACCACTAATAAGGAGCCTAGTTGCAGATGAATTCCTATGGAAACTCACAAACATAGGAATAGAATGTCTGGGGTATGCACTTGACATCGTTATCATATGCAGAGGAAAATTTGAAGATACTCTGTGCGACAAAAAGAACTCTAAATCTGAGACCAATCAGGGTAGAAGGGACTGAAATAGATCGGAAGAAGAGGTTAAATTTCTAGGAATAATACTAGACAGCAAACTCTTATGGAAGAAACAAAAGCAAGAAGTAACACGAAAAGCAACACGCGTTATTATGATAAGTAAATCCATTGCTGGAAAAAATTGGGGATGCACACCCAAAATAATGCGATGGATGTACACGATGATGGTTCGACCTATCATAATGTACGCAGTAGTAATATGGTCAAAGAAAATAGATCTCATTACAACAAAGAAGTATTTAGAGAAAGTTTAAAGACTGGCATGCGTATGTATAACAGGAGCCATGAGAACATGTCCCACTGCGGTGTTGGAGGTACTCCTAGAACTAGAACCACTTTACCTGTTCTTACGGGGGTAGTGAAAGGAATACTGTATCGCATAGGAAATGAAGATAACGGAATG
Source organism: Dryomyza anilis (assembly GCA_951804985.1). NCBI lineage: Eukaryota > Metazoa > Arthropoda > Insecta > Diptera > Dryomyzidae > Dryomyza > Dryomyza anilis. The sequence goes on along the minus strand of OX638135.1, from coordinate 75,917,522 downwards.
GGTATGGGAGTCAGGGAAGCTAGCCTTATATCTAAACATCTCCCAGAAATCCCAACCACAAAGGACCACAAGACTAAAGATTTAATTTCGTGAAAAATTTCACGACTAAACTCAGTAACAAAAAGCAATGGAAGAACATATCCGATACATATGATATGAAAAAGCATATAATCACATAGTTTACAGATGGATCATTAACTGGTGAAGGAACTGGAGCAGGAGTATATGGGCCCAGAACCAAATACTCTGAATCAATGGGGAAACTTACAAGCATCTTTCAAGCGGAAATATACGCTATTGATAGATGTATCCAGTTCAATCTTGACAGAAACTACCACAACAAGAATATAGCAGTCTTGTCTGATAGTCAGGCGGCTATTTTGGCATTAGAATCATATGAGATTACCTCCGAACTGGTATGGGAATGCCTAGATAAAATCAACAAACTAGGTATGACAAACAATGTCACCATACCTTGGATCCCTGGACACAAGGGAATAGAAGGTAACGAAGAAGCTGACAAGTTAGCCAGAAAAGGGGCCGCAACAAAACTCATAGGCCCAGAACCTTTCTGTGGGATCGGCGACAGTGTGATCAAAGAGATACTGGGGGAGGAACAGTCAAATATAAGAGAAGAGTTATGGTTGGGGTTACCAAAGCTACGAAAATCAAAGAAACTTATCGGGACCTACAACCTCAAAAGATTTAAAGAATATATTAAATTAACGAAGAACAACCTAAGAACCTTGACAGGATTTCTCACAGGTCACTACAGACTTGGAGAACATCTTACGAGAATAGGTATTCAGTCCGACAGCACTTGTAAGTTCTGTTTGGAGGAGGATAAGAACCCAGTGCACATTCTGGAAACTTGTGCAGCTCTAATGCACACAAGGAAGAAAATTCTTGGATTCTATCAACCAAGCCAAACCGATATCAGGGAAATTAAACCAAACGAAATTTTTAGGTTTTTTACTGAGATTGGCCTGGTGGAGGTCCTGTAGAAAGATGTAACACATATACCAGAAACCCTACTTACTGCGTATTACATAATCAATATTCAGCACATCAGGACACTACTGAATTTACTAGGGAGATACCACAGTTGACAACACTATCAACTGTAGTTCCAAGCGGCGCACAACAGACCTTATCAGGTCGCTGTGCATTAACCCATTACAAATAATAATAATAAAATGTGTGAGCATTTATGTAAATTTTAGATACAATAAATATGAATGTGACTTTCCATCAAACGCCTACCATGCAAAATCATGCCTAGAAACAGAAATTTTCGTTATTTCCAATATCCTTGAAACAGGATGCTCCTAGACAGTAAATACTCCATTGTTTGTAGAATGTAGAAATTCACAAGATATATTTGCTGAAGAGCGTATAATAGTTTTCTCAAGCGTTCACGCGGTATGTCAAAATTTGTAAATAGTAGGGTTAAAATTCGAAAAAACGGGGGTTATAGAAAAGCGTTGGGACTATGGTGTCAAAGTTAAAAAAAAAATGCGCCAGTTCATGATAAACAACATTTCTGAAGGCACTAAATCTGTATTTTATGAAATGAAAATATTTTGATTACTGTCTTTAAACACTCTAATTGTTAATATTTGACCCCATATTGTGAAGAAACCAAGAGCTGATAGAGCAAAACGGACTTCAGATTCGAGATCAGCGACCCCATGTTACCCTAAAATCGTTATCAAATTGGGAGATGGAAGAAAAATATGGACATTTGTTGCACTGTGTATTCAAAAGTACACACAGAAAATCCTCTTTTGGCATGAGGTTAATTGAACCAACGTTTCAGTGTTGCAATCGAAATACAGAAGTTGTAACTTCATGTCATTAAAATGAACGTACCTTATTTTTCTACAACCGAAATGTTAGTCCGCGCAACTGCACGTTCGATTGCCGTAACCTCATGATTGCATTTTTCATTCTGCCAAAATTGACATTCGTGCATTTCTTACGGCGTGCATTTCTTACAAACGACAACCTCATGTCTATCAGCAGTACAGTTGCCAGTTTCTTACCAACAATTATGGATACATGCAGAAATAAATAAACGACAAAAGTTTTACAATATAAAATCATTAATTAAGTTAAAATGCGAAATAAATGCACAAATATGAATAAAATAATATATTTATTCAATACAAATTGCTCATTAGCTAATGAAATAAAATATAAATTTAAAATATGTGACCAATGGAAATAGTTTTTTTTTTTATTTATTGGTTATGAGGAAATAAAAATAAATGCATGCAGATACATGATTATTTTCATAGTTTTTTTCAGGGAGCAGGAATTAGTAGATATAATTCTAAATTGTGTACGCGACAATTTAACTCAATTTTAATACATACAGAATACATAAGTTTTATATACATAAATAACTATGTTATAATAAAATTTCAATTGGAGGTTTAGAAAACCTCATGCTTACCGACTAGGAGGTTGCGACAACCTCATGCTCACCAATTTGGAGGTTGTCGCAACCTCATGATCACCGATTTGGAGGTTACCACAACCTCATTCTCACCGACTAGGAGGTTGTCACAACAGGATTAAGAGATTGTTGCAACTACTTTATCAGTTGTTGCCGCAACCGAATGATTCGGTAGGGCAATTTAGTTGGTTGCCGCAATAAATCAGTTCTCTGTGTATATATATTGGTGAATTATTTATTAAATTTCAACATTAATATAATTATGTTTAAATATCATAATGAATTAGATGATAATAATATATGTATATTAATAAAATAAATAGAAATAAAAAATATGAATTAAAAAAAATCCGTAGGCAGGATTCGAACCCGCGTCCCTGTGCATAGAAGACAGGCCTGCAATCGTCGTAAGAGCTGTATTAAGATTGTGTAATTAAGGTTGTGTAATTCCTGTGTAATTTACACAACAAAAATTTTAAGTCACCCTCACATTTGAGTCAAAACTAAGAATATACGCAATGCGAACCCTTCATTTTAAGTTTGGAAGGGCTCATTGCGCTATATACTTTGGATACACAATCATATAGTGGAGCCGATTAACGAAGTGTTTGTGTCTCGGGCCTGCATGATGTCGCTTATGTTGCAATCGTTCTCACCCATGGTGGGAGGTCTTTGTGACGTCGCTTTTTTTTTGACACCGCGCATGTCTAATTGCCGAGCGGCTCAGTCCGGCATGGCGCTGAAGTTGTGATGTCGTGTAAGTGCGCAAATGTTTTATTAAGACACCTTTTAATTTCCTCTTATTTAGGTTTTCAATTAATTGTAACACACTCTTCGGCTTCTAAGGGTTTTCACGATCTACTGGAATTGTGACATCAACATATCGTCAAACGCGTTGTTCTTTTGAGCTGCTATGTGCTGGGCCTGAGCTGTTCGGTGGTTGCTGCAAATTTTTGGCATTTGCTCATGTCCGAATTATGCAACTAATTCACTGCCAGTCAAGTATGGTCTGGTTGATGCTGTGACCGAAAAACACATAATCTTACTATTTATATATATAATGCCGTGCAGTAAAAATGTAATTTTTGGACGTTTTGAAAATATTATGTATAAAAGCACCATTACTGTTTTCAATTATGTTACACCTTATAATTAAATTTTTGATATGTTTAGTCCTACTATAATAAGGTTTTTAATTGTTTAAAAAGTTCTGAAAAAAATCTGAATCATAGTCTGAATCATAATCATAGTCAAAAATAAAGCATACTTTAAGAAAGAAAAAGCTGACTTTTTCAAAAAGTCTACTTTATGTTAATCATAGTCGAGTTAACATCAACTTTATATGATAAAGTATACTTTAAATTTAAAGTCACCCAAAGCCGCATTTATTTCAGTTGAAATTATTTTAAATTGAACAAAGGTCTAATTGCATAAAATAAATCAAATAAAAAAATGTTTCGTGTGCAAGATATAAATACAGATTTTGAAATAATTAGGTACATGGATTTATTGAGAAAGAAAGAAAAAGCTGACTTTTTCAAAAAGTCTACTTTATGTTAATCATAGTCGAGTTAACATCAACTTTATATGATAAAGTATACTTTAAATTTAAAGTCACCCAAAGCCGCATTTATTTCAGTTGAAATTATTTTAAATTGAACAAAGGTCTAATTGCATAAAATAAATCAAATAAAAAAATGTTTCGTGTGCAAGATATAAATACAGATTTTGAAATAATTAGGTACATGGATTTATTGAGAAAGACGAAAGAATATAAACAAAGTATTGACCCCTTTGACCTCGAAGAAGATACGTTTTATTCACGGTCTAGATTTGATAAGCCCACAGCTCGGTTTATAATATCGATCATCCTAGTAATAATAGAGGACTTCCAATCCCGATAAACATACAAGTACTCTGTACTTTATGTTTTCTTAATAAAAAGAAAATTTTATCAAATAGCTCGCTTTCCAAAAGTAATTGCCCAATATACCATTGGTAAAACGTTTGATAAATTTTGAAAATTGCTTTTGAAATTTAACATGTTTATCAAATCAGTAGAAAATTAAGTTCAAATGATTTATAATAATATGTTCCATTAATTTGAGTCTGATTTGAAAAAAAAGTACCAAAAAAGTGTAAAAACACGTATAAAGGCATGTATGAAAAAGTATCAAAATATTAAATAATGCAACCCTGTATCATATGCTTTTTAATTAACAATTTAACAATTGTTTGTGTTTGCAGAATATTATTGTTTCAAGTGGTTTTGTGCGGTTAATTTAATATAATGAATAGAACAATAAAAACTAAAAATGAGTGTAGGCAAATTATAGTGTGCCTCACTGGGTCTTCCATAAATTTGTCTTCAAGTGCAGATTGTGCAAATTTGCCTCCAATTGCAGAACATGTTGAATATGTTTATAATGAACCATATTCTTCCTCATCTGATGCTGAATTGACTTGGGAAGATGAAGACAATATTTCTTCAACAGAGTCAGTTAAAGAAGAAATTCGGTCATTGCAAAATGATAATTTAAGAAATGATTTGACGGCATGGGTTATTCAACATAACATTTCTAATATCGCAACAAATCATTTGTTAAATATTTTATCGAGGCAAATTGCGAATCTGCCTAAAGACGCAACAACACTTAAATCAACACCAAGAGTTATTACAAAAATTAAAATGGACTGTGGTGACTATGTACATTATGATGTTACAGATGCGTTACTAAATTTGCTTTCTTAACAAATTAATACTTTGCACACCGATAGCGATTTTCGGTCAAGACTTGATCCTAATCACCACAAAGTTATGGAGCCAATAGTATTAGAAGAGCTTCCAATAGACATTGTCAAATCGTTTCCATATGACTATATGCATGTGGAGTGTTTAGGTGTGGTCAAACATTGCTATTGTCATGGACAAAGATTAGGAATCAAAACTTTTCATTAAAAACTAACGAAATAAATTTATTAAATTCAAGATTATTATTTTTGCGGAATCAAATTCCACGAGAATTTGCTAGAGGCCCATGAAATTTAAAAGAAATTGAACGGTTTAAAGCGACCGAGTTTAGATTGTTCTTACTTTATACGGGAATTTTTGTGTTGCAAGGTGTTTTAGATCCCATTAGATATACACATTTCTTACAATTATGTTTGGGTATTCGAATTTTGTTGGATGACCAGGACTGCATTAAAAACAACAATTGTGCTAATATGCTTCTTTCAGGATTTGTCGAAAATATTTCACAATTCTACAATGATTCCCTGTTAACTTTTAATTTTCATTGTGTAACACACTTGGCTAATGATGTTTTAAATTATGGTTCGCTTGAAAGCATAAACGCATTAAAGTTTTTGTCAACTTTAAAGAGAAAGATTAAAAAGAGACATCAAATTGCCGCTCAATTATATAATCGTTTAGTTGGGGAAAGTATGTATTCTGCAACTCAATTTAGCCCGAAAACATTTCAAATAAAAAAATAAATGAAAAATTCCTCTTCTATTAAGACAGACAAGTTTTACTTCTCTACAAAATCGTTTATACAATTAACACTAAAAATTATATACTGATTTCCATAACTGAAAGGAATTATACAGTTTCATGGAAAGGAAATGCTAAACATGTCTGATTATTTTCATTTGTCAATTAAATCTAGTAATTTTAATATTAGATGTTGTAGTGAATTATTATATTCTACCGAAATACACATCCATCAATTACAAAATATTTCAGGGAAAATTGTATTATTTCATAATTACGAACAAAATTCATTTCTCTTTATACCACTTTTGCATTAACATTATAAAATTTAATATTAATTCTTTTTTTATTATTTAATATAATATTCAAATATATTTTATATAAATATATCTTTATTTAATGTAAATATATCATTGAATAATATTGTATACTGTGATCAATACTAAATACTAAAATGAATTTAAAAATCTCAATCGTAGATAATGGATTACAACAGCTACAACATGTCTTCAGCAAATGATAGCCAGGAATCAGAGATGTTAGTTGAGGAACACATAATAACCGAAGGTAATTTGTACATTGAAATTTGTTTTATTTTATAATACAAAATACATTATTATTAGATTTGATGCAAATATTAAACGTTGTAAAAAATGACTTAAATGGTAACTATATTAAATATGAGATTTATATATAATAATTACATTTTTTATTGTTAACGCAGTATTTAAAGAGAATCAGCAAGGAATAAAAAACGTGTTCCTTCGCATCATTGAAGAAATAAAAACAATTAAAAAACATTTTTCAAATAAAGATATTGAGAACACACGACCGTTAATCCTGCCTGCAAAACCATTCGATGATTCCCTGAAATTTGCTCAGTTTGAAAAGGAAATAGAAGCTGATGAAGAAAAGTTTTCGCTACTTGTAAGTTTTTCTAATTATTTACTAATTATTACTCAACACCAGAGACATCTTTATTACGAATTTTATTTCAAAAGTCAGATTATAATTATTATTTGGAACTTTCTTTTTTATAAATAGAAATAAGAGACATATATATATATATATATATATATATATATATATATATATATATATATATATATATATATATATATATATATATATATATATATAGTCAAAAATAATAATTATTTTTCATATATTTTTGTAAAATTCAGAAATAATTATTTTTGAGATATATTTATAAAAGTAAAACATAATTATTATTTTTGATAAATATTTATAGAAGTAAGAAATAATTAGGATAGACTGGGTAAATTGAGAAACGTTTTGATATGCCTTCAAAAAAATATATTTTTAAAATTCTTTCGTTGGGTCTATTACATAGAGTGGTTCGTGATCTAACTTTTAATATTAACATAATAAAATGTATATGTCTTTTTTAATTGATTTTTGGGCGTTTGTTCAAAACCGCTTAATTTCGGACCTCTTGAAAACTCCTAGGATACAAACCTGCAAATAATTTGCTATTTCTGTATTATTTCATGAATATTTAGAACATAAACAATATATATACATACATTTAGAATATATAAAAATATATTAATGTAATGAACAAAAAGATTTAGGATAATTCAAAAAATTAATGTGAAGGAAAAAATAATGAATATTCATAAATATCTACCAGAAATAATGTATTGAAATTAAAAACTTTGCAATTACTAATTTGGAATTCAAAAGATATAAATTGAAATTCCGAAATTCTATTTGAAATTAAAAAGACACCAATTGATATTCAAAAGACATTAATTGAAATTCAGAAAGTTCCATTTAAAATTCAGAATATTTCAGGAGGCCACAACTATTTTAATGCACACAGGTGTATAATTTTGAATTCATAACAATAATAGTTTTTGATTGTTCTCAAAAAGATTAACAGCCAGATCATGTATCTCCCGGAGAACGTTCGTCGTTCGTTTCGTTTTCAGTCCCCTACGTCTAAAATCGGCATCAGGTATCTCCTACGTTGCGTTTCGTGTAAGTTTTACGTTGAACGTTTGTTCTGTGCATCGAACGTCGGAACTACATTGCCAAGCATAATATTTCAGAATGCTTCATATAAAAATATACATATACATCATAAAAAAATTGTATCACTCGGTTTTAAAGCTATGTTCAATAGAATTCGTTGCCGTCTGGAGATACATGATTTGGCCGTAAGTCATAGAAAAAAAAATTATATACGTAATTATTTTTTATTAAAAATTGATTATATAAAAGAGGACCAAAATGTGTTCAAAAAAAATATTTTAAAAAGTAGAATAGATAGAAAAAATAGTATATTTATCGTTAGTTGAGACTATGCTCTGTATAACTGAAATAAAATTTCGAATTCAATTTTATGAAAAAAACGTTACGTAATATAAAAAATTAGCAATCTCTAATTATATTATAACTATTTCCATTGTGTTAAGTAGAGTAATTCGTAAACTTTAAAAAATTATAATTTTCAAAAATCTTAATAATTACATATAACATCATTTTTAACATTAATGCTAAAGAATTTTAAATTTAATTCCAGGTGGCGCAATTTGAACAGCAAATTGCAGACAGTTGTGAAAAATTCATCAAATGTTGTTGGAGAAAATTGCTTGTTGACAAAGCTGCGCAACATTTTTGTTGGAAGGGGACGGCCCAAAAAGGTCCGGTGAGGGCACTTAGTATTACAGCAGCCTTGAAAAGTAAGTAAAACGTATCGTCGTTGTAGAAGTAAAAGTCACAAAATAATTTAAATTGATTTTATTGCATTTTCTGCCAAATAATTTTTTACCTTTCTATTAGAAAAGTCATGATTATTCTAAGTTAATTGGTTTTAAAGCAGAAAAAATAAATAAAAATCACTAATTAAATTTTTAATTAAAAATGTTTAAACAAAAAATTACTAAGGGCCGGTTGCATAAAACTTTTAACTATGAATTAAAATTAATCGATGGAAAGCGGTTAGTTAAAATGACATTTCATCTGTCAAATATAAAATGTATTTCATTTTTGTATGCAACGGTCCGTAGTAGCAAAACTTGTAGAAATTTTGAAGGTATAAAAATTTAATTTAAAGATTTAATTATTAGGTTAAAAAACTCCAAATTTCAAACTTTCCAATCTTCAAGACCTGTCCAAAACATTAATCAAACCAAAATGTTGTTAAAGACGGAAAAAAAATTCCAAGTTAAAAGTAAATTTTTTCATGCATAAACCTTTTTTTATCGCTAACAATTTCTTCATATCAACAAACATACCGCAGTGATATCCCATACTTAAAAATATATATTGTTATTATTTCATTTTCAAGTATGACATATACACAAAAAACTTTATGTTTCGTATTTTCAAAAATGCTATTTTTTGACTTTTAGTTCTATAACAACGATGTATAAAACTAATAGTTTCACTATATTATAGATGCTTGTCAAAATAAATTTTCGTGCGCAACTGATGCACAGTTTGAAAAAACGTGTATTCAGTTTTTTTAACACGCTAAAACTCGATACCTTAAACAAAAAAAATATCAGACTGCAAAGACAAAAATTTTAATTTGTTTGTTAAATGTGTAATGTTCTTTTGTATTACTTTTGTTTTTTATTTTTTTTATTAAGAAAAAATATTATGTTATATGTATTATATATAGTATTTGTATTATATGAATAACATTTGTTTTTTTATTTTTTCATTAGGAAAAAATATTATGTTATTGTATTATATGTATTCGGACGCAACTGATGCACAGTTTATATTTATATCTATTTTTGAATAAAATATAAATTCATATCTGAATTAATTTGGTTTTTATTTAATGTTATATGAGGCTAAAATCAAATTTTAAAAAATATGAATATCAAATTAACATTTATACTTTGACTCAATTTGCATATTAATGTTAATTTTGAGTTTACCATAAGCTTGATTGTAAAATTGAAATCAACACTAACTATAATGTCAAATTTAAACCTATTCTCAAGCTGAAAGAAAAGTGGAGGTATATTTTGGAATAAAGCTTGTCCTTAATTTGAGAAAAAAAAAATGAACGTCGGTCAAGGGTACGGTTTTTGTTGAAAAAGCTATAATTCTCAAATAAAGATTTACAATGAGTCAAACGCTTATCTCAAGGCATCAGCTTGAAAGTAGTGATTGATTTTATAACATTCTCAAGTGAATGTCTAATGTCGTGGTATATTGGGTGGAGCCTTTCTGTACGCATGTTTGCATAAAATGTCCGGCCATAAATGTTGGTCCAATGATGGCCGGTCATTATCTCAATATAAAGGGATATTATTCTCTAAATGTTCAGGTATTTGGGGTCCATTCTCATATATCAAAATAAATTCCAATATATTTCTGCAGATTGTATGTGATGCAGATTGCAAAATTATAGATATCGTGGCAAGATTTCGTGGTTCAATACATGATGCACGAATTTGGAATAATTGCCAACTCAAAACTAAATTAAAATTAAGCAAAAACGAACATAATGGAGTATTGCTCGGAGATGGAGGATATCCTACATCATCAATATTATTTACACCTGTCAGAAACCCATCTACTTCTAAAGAAGAAAGGTACACTGCACTTTATTAATTATTTTTAATATATGGATCGGACTAACAATACAACCATTCCCTTTTAACTGAGGACAGTTTTAACTTGTATTTTCTGGTTTTCAATGAGTGTGGTATAGTAAATATTATAAGAATGCCCTATAAGAGTTTTCTTAAAACGCGTTTATTCCCTTCGCAGGTATAACAAAAGCCATATAGCAACGAGAACAAAAATATAGTGTTTAAATGGATAACTGAAATCAAAATTTCGCTCAGTTTTAGAAAGACTTAGAGTTGACTTGAACACAGCATAATAGTGGCTGTTGCTATCCAACTAGGACAAAATTCGAAATGTTATCTTTGCGACTATCGTTTTTCAGGTTCTTACAAAAGTTATCTATAAAGCATCGTATAGATACATATATATCAGAAAGGTAACTTTTTAAAGTAAACAAATCGGGATAATACCCACATAGTGGCACCTCTGACTTCATACTTTAAAGTTATCATTAGTTTTTTTTTGCTGTTAGTGCTTTTGTGCCCCGTGTATTTTCTGTGGACAAAAATGTCCGATCGATAGTAAAAATATTAACCGCGACGAGTAAATTGCGTTTATGAATCGGGTCTACAAAATTAAAAATGTTGGTGAACAGTTACTTACTACAGGCGTCATTCTACCGTGTGATGAGGTGTCTCAGGACGTGACTGTGGCAGTGACAAACAGTGCAACTAAAACAATTTCAAATAAAAATGCATTTAAACATAGCTTTTGGTTTTTCGTTATTATTGTCTGTTTTTATATTTATTTGATATGTATTATTTTGTCATTTGATTATTTTCATTAATTTTTGGAAAATTAAATAATCGAATAACCTAATACACAGAGAAAAGTGAACATTGGAATTTTTAATTTTAAACATTGTAAATATTTACCATATATATTGTACAAACAATATAATATTAATTATGAATATTATAAACGAATAAAATGTGTCAGTTGTAGCCTTTTTTTTAATAGTGTTATGGCAGCCCTATAAAATAACATCATAAATTTGTATACACAAAATATAAAATTTTTATGCTGCCGAGTAAGTTGTCATATTAATTATTTATTTCTTCAAATTTTATTTACATTATTTTCAGATTATAGTTCAGCGGCACCAAATGAATCGCAAAGAAAATTGCAGATTTCGTCACTTCATTTCCACCACTGGTACTAGAACTAATAACAGCGACATCAGACATTTTCAGCAGTTATACCACCAGCTATCACTATCATCGATACCAAATTTTATTCACAAACCATTGCGTGAAACACAACCATCACCAATGGCATCATAACTTCAAAAACACCTCCACAATATCATAGCAACTCATCTAAGTTTTGCATAACCACACATGTCGTGGATATACGTCAAATCCAGATGCCCAAGCTTCCTTCCTTATTTTAATTATACTCGTATCATTTTGTTTCTATTCTTTGTTTGTTTTCTATTCTTTTTATATATTTGTTTATGGGCTCCCGCAAACAATCTTTCTCCACTGCGGACCAGTTGTGTTCTCTTTCGCGTTTTAATTGCAACATACAAAAAATTTTATAATATATTTAATTATTAATATTTATATATAACTTACTTTTTTTTCATCGGCCATTGTTTTTTTTTATTAGAATTTTGAAATTTTTTTAATTTTATAATATTTCAAACAAATCGTTCATAAAATTCTTAACGAAAAGCTATTTTGACACAAATTGTAATATATTGCATGAATAGAGTCGGTTTAGCAACGACTTTTTTTTTTATCTATGATTACCAAAAAAATAATGTCGACTTTTAAAATAAAGTTTGATACATTCTAAAGTCGACTTTAACTTGGGACTATGATTATGCGCCTATGTCGCTAAGTTTACTTGAGTACAGATTTGAGTCAACTATGAGTTAAACTTACTTCATACTTTTTACGATTCTGTAACTTATTAACGACAAAAATCGATATCGTAAACTATTTTTAAAGACAAATATCGTTAAAATTTTAATTTTTTTCATGACGATCGCTTCTGCATGCCACAATTCTTGTTAGTTAACGATATCGACATTTATCGTCAATAAGTTACAGAATCTCGCCTCAGGACTGCTTGCGACAAACTTTGCGTTGGTGACAAAGTTAAGCTCAAGTGTATACATTTGATTAACTCATGTTTAACTTTTTGCGTCAACCTCAACTTTTTGAGATAATTCTGTGAATGACTAGGACTTGTAAAGACCTACTCTTACAGTAGCTACACGACGTTCATACAGTTGTATGCCATATAAAGTTTATTTTCTCAGTTGATTGTGCTACTTAGGAATAGCACTTATTTTACATTTGAAACTGATTTGAAAAACACACTAGACCTTAAAAGCAATTATGAATCCTGCCTGCGGCCTTATATTTTTTTAATTCATTTTTTTATTTTTATTTATTATTATTAATATATATTACTTTCATATAATTCATCAATATGATATTTAAACATTATAATATGAATGTTGCAATTAAGGGCCCTATTATGATTAGCGAAGCGAATGCTTTTGGCGAAGCGAATGCTTTGGCGAAGCGAACGCAATTTGGCGAATGAACTGTATGTACTAATTTTTATTGTTTAAAAAGTAAGCAACACTTTCAATATTGACAGATCAAATGACGGATTTCCGTTTTGCAAAAAATTGTATCATGTTGCGTGCTTTTAGTACTGCATTTTTTTTAGAACAGATACTCTTTTATATTAATATCTATTTTTTTTTTATTAAAAAAGCATTTAATATTATTTATGGTTTAAAAAACGTTAACTCGATTCAAAACAATAATACTTTTTCGGTTTTTTTGTTATTTTTTGTCTATAAAAAATCAAAAATTATCCAAATAAACTTCGGAACAATTCAAATTAGTTAAAAAATACAGTTAAATATGTTTTTAAATGTTAATATTGGAATTATTTTTACATAAAATAAATACTTTTTTTTTAGAACAGATACTCTTTTATCTTAATATCTATTTTTTTTTTATTAAAAAAGCATTTAATATTATTTATGGTTTAAAAAACGTTAACTCGATTCAAAACAATAATACTTTTTCGGTTTTTTTGTTATTTTTTGTCTATAAAAGATCAAAAATTATCCAACTAAACTTCGGAACAATTCAAATTAGTTAAAAAATACAGTTAAATATGTTTTTAAATGTTAATATTGGAATTATTTTTACATAAAATAAATACTTTAAAAAAAAAAAGTTTTAGTTTTTTTATTTGGAGCAATACTTCTTTTATTTTAATTTAAAGAAACCCTAAAGTTTCAAAACAGCTGCTGTGAATTCTCTTGTTTAGAAAAATAATAAAAATGTTCCAAAAAAACGATGGGAACAACGCAATCAAAGAGCGCGTTAAACAGAAGCCAATACGGTGTGCATAAAGCTGGAGAAACGACGAGGAGGCAGACTACAATAATTGATGGTGGTCTGTCCTCCGAATCATTCATCTGTGGCACAAATAATTCGCGCGATGAACCAAGCTGCATCTTCAGCAGCAGTCGGAGCAGTTCCAGACTGTTTTTTTTACGTTTATTAGTTAGGTCACAAAAAACTCAAAATTATACACATCTTTTTAGAAAAACTAAAGGAAAAGAAAAATTGAAAATCAGAAAAAGCCTAATGAACGAAAGAAAAAGAATTAAAAATCAAAAGAAAAACTGAAAAACAGAAAAAGATACGTTCGCCGCTTTGTCACATGAACTGTTGATTTGTTTGATTTTGACACTTGAAGCGAATGAAAATCGGTTGAGTGTTACATATATTTTTACGTTCGCTTGACTTTTCCCGTTTTTTGGCGAATGAAGTCTGGAGAATGTAAGCTGTGATCGCTTTTTAACGTTCGTTTCGTCAAAACCATTCGCTTCGCTAATCATAATAGGGCCCTAAATAATTAATTCACCAATACATGCGTTTGATTATTATAGATCAACATGAATTGCACAATATTAATGGACAGTCGTCGAGTGGAAGTGTACTGGCTTTGCAATCCGAAGGAAGGGAGTTCAAATCACCGTAGAACTTAGTGTAAAGATAATGTTTTTTCAATTAATAATAATTTAATTAAAATAATACAATTTAATTTAATTAATTTCAGAGCAGAAAAACGGAATAAAAAAATATATTATTCAATAAAATATATAACATAAATATAAATCACCGTAGAACATAGTGTAAAGATAATGTTTTTTCAATTAATAATAATTTAATTAAAATAATACAATTTAATTTAATTAATTTCAGAGCAGAAAAATGGAATAAAAAAAATATAATATTCAATAAAATATATAACATAAATATATATATATTTTTTGTATTGTATAAACATTGTATAACTGTACTCTAAAAATGTTTACACAGTTATTTTAAAAAATATGAATACAACCTTTTATTGTATATACTTCAGATTTATAATTGCATAAAAGTTGGAATAAGCTTCTATAAACCTTTTTAGAGTAATCAAATAGCATTTACACGGCATCTACATAGCTTTTATATAGTCATATGCCGTATAGACTTACGCCCTTTGAACCATATAAAAACCGTATAAGTACTTAAAGAGCTTTTACACGGTAAAAATTACTGAATAAGAATATTGTGAAAAGCTTTACACCACATATATATACCGGCCGCCCCCGCAAACCTTGAAAAGGCTCCAGAATTATATTCGAGAGTTTGAAACATACAAGCTTAAAAAACACGTCTACCACATTTTGGATGCTTTAGGGCGGTTCTGTAACTTATTAACGACAAAAATCGATATCGTTAACTATTTTTAACGACAAATATTGTTAAAATTTACAATTTTTTCGTGACGATCGCTTCTGCATGCGACAATTCTCGTTAGTTAACGATATCGATATTTGTCGTTAATAAGTTACAGAATCGCGCCTCTGGAATCGACTTGTTGTTAATATTATTCGCAAGTTAATATTAAGTGCAATGGCATATTGGGTTTATATACATTTTCATTTATTTTATATTTAATCCTTTAATTAGGAAAATATATGCGCTTAAATTTAAATGTAATTTGAAGGTCGATTTCAATTTAAAATAAAGTTAAACAACAAGTGAAGAACCACATTTTATTTATTTAAGTTAAAACTCGTAACAATATTGGATATCAATTTCAAGTTTAGGTAAAGGCTAGATTCAATTGGATAAGAAGCTACCAGTTTTGCTAAAGATCGCTATGGTTTTCAAGCTTACAATTACAAAAGTATTAACGCTTTTCTTCAGTGAAATGTTCGATAACCATATTCAATATACATTCTAGAATCACTTAATATCCAGGGCTCTCATCACGTCACTTATTAACTATCGTCGTTGAAACGATAGTCATAAAAAGTAATCATTTTTGCTTAAGTAAGACTATCGTCTCAACGATATCGTTAGACGATTATCGTCATACGTGATTAGAGCCCGGTGCGCGGTTTTCTTACATGGCTGCACAATGAATGAAATTGTTAGGTCTTGTGTACCGTTATCCTCTACAAGACGTCGTGTGCGAGCCGACTCGTAGCGAGTTCGGGTTGGCCGATGACTCCTTGTGTGGTACCGATGAAAGATGACTTTCGCGTGCGTAGTTTGTTTGAGTTTACTACACAGAAAAAAATAGTGTACGTATATATAACAATTGATATTAATAGCAAATAAAATCGTTTTCCAATTAAAAATATGAATGTATTTACTAATTAATTAATTGTATTTACACATTTTTTAATTAAAATATTAATAGCAATAAATTTAATACAATTTTAATACAACTAATTCTTTAATAGTATTCACTACTTTTATTTGTTACTTTTGAATTATTCATTTTGCAACACTGTTTTTTTCTTCTGGATTTCATTTTGTTTTTTGTTTGTGCGTCTCGTGCGTCGGCGGCGTCGTTCAGTTTCTTCTAACAATTTTTTCTTCTACGTTGCTATTTTAAAACAGGATATTGCATTATTTAGTTTGTGTTATTAAAGTATTAAATGGCTCAATTTATTTTTGCTGTCAAGAATTTGAACAAACAGCTTATGATGCTCATTTTGTTGCATATTGAATCATTAAAAAGCTAATATCAAATTTTATGTTTGACTCAATTAATTGACAAACCTGTAGAAGTTGTGTAAACTGATTTCGGTAAAACATTCGTTAGATTGAAAGAATTTGACAAAGCATATCAAAAAGTATAAATTCTTATTTTTAATATTTATTTAATGTTATATATTAAATTAAATTATTTTTATTTTCATATGTCTCTATTCGACAAATATTTTATTTAAACTAACAAAATATTTAATTTATTGATCAATTCTATCAAATGAAATTTTTAATTGATGTTACTAATTAATTAATTAATGATTTAAAAATTCCTAATAAAAAATTTAATATATATAACAACTTTAATATCAATATGACAAAAAAATGAATTAAAGTTTCTCCAATTAACATATTCTCATTACTACGAATATGGAATTCAATGTTACTAAAAGTTACATCGGCTGAGTTTCAATTAAAAATTAATTGGTTTGATTAACATTTTAGTTATAATTACACACTTTTTTTCAGTGTGTAGAATAGCAGGTATGCGTGCCGACTCGTAGCAAGATCGAGTTCGCCGGTGACTCCTCGTGGAGCACACGGGAAAATCCCTTCCGAGTGCGGGACTTTCATGAATAACAGCACAATGAATTAAAATGTAATGCGATTTGATCCGGTGCCCTTGTAAGTCGTCGTGTATAAGCCGATTTATACCAAATTTGGTTTGGCCGATGGCTTCTCGTGGCGCACCCGTAAAAAAATGTTTTTTCCACTTGCACAGTTTTCTTAAATGGCTGCACAATTAATGAAATTGTTAGGTCTTGTACACCGTTATTATCTACAAGACGTCGTGTACAAGACGTCGTAGCGAGTTCGTGTTGGCTGATGACTCCTTGTGGAGTACCGATGAAAGATGACTTTCGCGTGCGTTCTTTGTTTGAGTTTACTAGAATAGCGGGTCTCGTGTCGAAACGAAAAAATAATAATGGGCGTCTGCTGAACGATATGTACAGAAAAGTAAAAGGAAAAAGAGAAAGGAAAAAAATATGGCCGTTATTATCGATGCGATCGGATACCTGGGTAATCTGAAAATGTAATTCCGTATGAATTGCACTTCACATATAAGATTTCCAACACCACACAACTTTTATAAACCCAGGGCAGGGACATTGTCTTGTCTTTAGGTCAACCGTTATCTCATGGTGTCCACGTGTGGTACCGACCCACGATTTGCCGGGCAAATGAAATTATTGAAGAATGTCTTTAGAATGGAAGATGCCAATGGTTTTCCCTGCTAAGTCTTCTAAATGATACAAGTTGTTCCCTACCGAACATCGAACTCTTGGCTTTACGAATTTTGGAGCTAGTTTGGAGTTAAACATCTTCCCGAGGATGCTTTACTGAAAGTTTCGATAAAACACCTCTTGACCTGGCAGAAATCAAATTTCGTGACTACGCATGTTATATTGTTTAGCGCCACTAGCGTAGGCCTTGGCTAAATTGTCTGGAACAATCTGACGATTAGTTTCATTTGATCGGGAGGAGGAACCCATTCAATGTCGCCATCATTGGATATTTCGGAGCAATGAATACGCATAGTATGTAGCCATGGCTATCGCAGAATGAACGGAACTAAGTAGTGCAAGTCATATATAAGGTAACTGTTCATTCCATTTTGTGTGGTCATCTTTTAGATAAGATCGTATAGCTGATAGTATCGATCGATTCACACGCTCCGATGCATTACTCTTACTTACTTATTTAGTCATTGGTGGGTTTCGGTCGCAGCAATCACCTCTCGCCAGTCGCTTCTGCATTGCGTACGCCAGTTTTGCACTCCAAGTGTTGTCTCCCACCGGAGATTCGGACGCCCTTTCCTACGTTGACCACCAATGGGTACAGAATTGAACACCTTTTTTCTGGAGCGCTTTCATCCATACGCTCGACATGTCAAAGCCAGCGTAGGCGCTGGATCTTAATGCGCCTGACTATGTCAATGTCGGCGTAGAGCTCATACAGCTCGTCGTTCAATTTGATTCTGTACTTGTTTTCAACGCATATCGGGCCATAGATTTTCCGAAGAATCTTTCTCTCGAACGCTCCTAAAGCTCGCTCATCGGTGTTGGCAAGCGTCCATTCGTCAGCGCCATAGAGGAGGACTGGCATGATGAGCGACTTATAGAGCGTAATTTTTGTCCGTCGAGAGAGGGCTCTGCTCCTCAGTTGCCTACTGAGCCCAAAGTAACACCTGTTTGCAAGAGTTATTCTTCGGCTAATCTCCAGGCTGACATTGTTTTCCTTGTTGATGCTGGTTCCTAGGTATACGAAGTACTTCACAACTTCGAAGTTGTGGTTGTCAATAGTGACGTGTTGTCCAAGACGCCGGGACTCTTTGTTTGTTGACACTAGGTACTTCGTCTTGTCCTCGTTCACCGTAAGACCCATTCGACGCGATTCCCTCTCTGAACTGGAGAATGCTGCACTGACTACTCGTACGCTCTGCCCAATGATGTCGATATCATCAGCGTACCCGAACAGCATGGAACTCTTGTTGAAGATAGTGCCATTGTGATGGAGTTGTGCAGCTCTTACAATCTCCTCCATTATTCGGTTGAAGAAGTCACACGATAGGGAATCGCCTTGTCTGAAACCTCGTTCGGTATTAAACGTATCGGTGAGGTTGTTCCCAATTCTCACAGAGGAACGTGTATCGCTCAGGGTCATCCTGCAAAGCCTTATAAGTTTCGCATGTATACCGAACTCAGACATGGTGGCGTATTTCGGACTTCTTATCGGACTGTCGAAGGTAGCTTTGTAGTCGACGAAGAGGTGTCGATCTGCCTCTCTTTGGTCTTTTCCAGGAAAATCGATTCTATGGTGGACTTACCAGGTCTGAAGCCACACTGATAAGATCCAATCAGTCTGTTGACGATGGGCTTCAGTCTTTCACATAATACGCTCGTTAGAACTTTATACGCGATGTTGAGGAGACTTATCCCACGGTAGTTGGCGCGTATCGTGGGATCCCCCTTCTTAAGGATTGGGCAGAGTATTGATTCCATTCACTAGGCATGCTTTCATCTGACCATATTCTGTTGATGAGCTGGTGCATGCTTGTTATGAGCTCATCGCCACCGGTCTTAAACAACTCAGCAGGCAGACCACCCGATCCTGCGCCATTGTTGTTTTTCAGCCTGTTGATGGCTGTACAGACCTCTTCACGGTCAGGGGGCGGTATGTCAACGCCGTCGTCAGTAACTGGGGTTGTCAAGCTGTCTTCTCTATCAGCGGAATAGTTGTCATCATCGTCTGCTAGAAGATCAGAGAAGTGCTTTCTCCATAATCTCAGTGTACCCTGGACATCTGTTACTAGATTCCCGTCAACGTACTGACAGGAAGAGGATCCGGTCTTTAAACCTCCGGTCAGGCGTCTTATCTTCTGAAAGAGTTTTCGAGCCTCGTTCCTGTCGCGATGCGTTACTCTGCGGAGCGTAAATACATGTGAACACGTGCTTAATGAAATATGTACAGGTCATGTTTGAGAATTTCTTCCCACTAAACTGCCTCCCATTATCACTGTGTATAACTTCCGGAACTCCGAAGATGGCGAGTTAGTTGTTCTCTCAATACTTTGTAATTGAAGTCGTGTCAGCCTTGCCCAACGGCTGCAGCCAAACGAACTTACTAAAGTGAATAGTTAGTGTGCTTTCTCGTTCCACTCGAGCATCAAACCAAGCCCACCCCTTCGTAGTCCACTCGACTCTCAACAGAACCATGCATTATAGAGAGAATTCGATCTTTAGTCGCACGACACACAATCTCCCTGCGTCCGTTTTGCCCGAAATTTTTTATATTGGCAAGTTCAAAACAAACATTAACCGACACTACTCCATCTTTTCCCCCTCCATTTAACCTATCATCCCTTCTTACGATCTACACTGTGCATTGCATGAATAGGGGGCATCCCCTGAGTGTTGGTTAATTGTAAAAAAAAAGCGAAGTGTTACCCGATTTCGAACGGGGATATGGGCCTAGGAGATCAATGTACAATATTTGCATGCGTTTTTCTATTATTGTCTGCGAACCCATAAAAGATCTTGTAATGAAATTCGGAGCCTTCGTACCCTTGCATATATCGCATCGACCTACATATATCTTGACAACGAAGTAAGGATTTTTGCTATCCCACCATGAGAAGATTGCGGAGGGTCATGTGCCGAACGAATGAGGTTATAAGTAAGGTTAGGGGGCACCCACAGCTTCCAGGTTACCTTGTTCCAGGTAAAAAGGTAACAAGGTTTGTCGCATGCGTTGCAAACATAGGTCGCTTATACACAAATATTTCGGATACTTTCAAATCCGGCAATTTAACTTCTAATAGCACATATTTTGTTCCTCAAATCGTGATAATATTCACTATCAAATTCCTTTGAATAAAGATCTACTTCTATCGTACACATATTCATATAAGCAATTTATTCAGTGAACGAACGGAAAGGAGCGTCTGGAACGATTTATTTTCTCGGAGTATAAAAAATAACCTCTTTTGATCCGTCACATTCAGGGCAATCAAGAGCCTCGTCGTTGCGGATATTTTCATTCGGATTTATGCCCGATTTACATTGTATCTTCTGTGAGTCTTACTGTATCTCCTAGGGTTGCATTTTTCCAAAAAAAAAATATATTTTTATATGAAAATTTTAAAAAATGCAACCCTTGGAGATACAGTGAGACTCACAGAAGATACAATAAGGTTATTCACTCAACGGAGCTGTTGCGATGTAGAGTAGTAGTTTTGTCAACTAGCAGTTGTACAACAACAACATACATTGGTGGCAAAAACAAAAATTATCTGCTATTCTACTTCGCTAAAAGCTTGAATTTTCTTCGTGGTACTTTTGTAGTTTTTTAGTGATTCAGAATTTATGAGTTTTGGGAACTCGATATTACAGACAGTGGCTGCATTCAGCGACCTCAGCAGTTGCGAAACTGCTCAGTAACTAATCGCTCACTGTTCCTGAATGCACCGCAATCTCAGCTGTCAATTTACAAATTACTTTATTATTAAAGTTACATACAAGTCTTTAATTGATTAAAAACATATTTTCAATTTAAATTCCATTTTTGTTTATAAATATTTGAGTTAAAATGTCATCGATAACAAAGGCAGCGCAAATGTAGCGTAAACATTTAATGCGACCGCTCAGTAAACATGTTGATGGTAGCATATCATTCAAGCTCAAATTGCTCAACAATTCCACAACTGTTGAGTTCGCTGAATGCAGCCAGTGTTTGATTATTGAGTTGAATGCAAACCAAAAAAAAAAACCAAAATGCATTATATTTAAATAAAAATATATATTTTTAATTTATATGTACATATATGCATGTGGCATAATGTCCACTGTTTTAACAATAAATATTAACGAGTTCCTATATAAGGTATGAGTTTTTTTTCTGAAATCGACATCAGTAATCTAATTAATTTGTGTACTTTGTTTTAATTATAATGTATTGATATGAGATATTGAATTAAAAATAAGTAACAAAATTCATACTTATATATTTCATATGGCCAATAAGCAAAAAATCTAAAATTTGAATGAAACAAAAACATCTGTTTTTGGTACATCAAACTGAAAACTACCATACTACACAAATATGAAATAAGTGTGTTCACGAAATATGATACAATACTGCTAAAGTACATCGGCAACTGCTCCGTTAGTGAATACCTTTATTATGTTGGGTGTGTTATTCTTGTGTACGATAGTTTGTGCTTACGATGTGTTGTGTTAGATGAATTTGGCATACGCTGAATAGCATCCGAAGAATTATGCTCGATTTTTTAACCCATATTTCGGATTTTCCTGGAATAATCTGGCAGCATTAAATTTGCCTATTTTGTTAATTTCAGCATTTTGCGAATGATTCAGACACAATAACGTTTTATAATAGAGTTAGTTTAAAAGCTGTACATTTCTTTACCGACTCAGTAATACAACCGACAATTTCTATTGTATTCAGGGAAATAAAGCGTTTATATACAGAACGTGAAACCGATTGTGGATGTAAAAAGGAGACACTCGTAGCATAGAATTGTGCAGAATTTTTCAGCTGAGAAATTTGCAAAATACATGATACTGTAGTATAATTTTTGTGCCTAAAATTTGTTGAAAACACCGGGTTAAGCAAAAATGTCGACGGACGCTGCAACTGAGAAACTTGCTGGTGTTACTGACTCCGCCGCGACTGCTGCTTCGCAATTGTTGTCACAAAACCTTCAACTGCCACCTTTGCGTAGTCTGGACGATTTTGTATTGGGTTCCGCAAGATTTCAGTTGCCTAATTTAAAAGACGTTGAAAAATGGGGAAATCGAGTGGTCAAAAATTTACTGTACTACCAGACAAACTATTTTTTACTTTTTTTAGCCATCTATGGATTAATGGCCGTACTTAATCCTTTAAAAATAATTAGTGGCTTGTTAGTAAAGGCGTCCATAGTTGCCATAATTTATCATTTCTTTCGTGAAAAGTCCAGCTCTAAAGCCAGTTTCATTGCTAGCCGAATTGCCGCAGTACAGGGAGCCGCTCAACCAACCTATCAACAGAAATGGTACTTTTTGGCAGCCGCACTTCTATTTGGTTACCTGTATCTTTATTGGTTTGAAGCTATTTTATTGTGCAGTTTTACTTTATTGTTGCCGTTTTCACGTGAGTCAAAATTGTACATATTTATATATTTGTAAAATATTTTGTATTTTGTAGTAACGTTTGTGCACGCATCTCTGCGTTTGCGAAATATTCGAAACAAAGTAGCTAATACTATTGAAAGCTTTGGACCGTCAACTCCAATGAGTGTATTTTTAGATGCATTGAATGTTACAGCAGATAAGTTTTGAGATTAAATATAATTTTTATTATGACATGTACTTGGAATGAATTCCTAAACTATTTTGAATACAAGAAATGACTATTAAAATGTGTAAATTATGTTAATGAATTTCATTGTCTAAAAATTGAAAATAATTGAAATGATAAACTAATACATATCAAATAAATACCGAAATTCAAATCGATTCTTTTTTTATATAAGAATCAAAAAAGTAATTTCAATAATTTGTACTGAACCATAGAAAAATGTCCATTTAAAACGCACCTTATTTCACCACATCGTGGCCGATCTGAAAATAGAACATATTTAAACTCAATAAATACACCGAAAAATACCAATTACTGACAAACATTTTTATTCTTAAAAAATATATAATCACAAAAAATGTATACAATGGGGTAACAACATGTATTATTAATCATTTTGGTTAAGTGTATGTATTTTTTTTTCTTTTTTTTAAAGGTAAGTGTATTTATGTTATATTTAAATTTTAAAAGTTAGTGCTATTACGATCGCTGTAGTTTATCATTGTTTGATTTTGTTACAATTCAAAATTTAAATCAATTGATTCAAATAAACTAATTATAGCAGACATATTTGATTACGTTAAGTTAATTCTATACCTAACTAATCTGCCAATCGAGTAATAGTTGTAACTACAACTATATTTAGCCTGATCGTGAAGACTTGGGGAATATTCTATTCCTAAACTATTTTGAATACAAGAAATGACTATTAAAATGTGTAAATTATGTTAATGAATTTCATTGTCTAAAAATTGAAAATAATTGAAATGATAAACTAATACATATCAAATAAATACCGAAATTCAAATCGATTCTTTTTTTATATAAGAATCAAAAAAGTAATTTCAATAATTTGTACTGAACCATAGAAAAATGTCCATTTAAAACGCACCTTATTTCACCACATCGTGGCCGATCTGAAAATAGAACATATTTAAACTCAATAAATACACCGAAAAATACCAATTACTGACAAACATTTTTATTCTTAAAAAATATATAATCACAAAAAATGTATACAATGGGGTAACAACATGTATTATTAATCATTTTGGTTAAGTGTATGTATTTTTTTTTCTTTTTTTTAAAGGAAAGTGTATTTATGTTATATTTAAATTTTAAAAGTTAGTGCTATTACGATCGCTGTAGTTTATCATTGTTTGATTTTGTTACAATTCAAAATTTAAATCAATTGATTCAAATAAACTAATTATAGCAGACATATTTGATTACGTTAAGTTAATTCTATACCTAACTAATCTGCCAATCGAGTAATAGTTGTAACTACAACTATATTTAGCCTGATCGTGAAGACTTGGGGAATATTCTATTCCCTCGGAATTTTTTGTTCCCACCCAAGTAGAACATTATACGAAATGATACCTAAAAGGACGTATTTATAATGTTTACTTATTTGCATTCTCAAAAAGCTATCGAAAAGGTGAATTTGTAACAAGTCTGATTTGCATCGGTTTTACGTCAGCTAAACGATGGCAGTATTCCGTAACGTGTTTGCATACCTAAAAAGTTAAGGCGAATGTAGAACAAGTCCTATCGTTTGGTAGACACTGTAACGATGTCTAGAAAATGTTTGTTTACATTAAGATTTTCAAACTGACAATGAAAATATCAAAAATTAATTTAATGAATTTATTTCAACATTTTGTGCGTGAACAAAATACAGCCGATTTGAAAAAGTGCATTACGGACAAATGCTTAACCAGTAAGCCGTGGCTCCTGCTTCACGACATCTGCGCATTTCGGAAATGCAAGCAACGATTTGACTGCCGGTACAGACCATGTGGCTTTGCACGCGCATGTGATACTACGAGGACGGAGCGCAAATTTTTTTGTCCAAGCCCTCGTATCCACGTCTACTCAATAAAATCGTGCGATGCAAGCGTAAGACGGGCGGCATGGAGCAAATTTCGCAACGAGAAGGACAACAGAAAATGATTGCTGCAAGAAGAAAAATAATAACTGATCCAGTGCCATTACATCGATTTGGGCCCTGAATCGACGAAGTCCTCAAGATTGGTTCAACTCATATCGCAACAAACAGAGACCGTAATCCGCAATTGATTTATTATATCGTGTTAATAAATATATTAAAATTTTAAATATTTTGTTTTCGTTGTGAAACTAAAAAAGTGTAGCTTTTAAAATGGGCAACTTTTTTGATTTTTGACATATCGTTTTTGCATACTTTTAGATGACTTAATCCGGTTGGCTTTCAGTTGCTGAAAGGAAAATTTTTGGATAATACCTTTTAGACATTTTTATGCACACCATCAGACAAATCAAAAAGGCACCTTTCGGTCAATCATTTGTATTACAAAAAGACATCTTTCTCGTAACATTTCGGACATCGATAACATTTAAAAGATAAATTAAAGACATCTTTCAGACATAATTTGTCTAGTTGGACAGGTACAATTTTTCGGTATCGTCAATCTCCCAGGAACAGCAATTGCTCCAGAATTTGGTTCGATATTCGAATGCAGTTTTACAATATGGCCATATTTTTAGTTTATGAGTTTTTTGGTTATCTTTATCATTTCAGATAAAAAGTTGTAAAATAATACTTTAGATATAAAATTTTTTGATCTTAATTATTTGCAGTTGCCTATACTTTTATGCACAAATTTTATATTTTTTAACTCAATAAAAGTTTAGTTTGCAATTAGAACTGAACATCAGGCAACGCTAAATCAGCTGTTGTTGGATAAAATTGCGTTGTGTTGTGAAAATAAATATTGAAGTTAACATTATGTTAAACTGCAATTAAAAGCATATAAACTGACTCCTAATTGTAGTTTTTCATTTAAGAAAATGTTGTGATTAGATTGCTTTAATTTTTCAAGAGTTAAAAAAAATTGGGAGAAGTTCACTTTACCGGCCGAAGCGAAAAAAAAAAAAAAAAATTGGTACCCCCTGTATTTTCGCAAAAAAAAAATACAAAATTAAAAAATCGCGCCGCTCGGACCCGTGGTGACCTTGAAAAATCAAAAACCGGTGCACCCACTTACAAATGAAAGGTATTTTCCACACGATTCCAAATCTGTAATTGTTTTTCAGATCTGTCAATCCTAGCGGCCCCTACACCAATTTATGTTATTTCAATTATATGTATATGTTGTATGAGTTACTTTTATGTAATAATTGAAGTATATAAGAATGTATGTACATATATTTAGAATGTATGTACATATATATCTATGTGCTTCTGAAAAAATGAAGTAGGTGCACCGGTTTTTGATTTTTCAAGGTCACCACGGGTCCGAGCGGCGCGATTTTTTAATTTTGGTATTTTTTTTTTGCAAATATACAGCGCGTGACAATTTTTTTTTTTAATTTCACTTCGGCCGGTAAAGTGAACTTTAGCCAAAAAATTAAGATATTCCCCAGCCGGTGAAGTTTTGCGGTGTTTTAATATATATTTAATTAATTTGTGCAGAAATATGTAACTAAATATTATTTAAATAACTTTGGTGCTATCCATAGATATATGATAACATGTTTTAAATAAGAGTATAATTAATTAAAGTGTGTTTTGTTTTTAATTAACTCTTTTCCCAGATGAAAAAGTGACGGAATTTTTTCGGCGAAACAGGGGTAATTTTTCCTCAAAAATGTTCATGATACGTAGTTTTTTTAGGGAAAAATTTTTTCGAATATTGTTCACGATACATATTTTCCACCAAGGGTGAAAATTCCCTGAGGAATTTTATTCACGATAAGTCTGATTACAAAACTTACCAAAAAAAAATACTGTTTTCGTGGATCAACCGTATTGGCCTCCAATATATCGTCGTCAAAAGAATATTAATTCAAAATAAATAACAACACAACGCAATTTTATCCAACAACAGCTGATTTAGCGTTGCCTGATGCTCAGTTCTAATTGCAAACTAAACTTTTATTGAGTTAAAAAATATAAAATTTGTGCATAAAAGTATAGGCAACTGCAAATAATTAAGATCAAAAAATGTTATATCTAAAGTATTATTTTACAACTTTTTTTATCTGAAATGATAAAGATAACCAAAAAACTCATAAACTAAAAATATGCCACAAGTAAGATTTTGAAAAAAATATCATAATTGTCTTTATGGTCTTGTGTGTTTTTTAAATCAGTTTCAAATATAAAATAAGTGCTATTTTTAGCGCTTACTTTGTATTAGAAAATGATTTGATATTAAAATTACCAAAAAAGGGCAGTGAGAATTAGGAACAAAAATGTAGTGACGTTAAAAACAGTATGTTTTTATGATTGCAATATAAACCCTTACAGAAAATATAACATAATCCTAACGTAACAACGCGCGTCCAAATCTAATAGCTTACCGAAATCTGGACTTCTGTTATTCTTTAAAACAATATATCGACCGCCCCCGCCATTCTTGATTAGACTCCAGCAACTCCACAACCCTTAACCATCTATATTAAACAGCAAATTGTTACTTGGGTAGTTGCAAAACTGAAAGTTTTATAACGTAAAAGTTTCTATAACGTTTTTAAGAGCATCGGCATATAAATGACCGAAACTTTTGTATGCGTGTGATTTTTTATCTCTTTCTCACTCACCTACATTCATATGGTAAATATTTGTTAATATACGGTCAACAAGATATATTTGTTTTATTTACAAATATTTACAATTCCTTTTTTTCATTGTTGTATTAACAAATTGTCTTGCTTTGTTAATGAGACTTTTTTGTCTCATTAACAAAGTAAATTTGTATGATATTCAAATTTATTTAATTAGATGAACAAATTTGTGTTGTTGATGAATAAATTTATTTTGTTCTAAAAACAAATTTATTTTGTTCTAAAAACAAATTTATTTTGTTCTATAAACAAATTTATTTTGTTGAAAAATATATTATTTAGTACCTCCTGTGTCTTTATACTAAGGAGGAAAAATTGTGTGTCAATTTTCCTACGTATTATAAAATCACATGTTGACTAAGACCCTCATCTTGCAAGATCACAGTGATTGTAAAGTCGTGTCTTGTGGGCTTAATATTACACAGTGCCGTGCCACTTTGATTTTAATCCCATCTTCATCCAGAACAAGGAGCGATAAGTGGCTAAAATCAACAAATGGCTCTTGAGACTCCTCTAGTATACCATACAAATAATTTAAAGTGTATTTCGAATATAGTGGAATGAAACGAAGCGTCATAATGCGTTTTTTTTTTTTTTCAAAATACACAAATAGTCCGTTCTGGCAACAAATCAGTTTCTTCGTATAACAGAGCATTATTTTGATTTTTACAAAAACCATTGTAATGTTAACAAAATGCTAAATAATAAAGATTTTGTTTTATTAACAAGTATACACTGTGGTGCATAACTATAGCCGCACCATTTTTTTATGCGATTCTCTGCTTTCAAAAAATATTTTTAAAAACTAACAAAAGTGGTTAAAAGGTCATGCAAAAAAAAACTATTTCTTGATAGAAAATTTCCAATTATCTTTGTTTTTGTTACCGTGGTTAATAAAAGTTTGTTTTCATAGTGGTGCATAACTATAGATGCATTTTAATAAATAGCACAAAATGACACATTATTGTAAGTTAGACTTAATTTATATTACTTTAATAATGAGTATTGTCTTCTTGATTATGAATATGCTCAAAAATTCTTTTTGTCATGCTATTAACTAAGCTTATTCGCATTTTTTCACCAATTGACTCCCAAGATTCAATCACATCAATTTTTAAACGTGAAATTTTTTTCGCATTGCTTGTTTTCAACAAATCTTTTTCGGAACATCATTCCTGAGATATGTTCTATTGGATTCAGGTCTGTGGAGTAGGCTGACCAATGCAAAACCTTCAGGTTATGCGATTCTAGCCATGAGCTAGTCTCATCAAGATATATTTGTTTTATTTACAAATATTTACAATTCCATTTTTTCATTGTTGTATTAACAAATTGTCTTGCTTTGTTTAATGAGACTTTTTTGTCTCATTAACAAAGTAAATTTGTATGATATACAAATTTATTTAATTAGATGAACAAATTTGTGTTGTTCGATGAACAAATTTATTTTGTTCTAAAAACAAATTTATTTTGTTCTATTAACAAATTTATTTTGTTGAAAAATATATTATTTAGTACCTCCTGTGTCTTTATACAAAGGAGGAAAAATTGTGTGTCAATTTTCCTTCTTATTATAAAGTCACATTTGGACAAAGACCCTTACCTTGCAAGATCCCTGTGATTGTAAAGTCGTGTCTTGAGGGCTTATTATTACACAGTGCCGTGCCACTTTGATTTTAACCCCATCTTCATCCAGAACAAGGAGCGAAAAGTGCCTAAAATCAACAAATGGTTCTTGAGACTCCTCCAGTATTCCATACAAATAATTTAAAGTGTATTTTTTTGGTTATAATACTCTGAAACTGCACTACATTTTAATAAACGCTAACACAGTCGAATATAATGGAATGAAACGAAGCGTCATGACGCGTTGTTTTTTTTCTCAAAATAAACAAATAGTCCGTTCTGGGAACAAATCACTTTGATGGTATAACAGAGCATTATTTTGATTTTTACAAAAACCATTGTAATGTTAACAAAATGCTAAATAATAAAGATTTTGTTTTAATAACTAGTATATAAATTTCTTTTTGGTTGAATACAAAAATGTAAGACATACAAGTATTTGTATATATAACAAGTACTGGAAAATGACTGGTACAGATAAAAAAAATGTTTGTGATAAGAACAAACAGTTTAAAAAGTTGTATTAAATTACTAATAAATTTACGAAATATATTACGTAACATAAACTGTTATAACTTTTAGGTTAGTGACGGTTATAAACTAACCATAATTATACAAACAAAACAAAAAAAAAACTCAAAATTCCATAGTTTTTATTTTTATTGCGTTGAATGTTAAAACGCCTTTTCTTTGCCCTTGTTTTGCTTCGCTTTGTGTAATTCAGACGACCCTTCCACTTGGATGACATCTATAATATAAATAGATAAATAAGCAATATTTTTCAATATACTCTATTTCAATGTTTATACATTTTTTATCATTTAAGCTAAAACCTTTATCACCTTCCGCTATAGCGGCTGTTCGAAGAAAGAAGCAAACATAAAAAATACCCTACAAATACGAAATGGTGGCAAACCAACGCGCAAAAAATATTAGTTTTCATTACTAGTAAAATTATGGGTCCCCCAGCAAGAACACAGTAGGTCATTTTATTGATCATTTTAGGGGTAGCAATGTTCAAGTTTCGATCAAAATATCGGTCACATGTAACATAGCGTCGGCAAATAAATGATCCAAACTTGTGTATAGGTGTGACTTTACATCCCTGTCTTACGCACGTTTACACAGTTTTTTCTTACATGTATAAGTGAGTCGAAAACAAATTTTATTTGTTCAGAAATTTTTATTTTTTGACAAAAATTATGAATCGAATTTTTTTATCGAATTTTAAAATTATCGTCAAATGGTTTATAGGGAAATTATAATTTTTTCCTTTTGTTATAAATATTTATTAAATTTAAACAATACCAATATTTGTTTAAACGCGAAAAATCGTTTCCAAAAGTTATTCAAAAAATAACCAAACTTTTTTATTCTGATTATAAAACTTTCGAAATACCCACTTTTCAAACTTTTAAATTGATATAAAATTACGTCACTTTCGTCTAATATTCTTTCGTTTTTAAATACAGAAAGAGGCACTTAATTAAACATTTAATGACAATTTTTTACCATTTTTAATGTTTAATTTTAACTTTTTAAAATAAGTTACAGTTCTTAATTATATAAAATAATTGATGTATCGAAAATATTGTTGATTTTGTTTTGTTCGCGACATTTCATTAATTTCGAAACAAATCATTTGCCTTTGGATTGTAATTGAATAACAATTAAAAAAAATCGTTATCTGAATTAAAATTTTATGTCACTTGACTTTGAAATTTATAAATTTGTTTAAAATTACGTCCCTTTCGTCTAATAGTTATTTTTTATAAAATATTGAAATAGGCACTATATTAATAGGCACTATATTAATAAAGTAAAATATTTTAAGTGAAATAAGTAATTGAAGAGTGGGCAATAAGAAAAATTAAGTTTTGGGATATTTGAGTTTAAATTATTGGAATGTTTGTATTTCATAAATTAATTAATTGAACTAATAATTAGTTCAAAATTTTCATCAAAAATTTTATATTAAATAAAGAAAAAAAAAACTTACTTGTTAAATTTAAATATCAAATATTGACAATATCAGAAAATTTAAATTTAACAAGAAAAAAAATGATGCTTTTATTTAATTTAGTATTTATAACTTTTTAACCAAGAGTCGTAACTGGGGTTAAAAGGGGTTACGTGACGCTACATAACAATGCATAGAAATTCTTTTTTCTAATAGTCTTTTATTCATACAATAGCTGCGTTCCCGTGGTACTTGAACCAGATCTGTTTCACGGGAACGCCATAGGTTCTATTTTAATAAATTTGGCAGCACTGTATTCTTCTGCCCTTTCTTTTTCAACACAAATTCTTCTTCTTATTAAGTGCTATTCACAATAGCATAACATCACCACAAACAAATTTACTCTTGATACGTACAGTACCAGATCAGTAATTGATCCAAAAACGAACCTGGTTCTAATTGTTTGTTTTGATTTTGTATAAGAAAATGATCTACGGATCAGGATCAAAAACCACGGGAACGCAGTTAATATTTCACACTTGAAAAAAAATAATTTATTTTGCTCATATTTCGCAAATAAAATTTTTCACGCATAAAAGCAAATGTGTATATTGTAGCGCAAGGTGTTATGGGTCTAATATTGAAAAGTAACTTTCAGTATTTTCTTTTGTTCAATTTTTAAAAATACAGGAAGACCAAACTAATGGATTATTAGAAATGGCTTATATTTTGAAAACTAGAGCCAAATTTTGAAAACTTATACCATTTTCAGAATCAGTGACATAAATGTATCGAATATTTGTTGAAACTTTTACTACACCAACATTATTGTAAGGTAGTTTAGTTAAAAATAAATTATAAGACGGAATTATATTCATCTAACGAAGGTGGAAGCATTTACTTTATGTTGTTTTTAATAATGTATACAAAATTTACATTTAGTTTATTTCATATTTAGAAAAGAAATAATATAGATAATATAGATCAAAATAAATGACAATAAGCATATTTTAAAAATATGTTAGTGCCTTAGTTTAATATTACTCATTGACACAGTGAATAAATGCATGATTGTTTATTTTATTTTCATAAATAACAGTACTTTTAATACTATTTATAGCATTTTTCTAATCCCGAAAATCCCGGGATTTCAGTTTTGAATCCCGGGATTATTTCGGGACTGATTTTAGGCTCAATCCCGGGATCGACATACCTAGTACCTACCCAGCACGAACACAGCCCAAGTAGCACAATCTCCTTTATAAAAGTGGTGTAAAGCTTTTCGAGATATTCTTATTCAGTAATTTTTACCATATAAAAGCTCTGAAAGTACTTATATGGCTTTTATATGGTTCAAAGAGCGTAAGTCTATACAGCATATGACACTATAAAAGCTATGAAGATGTCGTGTAAATTATATTTGATTACTCTGAAAAGGTTTATTGGAGCTTATTACAACTTTTATAGAATACAATGAATACAAAAATAAATATTTACGTTTTTTAATTATTAATAATTAAATTTTTATATAGTTTTGTTAAACTAAAATTATACAAACTTAATTATACTATTTAATTATATTATTTATAATTGAAAAAAACATGATTTTTACTTTTATTTTACCAAGCCCGGGCGGTGAATAGAACTGTCTTCCTTCAGATTGCAAAGCCAGTACACTTCCAGTCGACCACTGTCCATTATTATTATGCAATTCATTTCGATGTATAATAACCAAACGTATGTATTGGGGAATTAATTATTAAATTGCAACATACATATTATAAATTTAAAATATCATAATGATAAATTATATGATAATAATATATACTAACAATAATACATACAAAAAATTAATTAAACAAAAAAAATATTGCCGCAGGCAGGATTCGAACCCGCGTCCTCGTGCATAGAAGACAGGCATGCTATCGTCGTTACGCCCGTATTAAGGTTGGGTTATTCCTGCAACAGAAGGCACTAATGTCACTGTGTATGAGTTGTATTATTAGTTCAATAAACCTTTACAAGGTGAATTTAAAAGAACTTAAAAGAACTACTGTTACAGTAGCTACACGACGTTCATACATGTTTATGCCATTTAACGTTTACTTTCTCAGTTGATTGTGGTACTTGGGAGTCGGTCATTTTATTGATCATTTTAGGGGTAGCAATGTTCAAGTTTCGATCAAAATATCGGTCACATGAAGAATAGCGTCGGGAAAAAATGATCAAAACTTGTGTATAGGTGTGACTTTACATCCCTGTATACGCACGTTTACACAGCTTTTTCTTACATGTTTAAGTGAGTCGCAAACATTTTGTATTTGTGTTAATGTTTCGGTCAGCAGTGTCTTGCTAGGTAATAAAAGTATAATAGAAAACTATAAAAATAAGCAGAAATAATATTTAAATAATACTTAATAATAAAAAAATAACATTTTTGTTTAAATCAATACAAGCCCTGACGGACTTGGTTTAATTGCAGTTTTTTTTCTTCTGCAATGCCGGAGATTCATTTTCGAACTCGGGCAGGTAAAAAGGTTTTAGCAAACCTCAACCTTTGGGATGGGGCCTCAAAATCCTCCTTGGAGTTCCTGGACCGAATCCAGCAACGTGCGATATATTTAATAGGGGATGAAAATATTTCATCCTCTATTGGTTCTCTTGAGCACCGAAAGACCGTTGGGTGTGTAAGCCTGTTTTATAGGTATTTCAACGGCAAGTGTTCGGGGAAATATATGGCCTGATTCCACCAGGTCGTGTGTTTTCTCGTTCTACTCGGGCATCAAACCAAGCTCACCCCTTCGTAGTCCACTCGGCTCTCAACAGAACCACGCATTATAGAGATAATTCGTTCTTCAGTAGCACGATTCGTTTGTGGAACAATCTCCCTGCGTCCGTTTTTCCCGACATTTTTTATATTGGCAAGTTCAAAACAAACATTCACCGACACTATTCTATCTTTCCCCTCTCCTTTTAAGCTATCATCCCTTCTTACGATCAACACTGTGCTTTGCATGTATAGGGGGCATCCCCTGGGCGTTAATTAATTTATAAAAAAAAAAATATTCGACAGTTTGAAATATACAAGATTACAAAAAATACTATAAGATGATCCACTTTTTTTACTTATTTTGTAGGGTTAAGCTTATTTACATCTATTGAACAGTTAGCTGCAATTGCTCCTAATAAAGCATTTTCTAAACCGATATACAGAAAGCTGTTATTTCATATTAAACCAACTGTCTACAAACCCTTATCCAGCAAGCACAACTACAGCATAATGGCAGCTAGCTGGAATAGACCTGTTAACATGCTAATATAGAGCTTCAATGCGAAAACGTCAAAAATAATTATGTCAATGTGTTTGACATAATATAAATTTATTTTCATTATGTCGGCAATAAACTGTAGGTCATACCACTTTGAGTACAAATATAACACGCACAGCTCAAAATGGTGAGAGAGCTCGGCCTAAGTTCTTATAAGACTGTAGTGCCACACTATTATTATATTATTAAGGGTGGGTGTGTTTTAAGTAGTGTTGTGTGGACGCCTATGCCATAATTGTGGAGTTTACGTTCAAGTAGTTGGGAGTTGTCAGATGAAGATTACTCCCCACAGGCCATGCAACAAGACTTGGAAACTTTTGATCCATCAGGAATCTTTTTTCGATAGCTTACTAACTACATAATAGTTCCCTTGCATCGTTTAAATAATGACGTACATTTTTAAACATTATCTGTTTGACGTTTCATATATTTTTATGCAAACTACCACAATACACGAAATGAAAACTAAAAAAAAAAACGAAGCTATATTTCATTTTCCCTGATATAAAATATATGTTGTATGTCTGATCGGTCTAAACCAAGAATAATATAATAATATGAGTACATATTGCGCATGTACACTCTGTATTGCTGATGTCAAAAAGTATGGAATATCAAGTAAAGGAAATTTAAATTTAGACATTTCATAAATAACAAATATTTATTTCATTGAATTTTTTTTATATTTTTGCCCAATAAAATTGGTAGGAAGCAGGCAGTCCGGCAGTTCCCTTAGTGGGTGTGTCAAGTATCGTGCTGATCTACACATTGCTGTACATGGGCATGGGTGAATGGCAGTTAATTTAAATTTAAATCTAAAATATATATTTGTTAACCTGACGGACCGGAGCTACACAAATGCTGTTGAATTATTTTATTTTTAGAGCATATCGATGGTGTTTTCTTATCTTTTAGTTTTGATGGTCGATTTATGCCCGTAACTTCAACGAGTAGATATCTATTGGTGTTCGTACCTTACAGATATCTCTTACCTATCCGGTGTTTTTTTGCTCCTTAACTATACGTTAAAATTAGAAATTTTGTTTACACAAAGTACCAGTAAATACCTATTAGTTGAAGTTATGGGCATTAGTGCAGTTTTGCACACATATCTATTAAATAACACTAAATTTTTTGAAAAATGATTAAAATGTTTTGTTTTCTTTACAACAACATTCTGACACAATGAAAAAATTACAGTTGTCAAAAAAAACTTCTACGTACATGCTGAGAAGATTCAAGTTTTGAGCAACGTATTGCGCAATCTTTGTTTCTATTATTCTTGGGTCTAAACAGCACCTTCAATTTCATGAAATGAATAAGAACCAGTTTCAATTCCGCAAAATGGTAAAATTAAGAAATTATTTTTAAATAAATAAAATACAAATAATAGTAATACAGATGAATATTTGTTGTTGAAAATATAATATTTTTTTTTATAAAAAAAAATAATAAAAAAATAATTGGCAGCGCTGAGATTTGAATCGGCACACAAAAGTTAGGAGTAGACACTCTACCACCAGAGCTATTGATACACATTTTTTTTTCTGGGAAATTTGCTTATTTATATAATATTAGCTGTAGTAGGGCTGTATAATAAGCAGGATAAAGTCTTATTGAGCTTTTCAACAGTCAAATAATACAGCAAATTGATACTTCGTGAGCTGTATAATTACGCCAAAAGTTTTGCATAAGGGTTTGAATTAGGTTTGAGAGTTGCTTGTACAGCATTATCCGTTTTCTAACAAATTGGACAAGCAATTCCACAACCCTTAACCATCCATATTAAACAGCTAATTGTTACTAGCAAGTAGTAGCAAAACTGAAAGTTTTATAACGCAAAAGTTTCTATAACGTTTTTAAGAGCGCCGGCATATAAATGACCGAAACTTTTGTATGCGTGTGATTTTTTATCTCTTTCTCACTCACAAAAAATTCCTATGGTGATTTGAACAAAAATTTTGTCTAAATTAACAAAATATTTGTTAATAGCTGCGTTCCCGTGGTTTTTGATCCGGATCCGTAGATCATTTTCATATACAAAACATAAACAAACAATTAGAACCAGGTTCGTTTTTGGATCAATTACTGATCTGGTACTGTACGTATCAAAAGTAAATTTGTTTGTGGTGATATTATGCTATTGTGAATATCACTTAATAAGAAGAAGAATTTCTGTTGAAAAAAAGAGGCAGAAGAAAACAGTGCTGCCAAATTTATTAAAACAGAACCGATGGCGTTCCCGTGAAACAGATCTGGTTCAAGTACCACGGGAACGCAGCTAATATACGGTCATCAAGATATATTTTTTTTATTTACAAATATTTACAATTCCATTTTTTCATTGTTGTATTAACAAATGGTCTTGCTTTGTTTAATGAGACTTTTTTGTCTCATTAACAAAGTAAATTTGTATGATATACAAATTTATTTAATTAGATGAACAAATTTGTGTTGTTCGATGAACAAATTTGTGTTGTTCGATGAACAAATTTATTTCGTTCTAAAAACAAATTTATTTTGTTCTATTAACAAATTTATTTTGTTGAAAAATATATTATTTAGTACCTCCTGTGTCTTTATACAAAGGAGGAAAAATTGTGTGTCAATTTTCCTTCTTATTATAAAGTCACATTTGGACAAAGACCCTTACCTTGCAAGATCCCTGTGATTGTAAAGTCGTGTCTTGAGGGCTTATTATTACACAGTGCCGTGCCACTTTGATTTTAACCCCATCTTCATCCAGAACAAGGAGCGAAAAGTGCCTAAAATCAACAAATGGTTCTTGAGACTCCTCCAGTATTCCATACAAATAATTTAAAGTGTATTTTTTTGGTTATAATACTCTGAAACTGCACTACATTTTAATAAACGCTAACACTGTCGAATATAATGGAATGAAACGAAGCGTCATGACGCGTTGTTTTTTTTTCTCAAAATAAACAAATAGTCCGTTCTGGGAACAAATCACTTTGATGGTATAACAGAGCATTATTTTGATTTTTACAAAAACCATTGTAATGTTAACAAAATGCTAAATAATAAAGATTTTGTTTTAATAACTAGTATATAAATTTCTTTTTGGTTGAATACAAAAATGAAAATTTGTAAGACATACAAGTATTTGTATATATAACACGTACTGGAAAATGACTGGTACAGATAAAAAAAATGTTTGTGATAAGAACAAACAGTTTAAAAAGTTGTTGTTTAATAAACAAAAACATGTTTAATGCAACAATGAGGCATTAACAAATTCATTTGTTAATGACATCACAGAAATTTTTGAGATACAATTGGATATATTGGATTAGAACATGTTCTTTTGGTAATAAGTGACTATTAAATTACTAATAAATGTACGAAATATATTACGTAACATAAACTGTTATAACTTTTAGGTTAGTGACGGTTATAAACTAACCATAATTATACAAACAACAAAAAAAAAACTCAAAATTCCATAGTTTTCATTTTTATTGCGTTGAATGTTAAAACGCCTTTTCTTTGCCCTTGTTTTGCTTCGCTTTGTGTAATTCAGACGACCCTTCCACTTGGATGACATCTATAATATAAATAGATAAATAAGCAATATTTTTCAATATACTCTATTTCAATGTTTATACATTTTTTATCATTTAAGCTAAAACCTTTATCACCTTCCGCTATAGCGGCTGTTCGAAGAAAGAAGCAAACATAAAAAATACCCTACAAATACGAAATGGTGGTAAACCAACGCGCAAAAAATATTAGTTTTCATTACTAGTAAAATTTTGGGTCCCCCAGCAAGAACACAGTCGGTCATTTTATTGATCATTTTAGGGGTAGCAATGTTCAAGTTTCGATCAAAATATCGGTCACATGTAACATAGCGTCGGCAAATAAATGATCCAAACTTGTGTATAGGTGTGACTTTACATCCCTGTCTTACGCACGTTTACACAGTTTTTTCTTACATGTATAAGTGAGTCGAAAACACATATTATTTGTTCAGAAATTTTTATTTTTTGACAAAAATTATGAATCGAATTTTTTTATCGAATTTTAAAATTATCGTCAAATGGTTTATAGGGAAATTATAATTTTTCCCTTTTGTTATAAATATTTATTAAATTTAAACAATACCAATATTTGTTTAAACGCGAAAAATCGTTTCCAAAAGTTATTCAAAAAATAACCAAACTTTTTTATTCTGATTATAAAACTTTCGAAATACCCACTTCTGTATTACTAAAAGAACAACGAAACGAATATTTTCAAACTTTAAAATTGATATAAAATTACGTCACTTTCGTCTAATATTCTTTCGTTTTCAAATACAGAAAGAGGCACTTAATTAAACATTTAATGATAATTTTTTACCATTTTTAATGTTTAATTTTAACTTTTTAAAATAAGTTACAGTTCTTAATTATATAAAATAATTGATGTATCGAAAATATTGTTGATTTTGTTTTGTTCGCGACATTTCATTAATTTCGAAACAAATCATTTGCCTTTGGATTGTAATTGAATAACAATTAAAAAAAATCGTTATCTGAATTAAAATTTTATGTCAAGATTTATAAATTTGTTTAAAATTACGTCCCTTTCGTCTAATAGTTATTTTTTATAAAATATTGAAATAGGCACTATATTAATAGCACTATATTAATAAAGTAAAATATTTTAAGTGAAATAAGTAATTGAAGAGTGGGTGCAATAAGAAAAAGTAAGTTTTGGGATATTTGAGTTTAAATTATTGGAATGTTTGTATTTCATAAATTAATGAACCGATATTATTAGTTCAAAATTTTCATCAAAAATTTTATATTAAATAAAGAAAAAAAAAAACTTACTTGTTAAATTTAAATAACAAATATTGACAATATCAGAAAATTTAAATTTAACAAGAAAAAAAATGATGCTTTTATTTAATTTAGTATTTATAACTTTTTAACCAAGAGTCGTAACTGGGGTTAAAAGGGGTTACTTGACGCTACATAACAATGCATAGAAATTCTTTTTTCTAATAGTCTTTTATTCATACAATAGCTGCGTTCCCGTGGAACTTGAACCAGATCTGTTTCACGGGAACGCCATAGGTTCTATTTTAATAAATTTGGCAGCACTGTATTCTTCTGCCCTTTCTTTTTCAACACAAATTCTTCTTCTTATTAAGTGCTATTCACAATAGCATAACATCACCACAAACAAATTTACTCTTGATACGTACAGTACCAGTTCAGTAATTGATCCAAAAACGAACCTGGTTCTAATTGTTTGTTTTGATTTTGTATAAGAAAATGATCTACGGATCAGGATCAAAAACCACGGGAACGCAGCTAATATTTCACACTTGAAAAAAATTAATTTATTTTGCTTATATTTCGCAAATAAAATTTTTCACGTATAAAAGCAAATGTGTATATTATAGCGCAAGGTGTTATGGGTCTAATATTGAAAAGTAACTTTCAGTATTTTCTTTTGTTCAATTTTTAAAAATACAGGAAGACCAAACTAATGGATTATTAGAAAAGGTTTATATTTTGAAAACTAGAGCCAAATTTTGAAAACTTATACCATTTTCAGAATCAGTGACATAAATGTATCGAATATTTGTTGAAACTTTTACTACCCCAACATTATTGTAAGGTAGTTTAGTTAAAAATAAATTATAAGACGGAATTATATTCATCTAACGAAGGTGGAAGCATTTACTTTATGTTGTTTTTAATAATGTATACAAAATTTACATTTAGTTTATTTCATATTTAAAAAAGAAATAATATAGATAATATAGATCAAAATAAATGACAATAAGCATATTTTAAAAATATGTTAGTGCCTTAGTTTAATATTACTCATTGACACAGTGAATAAATGCATGATTGTTTATTTTATTTTCATAAATAACAGTACTTTTAATACTATTTATAGCATTTTTCTAATCCCGAAAATCCCGGGATTTCAGTTTTGAATTCCGGGATCATTTCGGGACTGATTTTAGGCTCAATCCCGGGATCGACATACCTAGTA
This sequence comes from Dryomyza anilis, assembly GCA_951804985.1. Lineage (NCBI taxonomy): Eukaryota > Metazoa > Arthropoda > Insecta > Diptera > Dryomyzidae > Dryomyza > Dryomyza anilis. The sequence continues at coordinate 75,876,451 of OX638135.1, read as the reverse complement.
CCTACCCAGCACGAACACAGCCCAAGTAGCACAATCTCCTTTATAAAAGTGGTGTAAAGCTTTTCGAGATATTCTTATTCAGTAATTTTTACCATATAAAAGCTCTGAAAGTACTTATATGGCTTTTATATGGTTCAAAGAGCGTAAGTCTATACAGCATATGACACTATAAAAGCTATGAAGATGTCGTGTAAATGCTATTTGATTACTCTGAAAAGGTTTATAGGAGCTTATTACAACTTTTATAGAATACAATGAATACAAAAATAAATATTTACGTTTTTTAATTATTAATAATTAAATTTTTATATAGTCTTGTTAAACTAAAATTATACAAACTTTATTATACTATTTAATTATATTATTTATAATTGAAAAAAACATGATTTTTACTTTTATTTTACCAAGCCCGGGCGGTGAATAGAAATGTCTTCCTTCAGATTGCAAAGCCAGTACACTTCCAGTCGACCACTGTCCATTATTATTATGCAATTCATTTCGATGTATAATAACCAAACGTATGTATTGGGTATGTATTATTAAATTGCAACATACATATTATAAATTTAAAATATCATAATGATAAATTATATGATAATAATATATACTAACAATAATACATACAAAAAATTAATTAAACAAAAAAAATATTGCCGCAGGCAGGATTCGAACCCGCGTCCTCGTGCATAGAAGACAGGCATGCTATCGTCGTTACGCCCGTATTAAGTTTGGGTTATTCCTGCAACAGAAGGCACTAATGTCACTGTGTATGAGTTGTATTATTAGTTCAATAAACCTTTACAAGGTGAATTTAAAAGAACTTAAAAGACCTACTGTTACAGTAGCTACACGACGTTCATACATGTTTATGCCATTTAACGTTTACTTTCTCAGTTGATTGTGGTACTTGGGAGTCGGTCATTTTATTGATCATTTTAGGGGTAGCAATGTTCAAGTTTCGATCAAAATATCGGTCACATGAAGAATAGCGTCGGGAAAAAATGATCAAAACTTGTGTATAGGTGTGACTTTACATCCCTGTCTTACGCACGTTTACACAGCTTTTTCTTACATGTTTAAGTGAGTCGCAAACATTTTGTATTTGTGTTAATGTTTCGGTCAGCAGTGTCTTGCTAGGTAATAAAAGTATAATAGAAAACTATAAAAATAAGCAGAAATAATATTTAAATAATACTTAATAATAAAAAAAATAACATTTTTGTTTAAATCAATACAAGCCCTGACGGACTTGGTTTAATTGCTGTTTTTTTTCTTCTGCAATGCCGGAGATTCATTTTCGAACTCGGGCAGGTAAAAAGGTTTTAGCAAACCTCAATCTTTGGGATGGGGCCTCAAAATCTTCCTTGTAGTTCCTGGACCGAATCCAACAAGGTGCGATATATTTAATAGGGGATGAAAATATTTCATCCTCTATTGGTTCTCTTGAGCACCGAAAGACCGTTGGGTGTGTAAGCCTGTTTTATAGGTATTTCAACGGCAAGTGTTCGGGGAAATATATGGCCTGATTCCACCAGGTCGTGTGTTTTCTCGTTCTACTCGGGCATCAAACCAAGCTCACCCCTTCGTAGTCCACTCGGCTCTCAACAGAACCACGCATTATAGAGATAATTCGTTCTTCAGTAGCACGATTCGTTTGTGGAACAATCTCCCTGCGTCCGTTTTTCCCGACATTTTTTATATTGGCAAGTTCAAAACAAACATTCACCGACACTATTCTATCTTTCCCCTCTCCTTTTAACCTATCATCCCTTCTTACGATCAACACTGTGCTTTGCATGTATAGGGGGCATCCCCTGGGCGTTAATTAATTTATAAAAAAAAAAATATTCGACAGTTTGAAATATACAAGATTACAAAAAATACTATAAGAGGATCCACTTTTTTTACTTATTTTGTAGGGTTAAGTCAATGTTTAAAAGCTTATTAAATAAGCTTATTTACATCTATTGAACAGTTAGCTGCAATTGCTCCTAATAAAGCATTTTCTAAACCGATATACAGAAAGCTGTTATTTCATATTAAACCAACTGTCTACAAACCCTTATCCAGCAAGCACAACTACAGCATAATGGCAGCTAGCTGGAATAGACCTGTTAACATGCTAATATAGAGCTTCAATGCGAAAACGTCAAAAATAATTATGTCAATGTGTTTGACATAATATAAATTTATTTTCATTATGTCGGCAATAAACTGTAGGTCCCACCACTTTGAGTACAAATATAACACGCACAGCTCAAAATGGTGAGAGAGCTCGGCCTAAGTTCTTATAAGACTGTAGTGCCACACTATTATTATATTATTAAGGGTGGGTGTGTTTTAAGTAGTGTTGTGTGGACGCCTATGCCATAATTGTGGAGTTTACGTTCAAGTAGTTGGGAGTTGTCAGATGAAGATTACTCCCCACAGGCCATGCAACAAGACTTGGAAACTTTTGATCCATCAGGAATCTTTTTTCGATAGCTTACTAAGTACATAATAGTTCCCTTGCATCGTTTAAATAATGACGTACATTTTTAAACATTATCTGTTTGACGTTTCATATATTTTTATGCAAACTACCACAATACACGAAATGAAAACTAAAAAAAAAAACGAAGCTATATTTCATTTTCCCTGATATAAAATATATGTTGTATGTCTGATCGGTCTAAACCAAGAATAATATAATAATATGAGTACATATTGCGCATGTACACTCTGTATTGCTGATGTCAAAAAGTATGGAATATCAAGTAAAGGAAATTTAAATTTAGACATTTCATAAATAACAAATATTTATTTCATTGAATTTTTTTTATATTTTTGCCCAATAAAATTGGTAGGAAGCAGGCAGTCCGGCAGTTCCCTTAGTGGGTGTGTCAAGTATCGTGCTGATCAACACATTGCTGTACATGGGCATGGGTGAATGGCAGTTAATTTAAATTTAAAATATATATTTGTTAACCTGACGGACCGGAGCTACACAAATGCTGTTGAATTATTTTATTTTCAGAGCATATCGATGGTGTTTTCTTATCTTTTAGTTTTGATGGTCGATTTATGCCCGTAACTTCAACGAGTATTCGTACCTATTCGTATCTGTTCGTACCTTACAGATATCTCTTACCTATCCGGTGTTTTTGCTCCTTAACTATACGTTAAAATTAGAAATTTTGTTTACACAAAGTACCAGTAAATACCTATTAGTTGAAGTTATGGGCATTAGTGCAGTTTTGCACACACATCTATTAAATAACACTAAATTTTTTGAAAAATGATTAAAATGTTTTGTTTTCTTTACAACAACATTCTGACACAATGAAAAAATTACAGTTGTCAAAAAAAACTTCTACGTACATGCTGAGAAGATTCAAGTTTTGAGCAACGTATTGCGCAATCTTTGTTTCTATTATTCTTGGGTATAAACAGCACCTTCAATTTCATGAAATGAATAAGAACCAGTTTCAATTCCGCAAAATGGTAAAATTAAGAAATTATTTTTAAATAAATAAAATACAAATAATAGTAATACGGATGAATATTTGTTGTTGAAGTTGCATTTTTGTCCCCAAAAAAAAAATATAATATTTTTTTTTATAAAAAAAAATAATAAAAAAATAATTGGCAGCGCTGAGATTTGAATCGGCACACAAAAGTTAGGAGTCAGACACTCTACCACCAGAGCTATTGATACACATTTTTTTTCTGGGAAATTTGCTTATTTATATAATATTAGCTGTAGTAGGACTGTATAATAAGCAGGATAAAGTCTTATTGAGCTTTTCAACAGTCAAATAATACAGAAAATTGATACTTCGTGAGCTGTATAATTATGCCAAAAGTTTTGCATAAGGGTTTGAATTAGGTTTGAGAGTTGCTTGTACAGCATTATCCGTTTTCTAACAAATTGGACAAGCAATTCCACAACCCTTAACCATCCATATTAAACAGCTAATTGTTACTTGAGTAGTAGCAAAACTGAAAGTTTTATAACGCAAAAGTTTCTATAACGTTTTTAAGAGCGCCGGCATATAAATGACCGAAACTTTTGTATATGTGTGATTTTTTATCTCTTTCTCACTCACCTACACACAAAAAATTCCTATGGTGATTTTAACAAAAATTTTGTCTAAATTAACAAAATATTTGTTAATAGCTGCGTTCCCGTGGTTTTTGATCCGGATCCGTAGATCATTTTCATATACAAAACATAAACAAACAATTAGAACCAGGTTCGTTTTTGGATCAATTACTGATCTGGTACTGTACGTATCAAAAGTAAATTTGTTTGTGGTGATATTATGCTTTTGTGAATATCACTTAATAAGAAGAAGAATTTCTGTTGAAAAAAAGAGGCAGAAAAAAACAGTGCTGCCAAATTTATTAAAACAGAACCGATGGCGTTCCCGTGAAACAGATCTGGTTCAAGTACAACGGGAACGCAGCTAATATACGGTCATCAAGATATATTTGTTTTATTTACAAATATTTACAATTCCATTTTTTCATTGTTGTATTAACAAATTGTCTTGCTTTGTTTAATGAGACTTTTTTGTCTCATTAACAAAGTAAATTTGTATGATATACAAATTTATTTAATTAGATGAACAAATTTGTGTTGTTCGATGAACAAATTTGTGTTGTTCGATGAACAAATTTATTTTGTTCTAAAAACAAATTTATTTTGTTCTATTAACAAATTTATTTTGTTGAAAAATATATTATTTAGTACCTCCTGTGTCTTTATACAAAGGAGGAAAAATTGTGTGTCAATTTTCCTTCTTATTATAAAGTCACATTTGGACAAAGACCTTGCAAGATCCCTGTGATTGTAAAGTCGTGTCTTGAGGGCTTATTATTACACAGTGCCGTGCCACTTTGATTTTAACTCCATCTTCATCCAGAACAAGGAGCGAAAAGTGCCTAAAATCAACAAATGGTTCTTGAGACTCCTCCAGTATTCCATACAAATAATTTAAAGTGTATTTTTTTGGTTATAATACTCTGAAACTGCACTACATTTTAATAAACGCTAACACAGTCGAATATAATGGAATGAAACGAAGCGTCATGACGCGTTGTTTTTTTTTCTCAAAATAAACAAATAGTCCGTTCTGGGAACAAATCACTTTGATGGTATAACAGAGCATTATTTTGAGATACAATTGGATATATTGGATTAGAACATGTTCTTTTGGTAATAAGTGACTATTAAATTACTAATAAATTTACGAAATATATTACGTAACATAAACTGTTATAACTTTTAGGTTAGTGACGGTTATAAACTAACCATAATTATACAAACAAAACAAAAAAAAAACTCAAAATTCCATATTTTTTATTTTTATTGCGTTGAATGTTAAAACGCCTTTTCTTTGCCCTTGTTTTGCTTCGCTTTGTGTAATTCAGACGACCCTTCCACTTGGATGACATCTATAATATAAATAGATAAATAAGCAATATTTTTCAATATACTCTATTTCAATGTTTATACATTTTTTATCATTTAAGCTAAAACCTTTATCACCTTCCGCTATAGCGGCTGTTCGAAGAAAGAAGCAAACATAAAAAATACCCTACAAATACGAAATGGTGGCAAACCAACGCGCAAAAAATATTAGTTTTCATTACTAGTAAAATTATGGGTCCCCCAGCAAGAACACAGTAGGTCATTTTATTGATCATTTTAGGGGTAGCAATGTTCAAGTTTCGATCAAAATATCGGTCACATGTAACATAGCGTCGGCAAATAAATGATCCAAACTTGTGTATAGGTGTGACTTTACATCCCTGTCTTACGCACGTTTACACAGTTTTTTCTTACATGTATAAGTGAGTCGAAAACAAATTTTATTTGTTCAGAAATTTTTATTTTTTGACAAAAATTATGAATCGAATTTTTTTATCGAATTTTAAAATTATCGTCAAATGGTTTATAGGGAAATTATAATTTTTTCCTTTTGTTATAAATATTTATTAAATTTAAACAATACCAATATTTGTTTAAACGCGAAAAATCGTTTCCAAAAGTTATTCAAAAAATAACCAAACTTTTTTATTCTGATTATAAAACTTTCGAAATACCCACTTTTCAAACTTTTAAATTGATATAAAATTACGTCACTTTCGTCTAATATTCTTTCGTTTTTAAATACAGAAAGAGGCACTTAATTAAACATTTAATGACAATTTTTTACCATTTTTAATGTTTAATTTTAACTTTTTAAAATAAGTTACAGTTCTTAATTATATAAAATAATTGATGTATCGAAAATATTGTTGATTTTGTTTTGTTCGCGAAATTTCATTAATTTCGAAACAAATCATTTGCCTTTGGATTGTAATTGAATAACAATTAAAAAAAATCGTTATCTGAATTAAAATTTTATGTCACTTGACTTTGAAATTTATAAATTTGTTTAAAATTACGTCCCTTTCGTCTAATAGTTATTTTTTATAAAATATTGAAATAGGCACTATATTAATAGGCACTATATTAATAAAGTAAAATATTTTAAGTGAAATAAGTAATTGAAGAGTGGGCAATAAGAAAAATTAAGTTTTGGGATATTTGAGTTTAAATTATTGGAATGTTTGTATTTCATAAATTAATTAATTGAACTAATAATTAGTTCAAAATTTTCATCAAAAATTTTATATTAAATAAAGAAAAAAATTTAAATATCAAATATTGACAATATCAGAAAATTTAAATTTAACAAGAAAAAAAATGATGCTTTTATTTAATTTAGTATTTATAACTTTTTAACCAAGAGTCGTAACTGGGGTTAAAAGGGGTTACGTGACGTTACATAACAATGCATAGAAATTCTTTTTTCTAATAGTCTTTTATTCATACAATAGCTGCGTTCCCGTGGTACTTGAACCAGATCTGTTTCACGGGAACGCCATAGGTTCTATTTTAATAAATTTGGCAGCACTGTATTCTTCTGCCCTTTCTTTTTCAACACAAATTCTTCTTCTTATTAAGTGCTATTCACAATAGCATAACATCACCACAAACAAATTTACTCTTGATACGTACAGTACCAGATCAGTAATTGATCCAAAAACGAACCTGGTTCTAATTGTTTGTTTTGATTTTGTATAAGAAAATGATCTACGGATCAGGATCAAAAACCACGGGAACGCAGTTAATATTTCACACTTGAAAAAAAATAATTTATTTTGCTCATATTTCGCAAATAAAATTTTTCACGCATAAAAGCAAATGTGTATATTGTAGCGCAAGGTGTTATGGGTCTAATATTGAAAAGTAACTTTCAGTATTTTCTTTCGTTCAATTTTTAAAAATACAGGAAGACCAAACTAATGGATTATTAGAAATGGCTTATATTTTGAAAACTAGAGCCAAATTTTGAAAACTTATACCATTTTCAGAATCAGTGACATAAATGTATCGAATATTTGTTGAAAATTTTACTACACCAACATTATTGTAAGGTAGTTTAGTTAAAAATAAATTATAAGACGGAATTATATTCATCTAACGAAGGTGGAAGCATTTACTTTATGTTGTTTTTAATAATGTATACAAAATTTACATTTAGTTTATTTCATATTTAGAAAAGAAATAATATAGATAATATAGATCAAAATAAATGACAATAAGCATATTTTAAAAATATGTTAGTGCCTTAGTTTAATATTACTCATTGACACAGTGAATAAATGCATGATTGTTTATTTTATTTTCATAAATAACAGTACTTTTAATACTATTTATAGCATTTTTCTAATCCCGAAAATCCCGGGATTTCAGTTTTGAATCCCGGGATTATTTCGGGACTGATTTTAGGCTCAATCCCGGGATCGACATACCTAGTACATACCCAGCACGAACACAGCCCAAGTAGCACAATCTCCTATATAAAAGTGGTGTAAAGCTTTTCGAGATATTCTTATTCAGTAATTTTTACCATATAAAAGCTCTGAAAGTACTTATATGGCTTTTATATGGTTCAAAGAGCGTAAGTCTATACAGCATATGACACTATAAAAGCTATGAAGATGTGTAAATGATATTTGATTACTCTGAAAAGGTTTATTGGAGCTTATTACAACTTTTATAGAATACAATGAATACAAAAATAAATATTTACGTTTTTTAATTATTAATAATTAAATTTTTATATAGTTTTGTTAAACTAAAATTATACAAACTTAATTATACTATTTAATTATATTATTTATAATTGAAAAAAACATGATTTTTACTTTTATTTTACCAAGCCCGGGCGGTGAATAGAACTGTCTTCCTTCAGATTGCAAAGCCAGTACACTTCCAGTCGACCACTGTCCATTATTATTATGCAATTCATTTCGATGTATAATAACCAAACGTATGTATTGGGGAATTAATTATTAAATTGCAACATACATATTATAAATTTAAAATATCATAATGATAAATTATATGATAATAATATATACTAACAATAATACATACAAAAAAATAATTAAACAAAAAAAAAAATTGCCGCAGGCAGGATTCGAACCCGCGTCCTCGTGCATAGAAGACAGGCATGCTATCGTCGTTACGCCCGTATTAAGGTTGGGTTATTCCTGCAACAGAAGGCACTAATGTCACTGTGTATGAGTTGTATTATTAGTTCAATAAACCTTTACAAGGTGAATTTAAAAGAACTTAAAAGAACTACTGTTACAGTAGCTACACGACGTTCATACATGTTTATGCCATTTAACGTTTACTTTCTCATTTGATTGTGGTACTTGGGAGTCGGTCATTTTATTGATCATTTTAGGGGTAGCAATGTTCAAGTTTCGATCAAAATATCGGTCACATGAAGAATAGCGTCGGGAAAAAATGATCAAAACTTGTGTATAGGTGTGACTTTACATCCCTGTCTTACGCACGTTTACACAGCTTTTTCTTACATGTTTAAGTGAGTCGCAAACATTTTGTATTTGTGTTAATGTTTCGGTCAGCAGTGTCTTGCTAGGTAATAAAAGTATAATAGAAAACTATAAAAATAAGCAGAAATAATATTTAAATAATACTTAATAATAAAAAAAAATAACATTTTTGTTTAAATCAATACAAGCCCTGACGGACTTGGTTTAATTGCAGTTTTTTTTCTTCTGCAATGCCGGAGATTCATTTTCGAACTCGGGCAGGTAAAAAGGTTTTAGCAAACCTCAACCTTTGGGATGGGGCCTCAAAATCCTCCTTGGAGTTCCTGGACCGAATCCAGCAACGTGCGATATATTTAATAGGGGATGAAAATATTTCATCCTCTATTGGTTCTCTTGAGCACCGAAAGACCGTTGGGTGTGTAAGCCTGTTTTATAGGTATTTCAACGGCAAGTGTTCGGGGAAATATATGGCCTGATTCCACCAGGTCGTGTGTTTTCTCGTTCTACTCGGGCATCAAACCAAGCTCACCCCTTCGTAGTCCACTCGGCTCTCAACAGAACCACGCATTATAGAGATAATTCGTTCTTCAGTAGCACGATTCGTTTGTGGAACAATCTCCCTGCGTCCGTTTTTCCCGACATTTTTTATATTGGCAAGTTCAAAACAAACATTCACCGACACTATTCTATCTTTCCCCTCTCCTTTTAACCTATCACCCCTTCTTACGATCAACACTGTGCTTTGCATGTATAGGGGGCATCCCCTGGGCGTTAATTAATTTATAAAAAAAAAATATTCGACAGTTTGAAATATACAAGATTACAAAAAATACTATAAGAGGATCCACTTTTTTTTACTTATTTTGTAGGGTTAAGTCAATGTTTAAAAGCTTATTAAATAAGCTTATTTACATCTATTGAACAGTTAGCTGCAATTGCTCCTAATAAAGCATTTTCTAAACCGATATACAGAAAGCTGTTACTTCATATTAAACCAACTGTCTACAAACCCTTATCCAGCAAGCACAACTATAGCATAATGGCAGCTAGCTGGAATAGACCTGTTAACATGCTAATATAGAGCTTCAATGCGAAAACGTCAAAAATAATTATGTCAATGTGTTTGACACAATATAAATTTATTTTCATTATGTCGGCAATAAACTGTAGGTCCCACCACTTTGAGTACAAATATAACACGCACAGCTCAAAATGGTGAGAGAGCTCGGCCTAAGTTCTTATAAGACTGTAGTGCCACACTATTATTATATTATTAAGGGTGGGTGTGTTTTAAGTAGTGTTGTTTGGACGCCTATGCCATAATTGTGGAGTTTACGTTCAAGTAGTTGGGAGTTGTCAGATGAAGATTACTCCCCACAGGCCATGCAACAAGACTTGGAAACTTTTGATCCATCAGGAATCTTTTTTCGATAGCTTACTAACTACATAATAGTTCCCTTGCATCGTTTAAATAATGACGTACATTTTTAAACATTATCTGTTTGACGTTTCATATATTTTTATGCAAACTACCACAATACACGAAATGAAAACTAAAAAAAAAACGAAGCAATATTTCATTTTCCCTGATATAAAATATATGTTGTATGTCTGATCGGTCTAAACCAAGAATAATATAATAATATGAGTACATATTGCGCATGTACACTCTGTATTGCTGATGTCAAAAAGTATGGAATGTCAAGTAAAGGAAATTTAAATTTAGACATTTCATAAATAACAAATATTTATTTCATTGAATTTTTTTTTATATTTTTGCCCAATAAAATTGGTAGGAAGCAGGCAGTCCGGCAGTTCCCTTAGTGGGTGTGTCAAGTATCGTGCTGATCAACACATTGCTGTACATGGGCATGGGTGAATGGCAGTTAATTTAAATTTAAATCTAAAATATATATTTGTTAACCTGACGGACCGGAGCTACACAAATTCTGTTGAATTATTTTATTTTTAGAGCATATCGATGGTGTTTTCTTATCTTTTAGTTTTGATGGTCGATTTATGCCCGTAACTTCAACGAGTAGATATCTATTGGTGTTCGTACCTTACAGATATCTCTTACCTATCCGGTGTTTTTTTGCTCCTTAACTATACGTTAAAATTAGAAATTTTGTTTACACAAAGTACCAGTAAATACCTATTAGTTGAAGTTATGGGCATTAGTGCAGTTTTGCACACATATCTATTAAATAACACTAAATTTTTTGAAAAATGATTAAAATGTTTTGTTTTCTTTACAACAACATTCTGACACAATGAAAAAATTACAGTTGTCAAAAAAAACTTCTACGTACATGCTGAGAAGATTCAAGTTTTGAGCAACGTATTGCGCAATCTTTGTTTCTATTATTCTTGGGTCTAAACAGCACCTTCAATTTCATGAAATGAATAAGAACCAGTTTCAATTCCGCAAAATGGTAAAATTAAGAAATTATTTTTAAATAAATAAAATACAAATAATGGTAATACGGATGAATATTTGTTGTTGAAGTTGCATATTTGTCCCCAAAAAAAAATATAATATTTTTTTTTATAAAAAAAAATAATAAAAAAATAATTGGCAGCGCTGAGATTTGAATCGGCACACAAAAGTTAGGAGTCAGACACTCTACCACCAGAGCTATTGATACACATTTTTTTTCTGGGAAATTTGCTTATTTATATAATATTAGCTGTAGTAGGGCTGTATAATAAGCAGGATAAAGTCTTATTGAGCTTTTCAACAGTCAAATAATACAGCAAATTGATACTTCGTGAGCTGTATAATTACGCCAAAAGTTTTGCATAAGGGTTTGAATTAGGTTTGAGAGTTGCTTGTACAGCATTATCCGTTTTCTAACAAATTGGACAAGCAATTCCACAACCCTTAACCATCCATATTAAACAGCTAATTGTTACTAGCAAGTAGTAGCAAAACTGAAAGTTTTATAACGCAAAAGTTTCTATAACGTTTTTAAGAGCGCCGGCATATAAATGACCGAAACTTTTGTATGCGTGTGATTTTTTATCTCTTTCTCACTCACAAAAAATTCCTGTGGTGATTTGAACAAAAATTTTGTCTAAATTAACAAAATATTTGTTAATAGCTGCGTTCCCGTGGTTTTTGATCCGGATCCGTAGATCATTTTCATATACAAAACATAAACAAACAATTAGAACCAGGTTCGTTTTTGGATCAATTACTGATCTGGTACTGTACGTATCAAAAGTAAATTTGTTTGTGGTGATATTATGCTATTGTTTATATCACTTAATAAGAAGAAGAATTTCTGTTGAAAAAAAGAGGCAGAAGAAAACAGTGCTGCCAAATTTATTAAAACAGAAGCGATGGCGTTCCCGTGAAACAGATCTGGTTCAAGTACCACGGGAACGCAGCTAATATACGGTCATCAAGATATATTTTTTTTATTTACAAATATTTACAATTCCATTTTTTCATTGTTGTATTAACAAATGGTCTTGCTTTGTTTAATGAGACTTTTTTGTCTCATTAACAAAGTAAATTTGTATGATATACAAATTTATTTAATTAGATGAACAAATTTGTGTTGTTCGATGAACAAATTTATTTTGTTCTAAAAACAAATTTATTTTGTTCTATTAACAAATTTATTTTGTTGAAAAATATATTATTTAGTACCTCCTGTGTCTTTATACAAAGGAGGAAAAATTGTGTGTCAATTTTCCTTCTTATTATAAAGTCACATTTGGACAAAGACCCTTACCTTGCAAGATCCCTGTGATTGTAAAGTCGTGTCTTGAGGGCTTATTATTACACAGTGCCGTGCCACTTTGATTTTAACCCCATCTTCATCCAGAACAAGGAGCGAAAAGTGCCTAAAATCAACAAATGGTTCTTGAGACTCCTCCAGTATTCCATACAAATAATTTAAAGTGTATTTTTTTGGTTATAATACTCTGAAACTGCACTACATTTTAATAAACGCTAACACAGTCGAATATAATGGAATGAAACGAAGCGTCATGACGCGTTGTTTTTTTTTCTCAAAATAAACAAATAGTCCGTTCTGGGAACAAATCACTTTGATGGTATAACAGAGCATTATTTTGATTTTTACAAAAACCATTGTAATGTTAACAAAATGCTAAATAATAAAGATTTTGTTTTAATAACTAGTATATAAATTTCTTTTTGGTTGAATACAAAAATGAAAATTTGTAAGACATACAAGTATTTGTATATATAACAAGTACTGGAAAATGACTGGTACAGATAAAAAAAATGTTTGTGATAAGAACAAACAGTTTAAAAAGTTGTTGTTTAATAAACAAAAACATGTTTAATGCAACAATGAGGCATTAACAAATTCATTTGTTAATGACATCACATAAATTTTTGAGATACAATTGGATATATTGGATTAGAACATGTTCTTTTGGTAATAAGTGACTATTAAATTACTAATAAATTTACGAAATATATTGCGTAACATAAACTGTTATAACTTTTAGGTTAGTGACGGTTATAAAGGTTATAAACTAAACATAATTATACAAACAAAACAAAGAAAAAAAATCAAAATTCCATAGTTTTCGTTTTTATTGCGTTGAATGTTAAAACGCCTTTTCTTTGCCCTTGTTTTGCTTCGCTTTGTGTAATTCAGACGACCCTTCCACTTGGATGACATCTATAATATAAATAGATAAATAATATATTTCATATATTTCAATCAAGGATTGAAACCGTAACCGAAACCGATATCCATTTAAAACCGTTTCATTTTTAAAACCGAAATCGTAACCGAAACCGTTATTCGAAAATCAGAAATAAACCGATATCCAAAACCGGTTTTATACCGGTTTAAAACGGTTTTTAAAAAAGTAAAAAAAGATACAGAAAACCATATTTTATTTTATATAGAAGATCTTAAGTAAAATGTCATTAATTAAAATTTGGAGTTTCCAAAATAAACATTTTTGGTTGTACAAAAATTCACATTTTGTTTTTTGAGAAACGATATTTCCAAAACAACGGTATTTGGTCTAAAATTTGTTTTTTGTTTCATTAATCGAATTAACACAAAACACCAGCAACTCCATGCAAAATTTTTACCTTAAAAAATGATTCAAATTTTAATAATATTGGTTTTTTCTTTATTTTATTAGTAAAATATATGGGTGAGCTTGGGGTAAAGTGGGACAAGTTTTGAAAAGTTCATTTGAATATTTTTTATATTCTTTTAAAGGATCTATTCAATAGAATACTATTTATAAGTCTTCTAATGGATTTTTGACTGATGTTTCAAAACAGCTCAATTTCGGACATAAACAAAACAATGGTAATGCAAGAAAAAATGTAAAAAAGTCTCAAATTATTAACATCTCAGTAACTATTTAAGGAAATACGAAAAATTAAGTGCAAGTTCGACAAGTTTAAACATTTCAAGTATAAGGCAGATATTTGTTTACATTAGTGATGATTAAAAATTTCTTGTTCTTGCATCTTGTTCTTGCATTTTTTTTGCAAGAAGAAAAACGAGAACAAGATTGAGATTTTGCAAAAAAAAAGAACAAGAGCAAGTGATTTTAATGTATTTATTATGTTTTTAAGGTAATAATGATGTACAAAATAATTCATGATATTACTAAATATTGAACAAGAAGTAACAATGGAAAGCGTGCAAAATATTTATGAACGTGAACATTAATGAAGATGTGTGTTTTTTTTGTTTTTGTCAATTCTAAAAAATATAAGCATCTTAAAAATAAGGCCTGTGAAGCACTTTTGAAGCGGTAAATAGCTTTAAAAGTGCTTCAAAGTCGCTTCAAAAAGATAAAACAGACAAAACAATGTTATTTCTCTTTTCTTCGCTACGCTAGTTCGTACATCGATTGTGCATATGCACTGTGCTATGCACATTATTATGATTGTTTTACTTTTATATACGAACGAATCTGCTGATTCGTTTGAAAGTGCAACAACAACAAAAATGCGAATAAAGCAGCATCCAAGCATTTGATAGAATTTTTGGCGGGAAATTTTTTGTACCACAAGAAAACTCGTTGTTGTTGCCAACTAGAGAGCTGTACCATATACATACATGTAGTGTGGTGCCATACGTCTGTACGTTGTCATGCGTCTGTCTGTGTCATGCGTCTGTCCGTTGTCATGCGCCTGTCTGTTGTCATGCGTCTGTTTGTTGCCATGCGATGATACAGGATAGCAACGAAGAGTTGTCGTTGTGAAAGTGTGTGTATGAATCGTAATAGTTATTGTTATATTCTCTTCTTTCTGTTAGTATTCGCTTTGTAGCAGTTTGAGTTTGTGTTCGCATGGTGTTCGCAAAGAAAAATGTTACTATGCTAAATATTATTTGAGTTCTCTTGACATACGATATGTGTAGCATGCGGATTTTTTAATCTGTGACGAAAACAGTTATATGCCTATACGAAATATTCCTTATATTTATTGTATTGTAGAACGAAAAGTCACCAAACACATTTTCATGAAAAACATAATTTTCGAGTTTGTTGATTAATATTATAAAAAGTAATTGATGCATTTTTAAAGTTGAAATATCAACTAATAGATTTACATTTTCTTATCAATTGACAGATACATAAAGAAGTTTGTAAAAAAATATTTAGCATTTTGAAAATGTATTTGATGATTTTTCGTTCATTTTATTATGGCCTTGAGATTTTGAATTGTCTCGTCAACATCACTTGATTTATACAATTATTTTTTATTAGTTAATTCTTGTTAAAATATAATTCAAATTTTTATGTTATTGGTTTTATTTTTTTGTTGGTAAAATATTGAAGAAATTGAAAATATGGAAAATAAGAAACTAAATACAATTATTGTTCAAATTCTATTCGTTTTCATAATTAATATGCAGTTTAAAATATTTGTCTTCGATCTTTTATTTAAAATTTAAAAGATTAAGATTACCATTTCTTGACTTGCTCTTGCAAATGATCATCACTAGTTTACATATATTGCAGTTCACAGAATTGTTGAAATTTAATTTCTTTGGCTTTTATGGATGAAAATTGTACAAAATTCTTCTTTTTTGCAATTCAGATCATATCTCAGGTGAAGTCAAAATTTTGCTTTTAATTGGTTTATGGTCACGAATTTTTAAATTAAATTTTTTTCTTGGCGTAATCAATTAAATAATTCATATAACACAATATTTCTACTAAAATAACAACAAACATTGTTTAAATTATGTTTCCCACTTCACCCCAATATCATAATTTGATCATTATTTAGCACCTTATAAAAAATGTAAAATTATTTGAAAAATATGGAAATAAAGAAAATTTATACAAAAACCGAAATCAAAACCGAAACGTAACATGGAACCGGTATACCGAAACCGTTTCGTTATAAAAACTTAAAACCGAAACAGCAACCGAAACCGAAACGCGGAAAAAACCGAAATCGAAACCGTTTTTCGTTTAGGTTTCAATCCTTGATTTCAATATATTCTATTTCAATGTTTATACATTTTTTATCATTTAAGCTAAAACATTTATCACCTCCGCTATTGCGGCTTTTCGAAGAAAGAAGCAAACATAAAAAATACCCTACAAATACGAAATGGTGGCAAACCAACGCGCAAAAATATTAGTTTTCATTACTAGTAAAATTATGGGTCCCCCAGCAAGAACACAGTCGGTCATTTTATTGATCATTTTAGGGGTAGCAATGTTCAAGTTTCGATCAAAATATCGGTCACATGTAGAATAGTGTCGGGAAAAAATGATCCAAACTTGTGTATAGGTGTGACTTTACATCCCTGTCTTACGCACGTTTACACAGCTTTTTCTTAAATGTTTAAGTAAGTCGCAAACATTTTGTATTTGTGTTGATGTTTCGGTCAGCAGTGTCTTGCTGGGTAATAAAAGTATAATAAAAACTATAAAAATAAGCAGAAATAATATTTAAATAATACTTAATTATACAAAAAATAACATTTTTGTTTAAAGCATTACAAGACCTGACGAACTTGGTTGAATTGCTGTTCCTTATGACGAGATTCTGTAGACTAATGGAAACACGTGGAAATGTTTTTTTTTTCGTACGTGGCTTTCGTGACTTATGGCAGAATGAATTAAATTAAAGGCGTATGCATATTTTCATATGACTTCGTGTGTGACTTCGTATGCGTGCCGACTCGTAGCAAGATCGAGTTCGCCAGTGACTCCTCGTGGAGCACACGGGAGAATCCTTTCCGAGTGCGTGACTTTCATGCATAACATCACAATGAATTAAAATGTAATGCGATTTGATCCGGTACCCTTGTAAGTTGTCGTGTATATGCCGATTTATACCAAGTTCGGTTTGGCCGATGGCTTCTCGTGGCGCACCCGTAAAAAAATGTTTTTTCTACGTGCGCGGTTTTCTTAAATGGCTGCAAAATGAATGAAATTATTCGGTCTTGTGCACCGCTATCCTCAACAAGACGTCGTGTGCGAGCCGACTCGTTGCGAGTTCGGATTGGCCGATGACTCCTTGTGTGGTACCGATGAAAGATGACTTTCGCGTGCGTAGTTTGTTTGAGTTTACTACACAGAAAAAACTATTGTACGCATATATTAAAATTGATATTAATAGCAAATAAAATCGTATTCCAATTAAAAATATGAATGTATTTACTAATTAATTAATTGTATTTACAAATTTTTTAACTAAAATATTAATAGCAATAAATTTAATATTATTTCAATACAACTAACCACTAACCACATTATTTAATTTGTCCCTTAAGACAGGTATATTTCCGGATATATGGAAGGAATCATTTATTATTCCCCTGTTTAAAAGTGGTAGTAGATCTAACGTTGTAAATTACAGGGGTATTTCAAAACTAAGTGCTATTCCTAAATTATTTGAAAAAATTCAAACCGATCAGCTCACACATAGTTTGCTATCAATTGTTTCACCGTATCAGCATGGATTCTTGAAAGGTAGATCAACATGTACCAATCTGTTAGAGTTCACAACTACAGTCATAAATGGCTTTAATTGTGGATTACAAACAGATGTAGTATACACAGATTTTAGCAAAGCTTTCGATAGTGTTAATCACGAATTACTTTTAATAAAACTAGATCTATTGGAATTTCCAAAATGTCTCCTAAACTGGATAATATCTTATCTGACATCCAGAAAACAGAGAGTGTTATTTAAGGAAGCTACATCAAGGTATATTTCGGTTTCGTCAGGTGTTCCCCAAGGAAGTCATCTTGACCCAATATTATTTATGTTATTTATAAATGACTTCCCGTCAGTTATAAAACACTGTAGAATTTTAATGTATTTAGATGATGTCGAATTATTCCATTCATTTAACGATGCAGTACAGCAATCTTGCATTCAAGAAGATCTAAATAGGTTAGAAGATTGGTGTACTTATAACCACCTTAACCTTAATCTCAAGAAATGTAAGCAAATGACCTACTCTCGTAGATGCCATATTTATATAAGTTATAGCATTTCTGGAATTAATTTTGATACAGTTTCAACCTTTGACGACTAAGGAGTATCAATGGACCCTAAGCTTCGTTTTCATCTACACATTAATAAAATGACAAATAAAGCTAAAGGTGTTTTAGGATTTATAAAACGCTGGTCTAAAGAGTTTGACGATCCATATACGACGAAATTGCTTTATACCTCACTTGTACGTCCCATTTTGGAATATGCATCCATTGTTTGGAACCCACATTATAATATACTTAATGACACTATTGAATCAGTTCAAAAACAATTTTTATTATGTTCACTTCGAAACCTCAATTGGAATCTGGATATACACCTACCACCTTATAAAAATCGACTAAAATTACTAAATCTTCCAACTCTTAAAAGCAGACGAACAATGCTTGGAGTCATATTTGTATTTAAATTAATTAATGGTGGCATAGAATCAAGTTATTTACTTCAAAATAAATCTCTAAATTGTCCTACAAGGCAAACCAGACAATATATTCCGATATAATTGGTCATATGTAGCTCTAACCACTCTTTAAATGATCCGTTCCGTCGGATATGCAATGAGTTTAATGAATTATATTTTCTTTTCTATCTTTCTGACTCGATTGACGTAGTAAAAAATAATATCGTTCAACACCTAAATACTTAATTAGACTTTGTATACTTTAATGAGACTTTTTTTAGTTAACTGATGATATTTATCTGTAGTTAACTCGCGAATTCTCGTGAATCTGACCAGCTCGGGATGCTCAAGAAACGGTCACCAATCCGCGCGATATGCGGATGTGCCTCTCGGTCAGTTGGGCGGGTAAGAGGGCGTGGTAATCGTTCGTTAAAAAAAAAACTAAATCTTTAATAGTATTAACTACTTTTATTTGTTACTTTTGATTTATTCATTTTGCAACACTGTTTTTTTCTTCTGGATTTCATTTTGTTTCTTGTTTGTGCGTCTCGTGCGTCGGCGGCGTCGTTCAGTTTCTTCTAACATTATTTTCTTCTACGTTGCTATTTTAAAACAGGATATTGCATTATTTAGTGTATGTTATTAAAGCATTTAATGGCTCAATTTATTTTTTCTGTCAAGAATTTAAACAAACAGCTTATGATGCTCATTTTGTTGCATATTGAATCATTAAAAAGCGAATATCAAATATTATGCTTCACTCAATTAATTGACCAACTTGTAGAAGTTGTGAAAACTGACTTCGGTAAAACATTCGTTAGATTGAAAGAATTTTACAAAGCATATCAAAAAGTATAAGTACTTATTTAATATTTATTTTATGTTATATATTAAATTATTTTTATTTTCATATGTCTATATTCGACAAATATTTTATTTAATTTAACAAAATATTTAATTGATCCAATTTCTATCGAATTCAATTTTTAATTGATGTTACTAATTAATTAATTAATGATTTAAAAATTCCTAATAAAAAATTTAATATATATAACAACTTTAATATCAATATGACAAAAAAATTAATCAAAGTTTCTCCAATTAACATATTCTCATTATTACGAATATGGAATTCAATGCTACTAAAAGTTACATCGGCTGAGTTTCAATTAAAAATTAATTGGATTGATTAACATTTTAGTTATATTTACACACTTTTTTTCTGTGTGTTTGATTATTGAATTAAAATTCAACAAAATATATTATATTTAAATGAAAATATATATTTTAAATGAACATGTAAATTTATGCATGTGAATAAAAAAGAAATGATAGCATAATGTCCACTGTTTTAACAATAAATATTAACGAGTTCATATATAAGGTATGAGTATTTTTCTTAAGTAGACATTGTAATCTGTAGTGAATTATGTTAAAGATTCCAAAATTTCATTAAAATCCATCCAAAAATAAAAACGTTATTCAACTTTAATCAGACCTATCTACTAACGATTTTAAATGGGCTAAAAACAGAAAATCGCGACGCTCGTCCTCTAAACGTTTTTCGATTTGGCCAAAAATTTTTGTGAATTACTTTTTTAATGTGCTTAAACTTTTTAGGGGGGTCTCGTGGGAATTTCGAAAAAGTAGTTTTTGTGAACCACTCTACCCAGGACTCATTGAATATGTCTTCGTGAATGGAGATTTTGCCTAGACCAAGCGGTCAAATCATGCTTCAATTAAAAAAAAAAAACCGCCGAATTTCCTGCGTACAAGGCGGGGGCACTACGCTATCAAGCTCACTTGTTTCAGACCATTTTTTCAAAATCTTGAACTTTATAATTTGAAAATGTCTGTCACATCAGAAAAAAATGGTCAAATTAGAACATAAAATTAAAACATAAATTTTGTTTTTGAAGCAGAAAAAGTAAAGGAAAATAAAATATATTTATATATAATAAAATATTATTTTATTTACTATAATAAAAAATAAACTTAAAATTGGCTGATTTTACTTACCATTTTACAAATAATTCAATATAAACCAGCTCTGCGATAATTTAAATTAAGACTAAAAGCTATGTTTTAGATATATCACAGTTATATCCATATCTTTTCCTAGTTCTGTTTTGGACAATCGTAACTACTTCCACTGAGTTATTATTTCCTCGGTGTCACTTTCTTTATATAAATATGAAAATGTGTCTAATAAAGGTAATAATGATAATTCAGAAGAACTCAAAAGATTGTTTGGTGTAATGACAGACAAAATTTTAATATCTCTTCTTGAAAATTCAAATCTTTTTTTGATTTGATTCAAGAGTTCTATATAAAAAGTACCAACCATCAACATAGCAAAATATTACCAAACCTAAAATAAAATTAGATGGTAATCATGCCTAAAAAAAGTAACCATATTTGGTTATAAATTACGAAAGTGGCAACCCTGATCACAGGTTCCGTCGGAACGGATTTTATGACAGATTTTTTACACTTTTTCTACGAATGCATTGATGTGTCAGAATGTTATTCTTTGTGTGAAATAAATTTTTGCTGTAATTCGTGATCATGTGAAATAATTAGAAATGCTGCAGAATCATTTGCAGTTTATCCTTTATGTCCGGGGTGCTGGAGACGGCCACCAATACAACAAGTTGGAGCTGGCCAAAGATCTGAACTTCACGAATTAACCAAAAACACATTACAAATAAAAAAAATGTATTTTTAGTTTAAAGCATAAAATTAATTAATTTCAATTGTGTTTGATTTAACAAAAATTTATTTGTCCACTGCGCGATTGTCTGTTGTCGACTCCGTGGCGTGGCGCATGCTCGTTGACTTACCGCTATGTCGCTCTAAATTTCCAAAGTGCTGGATAAGACGCAGCACCCGCGGCTCATACCGCTGCTCTATCCGCTGGAGACACTCGTCGACAATGAGGTGGCGCTCAGCGGCTAGGTTGAGGTGACGCTTTATTGCAACAGCATCGCGCTGCCCTTTTGTCTGCTGGAGTACAAGTTGATAAAGTCCATGTTGTGCTACAACGCCTGTGAGATAGCGCAATCGTGTCGCTCGTTGTCACATTTTCAGCATGCGCTGGTTTTGCATGAGGTGGTCGAGGCAAACAGCTCTGCTAACCCACACTGCCGCTCAGCACACTTTTTATGAGATTTCGCCCTGGCCATATTTTTTCTCGATGGCCGGCAATCCGAAGAATCTCTTGCAGCAGTGTTCGGTAAATCTTTAGCCGTCCGTCCGTAGAATTGCAAGTGGGAGCATCTCTCGTGGGCTTCGAGGAATCGAGAAGTTATTAATAGCTTCTACCTTTTCATTGGTGGTGCGTATTCCACCCTCGTCAATAAGGTACCCGAGATAATTCATCTGTTTCATTACAAATCTTGTTTTTCCAAATTAATTGTATGACCACTCTTTTGCATGCACTGCGCTACTTTTTTAAAAGCTTTATTTGTTCTAAAAAAGTTTCAGAAAATACTAATAAATCGTCTAAGTAAACAAAGATTTAAACTCTTAGTTCGGCCGGAATAACGAGATCCATGAGGCGCATCGTGGTTTGGGGCACGTTACATAGCCTAAAAGGCATAACAATGAAATGGTAGAGAGGCCCGCGATCGTAAAAGTGGGTTTCTTCATTCTTGACATTGACAACAGAATTTGCAAAAAGCATCTTTAAGGGCGGATATATACCTAGTATCAGAAAACCTCATTAAAAGGCCTTCGATATTCGGAATAGGGTAAGCATCCTTAACACTGAACACAAAAATTATATACACAGAAAAAAGTATCGTTCGTCATATTGACAAACGGCGTACATCAAACTGTTTTCGTAATATTGACGCACAAGTTAATCAATATAACGTACACGCATACATGTTTTGATGTAGTCGTTTAACAATATTACGTATCGCGATCTTCAATCTCACGCTCTCATGTATACACAGGTTATACACAAACACATATGAGCATTGTATAATGGCGGAAAGACAAACAAGCATATAAATTTGGTTGAATGTGTTTCATTAATTACTTTTTTAATAAAAACATTATCATTACTACTTACGTTGTACATCACACATTGATTAAAGCAGTTCGCAATATTAACGTACACCGTACTTCAAACTCTGTCAATGTTTTAGTAAATCTCGATTGATTAACGAAACACGTAATATTGACGAATGCGATCATCGGTTGACATTTGATTAATTTGTTAGTCGTATTGATGTACAAGTTCGTTGTGTTTACGTCACTATTTTGTTCTGTGTAACGACAATGAAAAATGACATTATGTTACCTACCCCTTTTAATCGTATTCAGCTAGTTCACGAGTGGTCAGGGTAGGGTAATTGACCCGCCACATCAGATCGAGGGTGTCACAATCACTTAAACTCAAACGGACACTAGTAAAAACTAGAACAGACATCTAACCACAACAAAAAAACTACCAAACAAAATGACATTTAAAAACACATCGGGACAAATGAAATGCCCGGTAAAATAAACCCGCCCTCCGTGGTCATTTAGTTTAAATAAAAAAAGGTAAAACACAAGGCAAACCCTATCACATTAATTAAATTGCCTAAACCATCACGAGCTCAAATCCCCTTTTATAACCCATACTTTACGCAGACATTCTCAAGCGTAACTCAAATATAACAAAAAAAAAATCCGAAAGTTTTAATGCCAACACAAAAAATAATAACAACACAAAAAATACAGTGGGCCCGACACGGACAAAAAAAAAGAACCAGCATTGGGTTAAAAAATCAAAAAAAATGAAGTGAAATAATCAGTATAAAATCAAAATAAACGTTACTAAAAATAAGGCAAAAAAAAATCCAAATTACACAGTGATAAAAAGAAATTCTAAAATAACAAAAGCGAAAAAGTGCACAGAAAAAAACTAAATGAAAAAACAAATGACACAAAATGAACAAAAGTTAAATGTAAATTGCGATATTACATTAACATTATCAAAAAAATGCAGTGAAACACAAAAAAAAAATTTAAACAAAGTGAAAAACAATTAAATGGAACAACAAAATCAAAATTAAAACACAGTGTAAATACAAACAGACAGCGCCCACAAAAAAAAACAAAATTAAAGTGCACGACAAAAAAAAATAAAGTTTACTGTGAACAAAAAAAACACAACTATAAAAAAATTATTATAAGTGGATAAAAAAAACAGTGAATACAAATTACGAAAAAAAAAAATGAAAAAATAAGTGAAATGAATAATACTTACTTACTTAAATGGCCCTTACTAACGTGGGTCGGTTTTGGTCGCTGAGATGAAGCCGCGCCAGTCGGATCTGCTTTGCGCTCGCTGACGCCAGTTAGAAATACCAAACGTTTCCAGGTTGTCCTCAACTTGGTCTTTCCAACGCAGATTTGGACGCCCTCTTCTACGCTGTCCACCTTCGAGTTTCGATTCAAGCACCTTCTGGAGTGTTTTCGTCCATTCGTTCGACATGACCTAGCCAGCGAAGCCGCTGGATCTTGATGCGCTTGACTATGTCAATGTCGTCGAATAACTCATACAGCTCGTGGTTCATCCTGATTCGATACTCGTTAGCAAAGCAGATAGGGCCAAAGATTTTACGGAGAATCTTTCTCTCGAACGCTCCCAGTACTCTCTCATCGGTGGTGGCCAGCGTCCATGTTTCTGCACCATAAAGTAGGACGGGCATGATGAGTGACTTGTAGAGCGTTATTTTTGTCCGGCGAGAGAGGGCTCTGCTTCTCAATTGCCTACTGAGCCCAAAGTAGCACCTGTTGGCAAGAGTTATTCTCCGTTTGATCTCCAGGCTGACGTCGTTGTTGCTGTTTACGCTGGATCCCAGATAGACGAAGTCCTTCACAATGTCGAACTTGTGGGTGTCAAAATCAGCTTTTTGTCCAAGACGCACGGACTCTTTTTTGCTTGTTGACACAAGGAACTTCGTCTTGTCCTCGTTCACCGCTAGACCCATTCGACGCGACTCTTTCTCCAATCTGGAGAATGCTGCGCTGACTGCTCGCGTGCTCCTGCCAATGATATCAATATCGTCGGCATATGCGAGCAGCATGACACTTTTGTTGAGGATAGTGCCGCTTTGACGGAGTTCGGCAGCTCGAACTATTTTCTCCATCAATAAGTTAAAAAAGTCGCACGATAGGGAGTCACCCTGTCTGAAACCTCGTTCGGTATGAAATGGCTCGGAGAGGTCTTTTCCTATTCTCACTGAGCAACGTGTGTTGCTCAGGTTCATCCTGCAAAGCCTTATAAGTTTCGCAGGTATACCGAACTCAGACATTGCGGCGTATAACCGTTCCCTTATCGGAGTGTCGAAGGCGGATTTATAGTCGACTAATAGGTGGTAGGTGTCGATCTATTTTTCTAGGGTCTTTTCCTGAATTAGGCGCAATGTGAAAATCTGGTCTACGGTGGACTTTCCAGGTCTGAAGCCGCACTGATAAGGTCCAATCAGTCTGTTGACGATGGACTTCAGTCTTTCACATAATACGCTCGATAGAACCATGTATGCGATATTGAGTAGGCTGATCCCACGGTAGTTGGCACAGATAGTGGGATCCCCTTTCTTAAGAATTGGGCAAAGTACACTGAGGTTCCAGTCACTTGGCATGCTTTCATCCGACCATATTTCTTTTACGAGCTAGTGCATGCTCTCTATCGCCTCCGGTCTTAAACAATTCAGCAGGCAGGCCATCAGAACTTGCGGCTTTGTTGTTTTTCAGCCGAGCAATGGCCGTTCTGACCTCGTCATGGTCGGGTGCGGAATCTCAACATCGTCATCAAGTACTGGGGTTGCCGGGGTTACTTCTCTATCGGTGGAATTGCGGTCATCATCACCGTTTAGCAGTTTAGAGAAGTGATCCCTCCATATCTTCAGTGTGCTCCGAATATCTGTGACTAGATTTCCGTATTCATCTTTACAAGAAGAGGCTCCGGATTTTGAACCTCCGGCTAGGCGTCTTACTTTCTCGAAGAATTTTCGAGCCTCATTCCTGTCCCCATGCATCTCAATCTCCTCACACTCACGTCTTTCTGCCTCGCTTTTTTTACGCCTGAAAATACGTCTCTCTTCCCTCCTCTTCTCTTTGTATCGCTCCTTCGCAGCTCGCGTAGCTACTGACTGCAGGGTGGATTTGTACGCAGCGTCTTTCTCTGCAGTGGCCACGCGACACTCTTGGTCATACCACTGGTTCCACTGCGCGCTTATATCATCGAGAGGAGGAGTGCTTTGTCTAAGCAGGTGTGAGAGTCGAGTGGAAAAGGCTTGCGTTGTCTGTTGTGATTGCAGCTTTCCGACGTCTAGCTTTCTCTGCGTTTGGTTCCGTACGTTCTTCGCAGCGCTTAAGCGTGTGCGGACCTTGGCTGCTACAAGGTAATGATACGAGTCCATATTGGCACCTCGGATAGTGCGTACGTCCATCACGCTCGAAGTGTGCCTTCCGTCAATCATAACGTGATCAATTTGGTTTCGAGTTTTTTGATCAGGCGACAACCATGTGGCCTTGTGGATATCGAAATGTTCGAATCTAGTGCTACTAACTACCATGTTTCGTGCTGCGGCGAAGTCTTAGCCTTGTTCCGTTATCGGAAGTGTTGGCATGGAGGCTAAATTTTTCGATTGTGGGACAATAGATGGCTTCTCTGCCCACCTTGGCGTTAAAATCGCCTAGCACGATTTTGATATCGTGGCGGGGGCAGCGCTCGTATGCGTTGTCTAGGCGCTCGTAGAAGCGCTCTTTTGTCTCGTCATCTTTCTCGTTTTTCGGAGCGTGTTCACAAATTAGGCTGATATGGAAATATTTAGCCTTGATGCGGATTGTTGCCAGCCTTTCGTCCACTGGCGTGAACCTAGTGACATGGTGGCGGAGTGTCTTGCCATGTCTCTCCGCATGGCAGCTTTAGTAGATAACACAGGACGCTTGTTTCGAACAGCCCTGTCCCGTCCATCGCATCTCGTGGATAGCGGTGATGTCAGCCTTATATTTTTCGAGGACATCTGCCAGCTAGATAGAGATACCTTCCCTATAAAGGGTCCGGACATTCCAGGTGCATATCCGTAAATCATGGTCCCTAAAACGTTTGCGTGTGTCGTCAACGTTGTAATCGGTCGTTATCCGAAGCTTCTTTTTTCTTTTCATTGGGCGCATAGGTTTTTTTCCGTGGTGGGACCCAAACCCAACGCACGAACACTCACTCTGAGATGCTCGCCACTCACTTTAGCCGACTTTTACACCGGGTGGTGTAGAGCGCCGTTTCCAGGGACTTCCACGAGGAGGACTTCCACCGAAGTGGAGGTGTCACCATTTGACAATTTGCCAATTCTGGTGACCAGTGAGTTGACTTGAGACGACACCGACAAGGATTGCGCTGGCTTCGCAATGTTAAAGCACTCAGACACGTTGCCTTGTGATAATCGCCCCAATAGTCCCCATGAAATGAATAATATAGTGAATCAAAATTTTACAACAAAATAAAATAGAATTCAGTGTAAGAGAGATAGAAAAAAATAAAAATACCTAAAATAAAGCAAAAAAAACACTGATAATTTTTCTTTTTCAGGTTTTCGTTTAATTTTCAGGGTTTCTTATAAATTTTACAATTAACTTTCAGGTTTCTTTTCAGATTTTCTATTAAATTTTTCTTTACAGTTTTTCTATCAATTTTTCTTTTCAAGTTTTTTAATTTCTTTAAGGTCTTTAAGTAGTCGCGGTAGCTCAGTGGTTAGTGTGTTGGACTGCGAGCCGAAAGGTCCCCGGTTCAAGCCTGGACTGGGGCTAACAACATCTTTTCATAGAATCATTTTTCTATACCACGCTACCTCTCGGCAGTCTATGAAAAGCTCTCACCCGCCGTTTGGATTCGGCAATAAACTGTTGGTGCCACTACTTTGAGTACGAATATAACAGCTCAAAATGGTGAGAGAGCTCGGCCTAAGTTCTTGTAGGACTGTAGTACCAAACTATTATTATTATAAGGTCTTGTAAATTTCTAATAAATTATTTTTTCAGGTTTTCTCGCGCCAATAAGCAGATATGGCATGCTAACGGACTTCCACCGGAATATTTGGGTAAGTATGCTTTTTTTTGATTTTCTTTTATAATTGATTCTTTCAAAATTTGTAATAATTTTCTTTATCTTTCCGGGTTTTCGCCGCTGGAATATACAGACGATGAAACGCTACCATGGATCTTCACCGGAATATTTGGGTAAGTATGGAATTTTTTTTTCATTTGTTTTAGGGCACGGGTTTTAAATGTTTAAAATTACAATTAAAATAAATAGAGAAAAAATATCAATAATCGCTCACAGCGGCTGACTGGGCGACTAGATTTCTAATTTTAAAATTTTTGTTTTTTTGTTGTTTTGTACTTAGCTGCTTTTTGCTCCGGTTGAACTAGCGCATTTCTTTTTCTTTAGTCCGGCTGCAAGCTATTAAATTAATTTTATTACAAAATTGTACATTGTTTTTAATTCTGAAAAAATGTTACCTTTTTTTAAGTTATTTTCTGAACTATCCCGCACCTTTCTACAATTATAATTTAAATATTTAACATTAATTATTAAATTTTCCAAATAAAAGATTTTAAACATTACTATGTATAAAATAATCCATTTTTATTTTTTTATTGCGTAGATTCTAATTAAATTACGGCGACGGTTTTATTGCAATGATTTGGTTTTGTCTGCAGCGATGCTGCTGGCAAAACCAAATTCGCGCCGTGGTGAATTTCTTGGAAAGTACCAAAAATTGTATGAAGTGGAAAATACTATCTAAAATCCCAAAATCCCAAAAATCCCAAATTATAATATTATAAAACTTTGTCACCTAAGTTAAATCGTTAGATTATATATAAAAATACATTTAACGATATTATAATTTTATTAAAAATATATAAGAATATTTACAAAATATCATCTTCATTATTATCATCAGTGTTATTATTTTTAAACCCATACATTTCATTTGTAAATAATTCAAAATGTGTTTTATTAAACACAGCATCAAAACAATTTTTTGATTCTGTCAGTCGTTTCGCATGCATTATTGACGATAACATTTCAGTTGAAAGTCTATTTCTTGTTTTATTTTTATTTAAGCAAAATTGAGAAAATATCCTTTCCACATTTGCAGAAGAGTGCGGCAAACATGAAATAAATGACATTAGTTTTCGCATTTCAGGATACAGAAAATTATCATTTTCATTTTTAAAATTTAAAATGGCTTGCCAAAATTTTGTTAAATTTAAATCATTGTTTTCTTCGTGTTGTTTAATTTTCTTAAATTCTAAATGAATTTTGTTAATATTTTCATTGCTAATTATGTGCGGAACTAAACGAACAAATGTATAATGCTATTATTTATTCTATTTTTTGGATCTAAAACGGTTACTTATTTTAATATATCCATAATAATTAATTTTATTTATTATAAACAATATATATATATAATTAGATACTAAAAAATCATATGAAATTGCAATTAAATGATTTTTTTTTATATTGGGAAAAAAAAATCCCAAATCAATTGAATATCCCTTGGGAAATCCTAATTCCCATTGCGATTGAGAAATCCGATTTTTGGGATTTATCCCAAAAGGTGGCTTCTATGAATACCACCAGTGATGTATTTAAGAGTAGCCCTGGGGTTTGATTTTGGTGTCGTATTTGTGAATTGAGGAAAAATTTGAATAATAGGCTAAAGTTCACTTTACCGGCCGAAGTGAAATTTTTGCAATTTCACTGTATTTTTGCAAAAAAAAAAATAACAAAATTAAAAAATCGCGCCGCTCGGACCCGTGGTGACCTTGAAAAATCAAAAACCGGTGCACCTACTTACAAGTACATATGGGTACTCAAATGAAAGATATTTTCCTCACGATTCCAAATCTGGAATTGTTTTTCAGATCTGTCAATCCTAGCGGCCCCTACATCAATTTATGTAATTTTTGAAGTATATAAGAATGTGCACCGGTTTTTGATTTTTCAAGGTCACCACGGGTCCGATATTCCTATAGTAGTCCCATGTTAGTGATGCAGTGCTATAATAGGTGAGTATTCGGTTTTTTTTTATAATTACATTTAACATTTATTATTACACATTTTATTACTACTAATAATAGTTTGGCACTACAATCCAATAAGAACTTAGGCGGAGTTCTCTCATCATTTTGAGCTGTGCGTGTTATATTTTTACTCAAAGTGGTGGGACCTACAGTTTATTGCCGAATCCGAACGACGGGTGAGAGCTTTTCATAGGCAATGTTTTATTACTACTATTATTATTAATATTTATATAAATATTTTATTATGATTTATTCTTATAAGTTATTAACTATTATTATTAATTTTTATTATCGTTTATACTTATTAATTATTAACTATTATTATTTATTATTATAGTATTATAATTATCTATTATTGTTATTTATTATTATTTATATAGATTTTTTTATTTACAATTTTCTTTTTATTTACTAATATTCTTTCTTATTTTTATTTTCAGGGCCCCGGATTTTGATGACGTCGTTGGAGAAGGGTAGTATTTTTTTATTTATATTTAAATTTTTAATAATACTATTTTGTCTCAGGTATTGCCAGATGGATAGGGACGTAGGAACGACCGCCACAAAACTTAATATTATAAATTTTCAGCATCTGTTTGAACTCGCCGGATACAAACTGCTTGCCGTTATCGGAACGGATTATTTCCGGTGTGCCGAATTTGTGGAATATTTCCGAATTCGAATATTTAACCACGTTGCTCGCTGTCGCTTTTTTCATCGCCTTCAAAAATGTGAATTAGACAGGTAGTCTACCACTATGAAAATATGTGTATTTCCGGATTTGGATCTACACACAAATATTCCTGTGGTATTATTAACAAATGAAAATTTGTTAATGTCTCATGTTGCATTAAACATGTTTTAATTTATTAAACATCGATTTTTTCAACTCACAAACATTTTGATATCCGTACCAGTCATTTTCCAGTACTTATTATATTTACAAATACTTGTATGTCTTACAAATTTTCATTTGTGTATTTAAATTTAAGCAAAAAGAATTTTATATACTTGTTAATAAAACAAAATCATTATTATTTAGCATTTTGTTAAAATTGCAATGGTTTGTGTAAAAGTCAAAATAATGCTTTGTTATACGAACAAAACTAATTTGTTGTCCGAACGGACTATTTGTTTATTTTGAGAAAAAAAATAACGCGTCATGAAGCTTCGATTCATTCCATTATGTTCTGCTGTTTAGCGTTTGCACTGCATTATTAAAATGTATTGCAGTTAAGGAGTCATCCTGGACCAGTAGTAAAACTGCCGGAGATGATGCAGCGTTTTCTCCTCGCCGCCGTGAGATACAGTTTCCGGATCGTGCGCCTTCGCGATCAAAGTAGTGGTTAATGCCACCGGTATTCACACTTTCCAGTGTAATTCGCCCATTTCACCTCTTGAAAAATCAATATGTTTGTAGAGCACGCCATCGCGCATTTGCAGATGCGGAAACTTTTCTGGATATTCTTCTACCACTAGGATTCGTTCGGTGTATTCATGTGAGTGAAATTCTGTAGTTTCAAAATCCACTATATCAACTTCATTTACTTCTAGATCCTTCATTTACTTCGGATCCCTTTCGATACTCAATTTTAAAATTGTACGCCTGCAACTGAAGCGACCAGCGAGCCAGACGACCGCTTAAATCACGCAGGTTCATTAGCCACTTCAGGCTAGCGTGATCCGTAATTACGGTGAATGGCGTCAGCTCGACGTATGGTCGGAATCGTTTGACAGCCATCATCGTGGCCAAACATTCTTTCTCGGTGACGATGTAGTTTTGCTGGGCTGCGTTCAGATTCTGTGAATAGAACGCTATGGGCCAGTCTTTCTTGTCGTCATCTTGTTGAAACAGCACCGCACCTTTGCCTACGTCAGACGCATCACACTGGATGTAGAAATGCCGCTTGAAATTTGGGTGAACGAGCACCGGCGCAGTTTTCAATCTGCTATCTGATGTTGCTGCAAAATTTTTGATGAAACGCCTATACCAACCGGCGGTGACCAGAAAGTTGCGTACCTCGCGTATATATCATGGTACCGGAATCTTCATGATCGCCATGATCTTCTTTGGATCCACCTTTAGCGCCCCTCCTCCAATCACGAAGCCCAGATACTGTTAATTAAAGTGTGTTTTGTTTTTAATTAATTCTTTTCCCCGATGAAAAAGTGGCGGAATTTTTTCGGCGAAACAGGGGTAATTTTTCCTACAAAATGTTGTTCATGATACGTAGTTTTTTTTAGGGAAACATTTTTTCCCTTTTCGAACATTGTTCACGATACCTATTTTCCACCAAGGATAAAAATTCCCTGAGGAATTTTATTTACGATAAGGCTGATAGTGACCTTCAGGCCGCATTTATAGCAAAAAATGCGCCTCTCTGCTGCTGGACAATCCATGTAGACATGGCCTTGCTCTCTACATTTCCAGCATACGAGGATCTGGTTCGGTTTACCGCCTGGTTCATCCTTGGCCGGTTCGCATGGACTTCCTTTACGGCTGCTTCCTCGTATGGTCAGAACTCGATATCATCCTCATATGTGACTTCGTGTACATGCGCCCGTGGTTGTTGATATCGAGTGATTTACTACAGTGATTTACTACACACGATATGAGTGAGTAAGAGAAAAAAATCCGACTTACTCTCTACTCATAAATGGTTAATCATCGGAGAGTAAAAACTTTACTACTCATGAGTGCTGTCTTCAACTTATTTATTTTTCCCCTCACGAGGGAGTAGCATTATGCATTTTATCTTTTTGTCATGCTCATAAAAGTACAAGGCCGAATTGTATAAATATGGTGCTCATTTTTTGTATGTATCAACGGTGTTATGCGGTGTTGCCAGACGAGTTGCGTTGAAACTTAAAATGTTTTATTTTATAAATAATGGCCGATTTACATTGTATCTTCTGTGAGATACGCTGTATCAACTAGGGTTGCATTTCTTTATAAAATTGCTACAATATGTAAATGAAACAGAAATATGTTAAAAAACAGATATAAATATACTATAATGTGTTTGGCGGAAAACAAAATAACCAAAATCAGCTGTAAATCTGTTCGGATTTTCAAAAACTTAAATGTGTATCTTGGTAGGACAGTGACTGGACTTAGGACCACCATGGCAAGAATATTGCGGTGCAGGTAACAAGAGTTAAATATACAGCATACGCAATTTATTTACCGATGCCGTTGAAAGACATTGAAACTTATCTCGGGGATTGGATGCATTCAATAGGTAAATGAAATCTGAAAGCACCAAGAAAGCATGGTCATTAGTGATGATCAAAAATTTCTTGTTCTTGCATCTTGTTCTTGCATTTTGTGCAAGATTAACACTGCAAGAAAAGCAAGACTCCTGCGTTTTTTTTATTATTTTAATGTATTTTTATGTTTTTAAGGTAATAATGAAATTCAAAAGAATTCATGATATTATTAAATATTGAACAACAAGTAACAATGGGGCGTGCAAAATATTTATGAACGTGAACATTAATATAGGTGTGTTTTTTTTTTGTTTTCAAGGCTAAAGAATATAAGCATCTTTAAAATAAGGTCTGTGTAGCAATTTTGGAGCGGTAAATAGTTTCAAAAGTGCTTCAAAAGTCGGTGCAAAAAGATAAAATAGAAAAAACAATCGTGTTTCTCTTTTCTTCGCTACGCTAATTCGTACATCGGTTGTGCATATGCACTAGTTTTCATAAGCAGAATGATTTGGTATTTGTTATATATGATTATAGTAGAGAACAAATGTTTGGATTTTTAATTCGCTTTTATTTGTTATAATAATTGACCACATTAGTAATTTAAAACACGAGATATTTGCAAACTATTTTTTCCCACTTTTTTTCCCACCTTTTAAAAGCTCGGTAAAAATTTTATTGGATGATATCTCATAAAATTATCCATCCACATTTAAAACCCACATTTTAGAATGTTGCAGGTTTTCCCATAATAAGCTTTAACATTCTCAGCAAGAACACTACCGGTCATGTGAGCAGTAACATTATTAGTAGCAAAACTGAAAGTTTCAGTAAAAATGTTTTTAAAAGCGTCCGGAGAAAAATGACCGAAACTTTTGTGTGCGTGTGAATTTTTATTTCTTTCTCACTCATCTACAATGAGATACAATTGAATATATGTTTGTCACTGTTCATTTGGTAATAAGTGACGATTAAATTACAGGTAAATTTACGAAATATTTTACGTAACATAAACTGTTTTAATTATACCCTACACTAAGAGTGAAAGGGTATATTCAGTTTGGTACGCCGTTTGTAACACCCAGAAGGAAGCATCTCCGGTATGGAAAAGTATATATATTCTTGATCAGCATGACCTCCTGAGTCGATTTAGCGATGTCCGTCTGTCCGTCTGTCTGTCTGTCCGTCTGTCTGTCTGTCCGTCTGTCTGTCTGTCTGTCTGTTGAAATCCCTAAGACTTTTAAAATTGAAGAGCTAGAAAAATGAAACTTATAACTTAGATTACTAATATACCTACGCTGTATGTGCGAAAAAATTGGCGAGATCGGTCCATTGTGACCTATGCTCCGACCACTTATGTTCAAATACCTCATATAAAATGTACATATAAAGATCAATTTTTATGTATACGTGCTTAGGTAAACTTTTTTGGACAAATATATATTGACATCATGCTCAAATACATGATAATAATGTTTTCCGGCGAAAAGACTTGTGGTTCACAAAAAAAAAAATCGAAATTCGGTACACCTACCCATTTGTAAATATGGGTATCAAATGAATGGAAATTCTTCAGCGATTGAATGTTTGTAGTTATGTTCAGGATTCGTATACCTTGGTGATCTATATATCACTTTGAGTGGTAACCACACATATGTGTAGGGTATTTATAGTCGGCTTAGACCGACTATAATTTTGATAATCCTAACTATCATAATTACACCTACTTTAAAATTTCCCATGTGATCTTACCTTCCCAACTGGTTTTGAGGTTAATGACGGTTAAATAAATAGTAAACTAACCAAAATTAGACCAAATAAAACCAAAAAACCCAAAATTCTATTGTTTTCATTTTTATTGCGTTGAATGTAATATTTGCTTTGCAGATTTTTTATTAAAACGAAATTTGTTTTCCGTTGTTTTGCTTGCCTCTATGCATTTGTTTAATGCAGAGGACCCTTCCACTTTGATGATAGCTATAATATAAATAGATAAATAAGCAATATAAAAAAATACTCTTTTCAATATACTTTCTTTTAGTTTATAATTTAAGTATCATATTTTTTCCACTCCTGCTGTAGCGGCTGCTGTTGCAAATGTTATAAATAACCTACAAATATGGTTCCGTGTATTTTGTGTGGACAAAAATGTGCGATTGATAGTAAAAAAAAATTAACAGCGACGAGTAAAACCGGGTATATGAAATTGAAAATATTCGTGGGCAGTTACTTACTGCAGGCGTCATTCTAACGTGTGAGGAGGTGTCTCAGGACGTGACTGTAGCAGTGACAAACATGCAGTTAAAATAATTTCAAATAAAAATGCATTTAAATCAAGGATTGAAACCGAAACCGATATCCGCTTAAAACCGTTTCATTTTCAAAACCGTAACCGAAACCGTTATACGAAAATCAGAAATAAACCGATATCCAAAACCGAAATAAACGGTTTCGGTTTTATACCGGTTTAAAACGGTTTTTAAAAAAGCATAAAAAGAAACAAGAAAACATATTTTATTTTATATAAAAGATCTTAAGTACAAGGCATGTTTAAATGTCATTTAATAAAATTTAGAGTTCCCAAAATATTTTTTTTTTGTTGTATAAAAATTCACATGTTGTTTTTTAAAAAACATTGTTTCCAAATAACAGTCTTAGGTCTAAAATTTGTTTTTTTCATTAATTTCTGTAGCGGTAAATCGAATTAAAACCAGCAACTCCAACCACATTTTTTTTTTAAATGTTTTAATTTTGATATTGTTTTTTTTTTTATTTATTGTATTAGTAAAATAAAGTGGGACAAGTTTTGAAAAGTTCGTTTGAATATTTTTTCTTTTAATGGATCTATTCAATAGAATACCGTTTATAAGTCTGAGTTTGATTGATTTTTGAATGATTTTTTCAAAACACCTAAATTTCGGACATATATATTAAGGATACTTATAATAAGGTAACAAAAAAACAATGGTGATACAAGAAAAAATTAGTAACTAATACGGAAAATAAAGTGCAATTTCGAACATTTCAAGTATAAAGGCAGGTATTTATTTGCAGTTCACTGAATTGTTGAAAGTTAATTTCTTTGGTTTTATGGATGGAAATTGTTCATGAAGTTTAAGAACATTTACCGATGTATTCTTCTTGCTTTTATTAAAGGTTCGCTTCTCGGCTCTCCTCTGCAATTCAGATCTCAGGTGAAGTCAAAATGTTACTTTTCATTGACTTGTGGTCACGATTGCATTTTTTTTCTTGGCGAAATCAATTAAATAATTAATATAACATAATATTTTCACTAAAATAACAAAAAAACATTGTTAAAATAAGTTTCCCACTTTACCCCAATATAACAATTTGAACATAACTTAGCGCAATATAAACAATGTTAAATTATTTGCAAATTATGGAAAAAAAGAAATTTTATACGAAAACCGAAACCGTAACTTGGAACCGGTATACCGAAACCGTTTCGTAATAAAAAACTAAAACCGAAACGCGGAAAAAATCGAAATCGAAACCGTTATTCGTAAAAGGTTTCAATCCTTGATTTATATTTAAAACATTTTTCATTATTATTGGCTATTTTTATATTTATTTGATATGTATTAGTTTGTCATTTGATTATTTCCATCAATTTTTGGAAAATAATTTGTTGTCATATTTTACATGTGTATTGGTAGTTAAAAGGGTTAACTAAATGCTGTATTTAAGCTATCATATCGGCTGTCTAGAGAACAATTTTCTGATGATGCCTTTTAATAGTTGACTTATACATAACTTTTAAGTTATCTTTTCGAGAGCTAAATGTCAACAAAGAGGCGGACATACGTAAGTCTTTCCGATACCTTTTTGATCACTTTTACGACAACATTCGGATATTGTTAACTTTTTAAAGTTAGCATAAAGTTAGGTTTTGGACATCGTTTGTCTGGTTGGGAACGCACAAAAATATTAGTTTTCATTACTAGTAAAATTACGGGTCATATATCTAACATTGATCCTGCAGGGATGTATTTGAAATTATTTATGTATGAGTGAGAAAATATAATATTGTCTTTGTGTTGGAGTTTCGGTAAGGCATGTCTTGCTGGGTTTGTTGGCATATTTGGAATTTTTATTTAAGGTTTATGTCAATCGATAGGCACTTTAAAAACAAACATTTAATGCCGTTACAAAAATATTTTATCTTGTACATAGAAAGAGTTATAGCAAAAAAAAACAAAATCGAATATATCATTTTACACTACGTTTCAAAAATGCCACAGATGGGAAGATTTAGTCAGCAATTTAGTCGAACTCGCACACACCCCTAAAATAATATTGCCTTGGATGCCATTTTTATTGTTAACTAAAAATTCTGAACATGTAAACGCAGCTTCCTTTGCTATTGTATGCGCGATATTAACACGCGAATTTATTACATGAGCATATATTTTATAAAATTTGTGTTTAGCTTCAAATCGCATATTCCATGTATTTTTCATTGGTCCTGCAAGAATAGTTCTACTAAGGTGAAGCAAAAAATGTTGTTTTGGTCTGAGGCGTCCAATGTGCGATATATACAAACAATTCTGCTCTTCTACTAATCGTTGTAAGTCTAAGTCATCGGCGTCGTATTGTGGTTTCAAAAGAAAATCGAAAACTTTGAAAGGTGATATTTTGAGTTTTCAGCTTTCAAAATTTTCAAGTCAAGATTATTAAATAGGTTTCTGCTATCAGATTCAACATATGGAAACGTTGTTTTTCTACGATTCAGTATATCTATATTGTTTAAGTTTGTGTCAGATGACTCTATAAGTTTTATAATGCAGGAATGTAGGACAAGCAGACAAACGCCTTCCAGCATTATGTGCATGAAATCAAAGTAAACATTATATAGTACTTGAAAATTTGGTATACTATTAAAAATAGAGTCTTCTCGAATACCAGTTTCTCTAAAATTATTTATAATCAAGTCTTGATTATAATTCAAATTGTTTTTTAAGAACTCGGAATGTTCGCGGATGTATGTTTGCATGTTTTGTCTTATTATTCTACATATCCTGCAATAACGTTTAGAATTAAATGATCGAACAAATCCAAGCATTGAATTTAATTCTAAATTATCTCCACACATTAGACACATGTGAATGAACACTGTGTATTTTTCCTTCTACAACAACATCTACTCCATTTTCAGATATATTTTTTTGTTCTTCTACAAAAGTTATCTGCGGTAAAGTTGGAAAATTATGTATCCCGCTAATATAGAATGTTGATGACTTCCCAAACCACTGTTAACATTAAACGCATCTAAGTAAATGTTAATACATATTGTTCTATTTTTCAAAATGAGACATTTCGATTTAAAAATACTTCAATTAACAATATTGCAAATTTGTTTGTTATCTAAAAGTTGATATGTGTGTTCTACTATAGTTTGCAGAACATTTCGTAACTCAAGAAATTTTTTAATTTGGAAATATAATAATAGCTGAGTTCCCGTGGTTTTTGATCCTGATCCGTAGATCATTTTCATATACAAAAGCAAAACAAACAATTAGAACCAGGCTTGTTTTTGGATCAATTGCTGATCTGGTACTGTACGTATCAAAAGTAAATTTGTTTGTGGTGATGTTATGCTATTGTGAATAGCACTTAAAAAGAAGAAGAATTCGCGTTCAAAAAGAAAGGGCAAAAGAAAACAGTGCTGCCAAATTTATTAAAATAGAACCGATGGCGTTCCCGTGAAACAGATCTGGTTCAAGTACCACGGGAACGCAGCTAATAATAGTTTGGCACTACAGTCCTATAAGAACTTAGGCCGAGCTCTCCTACCATTTTGAGCTGTGCGTGTAATATTTGTACTCAAAGTGGTGGTTTATT
The DNA here is from genome assembly GCA_951804985.1 of Dryomyza anilis. Lineage (NCBI taxonomy): Eukaryota > Metazoa > Arthropoda > Insecta > Diptera > Dryomyzidae > Dryomyza > Dryomyza anilis. The sequence continues at coordinate 75,837,491 of OX638135.1, read as the reverse complement.
GCCGAATCCGGACGGTGGGTGAGAGCTTTTCATAGGCAATGTTTTACTCTCGTAGGTTTGCCATTTACTGCCGAGAGGTAGCGCGGTATAGAAAAATGTTTTCTATGAAAAGATGTTGTTAGCCCCAGTCCAGGCTTGAATCGGGGACCTTTCGGCTCGCAGTCCAACGCACTAACCACTGAGCTACCGCGGCTACATTTGAAACGTAATCGGTAAAAAATACGCTTTGAAAGATGTGCCAGAAACTAAATTTTTGAAAAAATATTCTTTTGGTTCTTTAAAAATATTTTTCGATTCTAAAACTTTTTAAACTTGTATTCGGTGAACCACTGACTCCGAGTGCTCTTTCGTTAGCCAGTGCGTGTAAAATAATAAAAAAGGAGCGCTAACAAAATACTTTTTATTGTCTTCATTGAAGAATCGCACTCGTCATGTTCTCAGTACATGCAGGCTTGCAAGGAAACGTCTGACTCAACTGGCAACGTACCTAAAAAGTTCAATTGGAATTGCGAATGGACCTGCAATCTAATAGATTGATTGAGATCTGGTCGGATTTAAATTGTTTTTTTTGTGTCTGACGTGGCATAGTTCCATTTGGATGTATTAAGTATAAAATATTAATCAAGAATATTGTACCTAATACTTAATATGTAATTTTATAATATTATTTTATAATATTATTTTATAATACTATTTTATAATACTATCATTTTATAACCTTTGATACCTTTTATTTACAAAAACGATTCAAATATACTTTAAACCACAGCCACATGAATCAACAACAACATAAATCACGATTTTGAGCGCTCACAATCGGCAACTGGGATAATGGCAGCAACTAACATTGAACAAAAATAGATCTCATCGTTGATATTGAAAGGGTATCCATCTTAAGTAAGTTGTTTTGGATTCAATCATTTGTTAATATTACAAATATTGCTGTGGGCAGAACAATAAGGAAAAATTAAATATACCAATGTAAAGAGAAAATAAGTGAAAGGTATTTATAGGAAAATAATAATAGGTAAAACAAAATGAAAATTAAATTTAAACAAATTACGAGTATTATAAAATAATTAGAAGCATAAATTAATCAAAAATAAGAATGAATTTGAAATATCTTGTAATTTAGAAAACCAAAAATATCACCTATTTTGTATTTTCGAAGAAATTTAATGAATAATTAGCATTTAATAAATTGTTGATAATGAACTAAATTTAACGATGTTATGGTTGCAGTAGATACAGCGATCAGTTCTGTTCAATGAACAACAGTGACAACAACATATGAAATAAATAACCAAGTTTAGAATAGTTGAATGCATAGTTTTTTAGAGATCCAATGTGGACTCACATGAGTTGCTTAAAGTGACATCTCGTCTGTGTAGCTTACCAGCACAATGATTGTGTCGCCCAAAGAACAAATCTGATTTTACACCTTATGGAACGCCTGCTGGCTTGTATTTAAATTAAACAATATAACTGCATCTTATCGAGCTGCTGTACAGCGGCCGTAAAATTAAATTAGTGTAGTTCTTTACTTGGTCAAGGATTTTCAGTCCAGAATATTCAATTTAGGATATCTGTTGTTGAAAATCATTAGGTCGAGAAAAATACAAGTTTTGATGGATCTCATCCTTGGCAACAAAAGAGACTTAACCCTCTTAATGATTGTAATTATACGTTTTTGAATAATAACTAACAAACTTTTTTTTTTGGTAATAATTTTCATCCTCAATTACACCCTGCTTTACAAGACATTAAGTTTGCAATTCTATGAGTCATAATTCACGAGTAACGACGAGATCACGAACTTGACAACAAACTAGTAGAATAAGTACACCGATACCGTTTGAGAAATCATCAGCAAACAGTACGGTGTTTCTTGGTTTTCTGAGTTCTGAATCATCAAGTGTTGCTAATTTTGATATCGAAGGAGGTGGTCAGGAAAATATTATTAACAACCTAAATCAACAAGAACGATTAGAAATGATCAATGACAATGAAAATGAAGTGCTTCTGGCTCTCAGTAACCTGGTCAATTTTGCATTGCAACAGGTTAATCAAGAAATTGTAGCTTTAGAGTATCGGCTAATGACTAAAATAACCGAAATGTTGGCAGCACGCATTCCCCCTGATCCGGGTTTTCCTCAGGATATGCCACCTATTCGAAGAAATTCTAGAGGAGGTAGAAATCGTAGAGAAAATGATATGGTTTCTAGTCAACGCGTTAGTCAAGCGTCATCATTACCATCAGTCGAAGAACAACCTCGAGAAGAGGCTCCTATGAATCGCAGATCTTTTTTACCACCATTGGTGAAGAGATCATCAGAAAATGTAGAAGAAATGATGAGACGTTTGCGTATCTATGATCAACCACAGTCACGACGGTTAGAAATGCATAGGTAGAACTTGTCTTTTTCTGGTGATAGTACAGGTTTGCCGGTCGATGAGATTATTACTCGCGTTGAGTAATAACTCGGTCACAAGGATATTCGTTCAGGAAGTTTCTCTGAAGGAAGTATTCTGTTGAAGGGGTTAGCTGCTTCTTGGTATTTTCGATGGTGTTCGCGGAACCCGAATTGAACTTGGTGTGTTTTGAAGAAACAATTAGAGGATCATTTCCGTACGGCTGAGACAGATTGTGACATAGAACTTAAAATTATGAATCGTTCGCGAAGGCCGTCGGAGACATTTGATAGTACACGCAAAAATGACAGTGTTTTTACACAACTCTAAATGTAGGAATTTGTCAGATTTTTATAGAAGATCACTGGGCAGAAAAGGAAATAGTTCGCGTAGATGGTAACCTTGCAAAGAACAATTTTAAATCCAAAGTTAAGGAAGTAAATTTTTTGGTAGAATTTTTTTCAGAAAATGAAGAGGATCATGAAGTTGAAGATTATTCATATGCTCTGCCAGATTCAATAAAACGAGAGCCGGTCGATCACTCTAAACTAAATTGTTTCGACTGTAAGAAATTAGGACATATAGCATTTAATTGTACAGAAAAATCAGGTCTGATATTTTGCTTTTGCTGTGGAGAAGAAAATGTTGTAGGTATGAATTGCCCCAAATGCGCACAAAAAAATGGTCGTCGGAGTTGGACATCAAACTGCTATGACAAAACTACCAGACAGAACAATTATACTATCGAATGTGACAACCATACTAATCCGATTTTATTTGACTATAATAATTTGGATAATATTCCTGCTCAAATTCACGACAATTATAAAAAGAGGCTAGCAAAATATATTGAAGCAAAAGAGCGCATTTTTAGGGAATTAAGCGAAATTAAAATACAGACTAAACTTTCCAAACATATAATAAAAAAGCGACAAAGACATAAAGATTTACGAAACGAGTATAAATGTATTGCAAGTGCTATCTTGAAACCTACTGGTACTTACTTACTTACTTAAATGGCCCTTACAACCGTGGGTCGGTTTTGGCCGCTGAGATGAAGCCGCGCCAGTCGGATCTGCTTTGCGCGCGCTGACGCCAGTTAGAAATACCAAGCGTTGCCAGGTTGTCCTCAACTTGGTCTTTCCAACGCAGATTTGGACGCCCTCTTCTACGCTGTCCACCTTCGAGTTTCGATTCAAGCACCTTCTTGGCTGGATTGTTTTCATCCATTCGTTCACCATGACCTAGCCAGCGAAGCCGCTGGATCTTGATGCGCTTGACTATGTCAATGTCGTCGAATATCTCATACAGCTCGTGGTTCATCCTGATTCGATACTCGTTAGCAAAGCAGATAGGGCCAAAGATTTTACGGAGAATCTTTCTCTCGAACGCTCCCAGTACTCTCTCATCGGTGGTGGCCAGCGTCCATGTTTCTGCACCATAAAGTAGGACGGGCATGATGAGTGACTTGTAGAGCGTTATTTTTGTCCGGCGAGAGAGGGCTCTGCTTCTCAATTGCCTACTGAGCCCAAAGTAGCACCTGTTGGCAAGAGTTATTCTCCGTTTGATCTCCAGGCTGACGTCGTTGTTGCTGTTTACGCTGGATCCCAGATAGACGAAGTCCTTCACAATGTCGAACTTGTGGGTGTCAAAATCAGCTTTTTGTCCAAGACGCACGGACTCTTTTTTGCTTGTTGACACAAGGAACTTCGTCTTGTCCTCGTTCACCGCTAGACCCATTCGACGCGACTCTTTCTCCAATCTGGAGAATGCTGCGCTGACTGCTCGCGTGCTCCTGCCAATGATATCAATATCGTCGGCATATGCGAGCAGCATGACACTTTTGTTGAGGATAGTGCCGCTTTGACGGAGTTCGGCAGCTCGAACTATTTTCTCCATCAATAAGTTAAAAAAGTCGCACGATAGGGAGTCACCCTGTCTGAAACCTCGTTCGGTATGAAATGGCTCGGAGAGGTCTTTTCCTATTCTCACTGAGCAACGTGTGTTGCTCAGGTTCATCCTGCAAAGCCTTATAAGTTTCGCAGGTATACCGAACTCAGACATTGCGGCGTATAACCGTTCCCTTATCGGAGTGTCGAAGGCGGCTTTATAATCGACTAATAGGTGGTAGGTGTCGATCTGTTTTTCTAGGGTCTTTTCCTGGATTAGGCGCAATGTGAAAATCTGGTCTATGGTGGACTTTCCAGGTCTGAAGCCGGACTGATAAGGTCCAATCAGTCTGTTGACGATGGGCTTCAGTCTTTCACATAATACGCTCGATAGAACCTTGTATGCGATATTGAGTAGGCTGATCTCACGGTAGTTGGCGCAGATAGTGGGATCCCCTTTCTTAAGGATTGGGCAGAGTACACTGAGGTTCCAGTCACTTGGCATGCTTTCATCCGACCATATTCTGCTTACGAGCTCGTGCATGCTCTCTGTTAGCTCTTCGCCTCCGGTCTTAAACAATTCAGCAGACAGGCCATCAGCACCTGCGGCTTTGTTGTTTTTCAGCCGAGCAATGGCTGTTCTGACCTCGTCATGGTCGGGTGGCGGAATCTCAACGTCGTCATCAAGTACTGGGGTTGCCGGGTTTGCTTCTCTATCGGTGGAATTGAGGTCATCATAACCGGTCAGCAGTTTAGAGAAGTGATCCCTCCATATTTGCAGTGTGCTCTGGATATCTGTCACTAGATTTCCGTTCTCATCTTTACAGGAAGAGGCTCCGGATTTCGAACCTCCGGCTAGGCGTCTTATTTTCTCGAAGAATTTTCGAGCCTCATTCCTGTCCCCATGCATCTCAATCTCCTCACACTCACGTCTTTCTGCCTCGCTTTTTTTACGCCTGAAAAGACGTCTCTCTTCCCTCCTCTTCTCTTTCTATCGCTCCTTCGCAGCTCGCGTAGCTACAGGGGGCGTTGGAATCCAAGCACCTCTTCGGCAGCCGTACGCATAGAGCAGGAGATATGATTCTACTGCGCGCTTATATCATCGAGAGGAGGAGTGCTTTGTCTAAGCAGGTGTGAGAGTCGAGTGGAAAAGGCTTGCGTTGTCTGTTGTGATTGCAGCTTTCCGACGTCTAGCTTTCTCTGCGTTTGGTTCCGTACGTTCTTCGCAGCGCTTAAGCGTGTGCGGACCTTGGCTGCTACAAGATAATGATCCGAGTCCATATTGGCACCTCGGATAGTGCGTACGTCCATCACGCTTGAAGCGTGCCTTCCGTCAATCACAACGTGATCAATTTGATTTCGAGTTTTTTGATCGGGCGACAACCATGTGGCCTTGTGGATATCGAAATGTTCGAATCTAGTGCTACTAACTACCATGTTTCGTGCTGCGGCGAAGTCGATTAGCCTAGTTCCGTTATCGGAAGTGTTGGCATGGAGGCTAAATTTTCCGATTGTGGGACAATAGATGGCTTCTCTGCCCACCTTGGCGTTAAAATCGCCTAGCACGATTTTGATATCGTGACGGGGGCAGCGCTCGTATGCGTTGTCTAGGCGCTCGTAGAAGCGCTCTTTTGTCTCGTCATCTTTCTCGTTCGTCGGAGCGTGTGCACAAATTAGGCTGATATGGAAATATTTAGCCTTGATGCGGATTGTTGCCAGCCTTTCGTCCACGGGCGTGAACCTAGAGACAAGGTGGCGGAGTCTCTTGCCGACCACAAATCCACATCCAAATTCGTGTCTCTCCGCATGGCAGCTGTAGTAGATATCACAGGACGCTTGTTTCGAACAGCCCTGTCCCGTCCATCGCATCTCCTGGATAGCGGTGATGTCAGCCTTATATTTTTCGAGGACATCTGCCAGCTGGATAGAGGCACCTTCCCTATAAAGGGTCCGGACATTCCAGGTGCATATCCGTAAATCATGGTCCTTAAAACGTTTGCGTGGGTCGTCATCGTTGTAATCGGTCGTTATCCGAGGCTTCTTTTTTGTTTTCATTGGGCGCATAGGTTTTTTCCGTGGTGGGACCCAAACCCAACGCACGAACCCTCACTCTGAGGGAGATGCTCGCCACTCACTTTAGCCGACTTCTACACCGGGTGGTGTAGAGCGCCGTTTCCAGGGACTTCCACGAGGAGGACTTCCACCGAAGTGGAGGTGTCACCATTTGACAATTTGTCAATTCTGGTGACCAGTGAGTTGACTTGAGACGACACCGACAAGGATTGCGCTGGCTTCGCCATGTTGAAGCACTCAGACACGTTGCCTTGTGATAATCGCCCCCATAGCCCCTAACCTACTGGTGGTTCTAGTTTTAAGAAAGACCCAAGACCATATGCAGAAATTGAACTCTGGGGTGCAAAAGTAATTGGACTGCTGGACAGTGGAGCGACCATTAGTGTCTTAGGGACTGGTAGCCTAAAGCTACTAAGAAGACACACCAAAACATACAAAGACCTTCGCTCATCCCTAAGAACTGCTAGTGGTGCTACGTTACCGGTTATTGGAAAAATAGAAGTTGAAATTTCATACAAAAGTGAAATACATAAAATCACCTTGTATATTGCACCAGCACTATGTCAACAATTATATTTAGTTCATTATATCGGAAGTACAACAGTTTAATGTTATATAAGATCCAAATGCACACAATTTAAATGAGGACCAAAATATGGCGCTTGAAAGTAACAATGTTATTCCCCGTGTTTACACAATTAGGTTTGGGTAAAACCCATTTATTAGAAAATGTCATTGACACGGAAGAAGCATAACCAATTAAACGTAGGCACTACCCGATTTCACCAGGTAAGGAGACTCTTCTGTACACTGAATTGGATCGCATGTTAAAACTTGGCGTTATAGAGGAGAGTATAAGTCCCTGGTCTTCCCCGGTTGCAACAGTCTTGAAACCACGGAAGACAAGAGTCTGCTTGGACAGCAGGGAACTAAATAAAGTCACTTTAAAAGACGCATATCCAATTCCGTTAATAAAAGGGATTCTAATGCGACTATCGGATACAGAATTTATATCGGCTATTGGCCTGAAGGATGCCGTTTGGCAAATTCCATTGTCAAATACTAGTAGGGAGAAAACAACGTTTACAGTGGCTGGTCCATCCACTCTATCAATACACGGTTATGCCCTTTGGGCTTTGTAACGCTCCTCAGACAAGTATGCGGTTGATGGATCTCGCTGACTTAAAGGAAAGAGTATTTGTTTATTTGGATGATTTGCTTGTCTTTTCTAGTTCGTTTCATGAACACATGCAACTTCTGGAAAAGGTAGCAAGGTGCATTCGAACAAGTGGACTTACTATAAACATTGAAAAATCTAGGTTTTGCATGAAACAGGTTTACTATTTGGGGTTTTTAATAGGCGACGGAGGGATTAGGACTTAAAATGAAAAGGTTGAGGCAATAAAGAATTTTCGAATCCCACGTTCACCACGGGAGATACGCCAATTCCTGGGCATGGCCAATTATTATCGAAAGTTTGTGAGGAATTTCTGGACTGACAGCACCTATATCTGAGGTATTGAAGAAGGGAAAAAATTGAGTTCTCAGCTTTTAATGCGATGGGAAACCTTAAGACGGCACTTTGCACCGCCCCTGTTTTAGTCAATCCGGATTATTCCAAACCCTTTCTAGTCCATTGCGACGTCTCTCGAACAGGAATCGGAGCAGTTCTGTGTCAAGTAGATAAAGAGGGTATGGAAAGACCGATTTTTTATTACTCGCAAAAGCTTATCAAAAGTCAATGGAATTGCTCTGTTACTGAGCTAGAGTGTTTCGTCAGTGCCGTAAAAAAGTTTACACCTTATATTGAATTGAACCCTTTTTTAAAATTGTAACCGACCACTCGAGTTTAAAATAGTTGATAAGCCAACGAGATCTTTCAGGTCGCTTAGAACGATAGAGATTAGCTCTGGCCGGCTATGATTCTGAAATAGAACACAGAAAAGGATCACTTCATGTAGTTCCTGACACTCTATCAAGTTCACTTTGGGACACAGTTGCCTCCTTAGATATGTGCATTGTAGAAGTTGATTTAGATTCAAAAAAATTCGAAAACTCCTGTTATCAGGAACTGATGGAGAAGTTTAAAGCAAACAAAGAGTGCTTTCCGGATGTTAAAGTGTCAGAAAAATATATTTACAAGCGGACGAGGTTTTCAAAAGGGTCAGAAGATATAGATTTCTTATCATAGAAGTTGTGGTTGCCAAGCAGCCTTACTGAAGAGATTATCAATGCGGCCCACATTCCTCCACAAGCGTCCCATGGCGGGGTGGCCAAAACACTTGCGCGCATTCAAGAAAAATATTATTGGCCAAACATGGCAGTTCAGGTGCGTGAGTATATTGGTAGGTGCGAAACATGTAAAGCTAAGATGGCGCCAAACTTCACAACCCGACCTTTATGGGAAGCCAATTTTTGATAAAGAAACCGTTTCAGAAGTTGTACGTAGACTTATTGGGACCCTACCTCGTTCAAAATTAGGACATACTACAATGTTAGTTTGTCTGGATCACTTTAGCAAATTTGTGTTTATTGAGCTTCTTCGTAAAGCAGATTCTACGAGTATTATTAAATTCATTGAAAATAATATATTTTCCGTGTTTGGGGTACCTGAACACATTCATAGTGATAACGGTCGTCAGTTCATTAGCAAAGAATTTGCAGCCATGACAAAAACATATGCTATTAAACTCATTTTCAATGGATTATATTCTCTTCAAAGCAACGCGTCAGAACGCGTGAATCGGTCTATCCTTGCTGCAATACGGTCGTATATTAAACCGGATCAAACCACATGGGATGAACATTTATTAGCTATTTGCCTTTCTCTACGATGTTCATTAACCATTTATGAGTAGAGAGTAAGTCGGATTTTTTCTCTTACTCACTCATGTCGTGTGTAGTAAAATTAAATGTGTGCTTTCGCACTTATGCGGATTATGCATGAGTGAGGCATTATAGTATTCATTTATGTGACTTTCCGAACTCTGGTCTTGTCAGAGATTTATCAGGGACAATAAATAGGGGTGTCTCGTGGACACGGTCAGAGGCAGATGTCGGATCCGTGGCGTCAGAGGTTGCCGACCTGGCAAGAATGGGCCATGAGGAGTAGTATATTAAAGGAATAGTGAAAAAAAATTATAGTGTTTATGGAGGAGCTAAATGAGGTATTTACGTCTCTGGGTATAGCTAGTTCTATGGAGAACATTGCAGATTAGGCTCGCGGAAACGACAAGGGCATTCCTGATTCGCTTAGGTCATATCCTGTGCATCATCCGAGAAACATCACCAGTGGGAAACGTCCGTTCGGAAACCCTAGAAACACGGGAAATGTAAGACAACAGTTTCCCAAAAATACTCACCAATTTAACTATGAATCGTTCGCAAAGGCCGTCGGAGACATTTGATAGTTCTACCATGCCGTGACTGAATTTAATTCGAGGTTAAGAACCGAGAGATCAGACAAGACTTAATTGCAATACTGAAAAAAAACGTACACGCAAAAATGACAGTGTTTTTACACAACTCTAAATGTAGGAATGTCAAGTGAAGGAAGTAAAATTACACCGAAAACTAAGCAAACTATGTTACCATATCAATACTCACCTCGCCTTACTCGTCAAAGAAATAAAACATTACAAAATGATGATGATGTTAATTGGTATAATATTAAATAAAAAAAACATTTTTTTAATATATATATAATTGAATTTTCATTTTATTATTAATTTAATTTAATACATTATACATGTATATAACATTATACATTATATTTAATATATTTACATATTAATTTTCTAAATATCTATTTTGATGGATCAGTTTTTTGAACTTCTTCATAAATGTCTTTATAGAAATCAATAGTATTAACTTAAATTACAAGCGAGTCTGAATCCATATATACTAAACGAATATTTGAATTAAATTTGTTTTTCAAGTAGTTATAATAAAAATCATACATTTTTAATTTTGATAGATCTAATACACAAAACCCTGTATATATTGGTTTATTTAGCTTTATTCTGAGCTGTTTGGATTCAATTATCACCATATTTTTATCTATAATGGTTTGGCTATGAAAAGCTGGACTTGCTATTAAAGCTCTTGCTCCTTTTACTTTTCCTAAATTCTCCCAGTTACATGAAATTTTGACATTCTTTCTGTTTTCAACATTTTCCATAGTTTATAAAATTTTTATCAAATTCATTTTTAGCTTTTGATCTCAAAACAGTATTCAGATCGATATATTTTTATAATTGTTCTGTCTGGTAGTTTTTTCATAGCAGTTTGATGTTCCGGTTGAAATGACAAATTCCTACATTTAGAGTTGTGTAAAAACACTGTCATTTTTGCGCGAACGTTTTTTTCAGTATTGCAATTAAGTCTTGGTCTGATCTCTCGGTTCTTAACCTCGAATTAAATTCAGTCACGGCATGGTAGTACTATCAAATGTCTCCGACGGCCTTTGCGAACGATTCATAGTTAAAATGGTGAGTATTTTTGGGAAACTGTTGTCTTACATTTCCCGTGTTTCTAGGGTTTCCGAACGGACGTTTCACACTGGTGATGTTTCTCGGATGATGCACGGAATTGGACCTAAGCGATTCAGGAATGCCATTGTCGTTTCCGCGAGCCTCATCTGCAATGTTCTCCCTAGAACTAGCTATACTCAGAGACGTAAATACTTCATTTAGCTCCTTCTCTTTTTCCAACATCTTTTGTTTGGGTTTCATTATCGTTTTTAAATATCCATTTTGTTTAAGTATCCTTATTCCTTAATGATTTATATGACTTTACCGCTTTATGGTCTTTATTTGTTTTATTTCATACCATTTATTTATATCTTTAAGTGTATGAGAGGCATATATCGGAAGAAGTTTTCGTTTTAAAAAATTTGAATCTGATATATCTTTAGAATAGCGTTCATATGTAGAAGGGTTTAATAATACAAGCTTGGATAAAATATTAGACATTATCTAAAAGTTTTCCTATAACACCGCTTAAAACAGATGAAATTAAAATTGGAATAAATCCTCCTCGTTCGATTAGATGTTTTCTTTTTGATCGTAAAACGGTTTTTGAGCAGCAAAGTTTTCTAATGACAATTTTATATAATTTTAACTTTACTAGATCGTTTTTCTTTACATTATGATTTTTATGTAAAACATTAAACGCAATTTCGGTTTCGCATTTTTAAGAACATATAGAATATATTTGTTTCCTTCAATCGTTTCAGTTTGCATTTTCAAGTGAAACAAAGCAATAACAATATTCTTTATTGAAAATGTTAGAACTGAATCTTAATGCGTTATGTGCTTGTTGTGTTAGATCTATTAATAAATAACCATGAGCTCTCTCAGTACAAGTGTAATATACTCGAACTTATTCTTTATAATTTTCAGGATAAATTTGTCTTGCCAAGCATTGAAATTGTAGTTTATCTCAAGGATTTTTAAATATAACTATATATTTTGAATTCAATGATATATCTCTTGTATATGTTCCCTTATGAAAAATATTTTGCGTTACTAAAACAAATGATAAATTTCGGTGATGTGAACCTTTAGTAAATAGTTCACACACTTTTTTATTAAATGAGTCTAACATTAAATCGTCTAAAATAATTAGTGTAGATTCATTGGCTGAATTCTCAAAGTCATCTGGAATACCTTCAACAAAATTTACATTATCAATTTCTGGTAATGAGTTTTTTTCGGCATAACACTAAATTACTTTCATAATAGGAGAACTAATTAAATGTTTATTGTTAATAAGATTTATAATAAATGTCGATTTGCCACAACCTGATGGACCACAAACTAACATTGTAAATGCATACACAAGTTGATGAAACATTGTTCGCTATGCTATGACAAACTTCAAATAAAAATAATTGTTGGAAGCATGTATTTTTTATATAAATATAAATTTTTGAAAATCAATCATTTACATTATTGGCTGAACTCACTATGAGTAAAGAATTTTTTGCAAATGAATTGCACCGACAAGCAAGAAGAAATTTTAAAAGACGTAGGTTTATTCAAAAGGGTATTTCAGATACTTGGCAAATTCATCTTGTAGAAATGGTACCTTTTGCAAAGATTAATAAAGGATAATTAGTTACTAACTGTTATAAATGTTTTTTTCTTAATACGCATATGCCATTCATGTTAAAACTAAAAATGAGATCGATGTAACCTTAGCTATGCAAAATATTCTGGAAAAAATAAGAATAAAATTCCAAATAATATTCAATCTGATCAGGGTAAAGAATTTTTCAATTCACATTTTAAAAAATTAATGAATCGATTTAAAATAAACCATTATCATACATTTTCCAATATGAAGGCTTCAATAGTTGAAAGGTATAATCGAACTTTTAAAAATTTAATGTGGAAAGACTTTAGCCTTCAAGGTACTTATAAATGGTTAAAAATCTAATCAATAAATCTAATCAACAAATGCTTTTAAATATAGTTTACAATAATAATAAAACATTTAAGATTAGTAAATTAAAAATTGGAGATTATGTTCGAATTAGTAAATATAAAGGCACTTTCTATAAAGCATATGAATCCAATTGGTCCAATGAGGTATTCAAAATAAATAAAATAAAGATCACAAATCCAATTACATATCAATTAATTGATTATCAAGGAGAATTAATAAAAGGAGGATTTTATGAAGAAGAATTACTTAAAACAGAAACCTCAAATACTTATCTAGTTGAAAAGGTTACAAAAAGAATAAAGGATATGGTATATGTCAAATGGTTCGGTTTTGGAAGTGAACATAATACATGGATCAATAAAAACGATTTATTAACTAAGCAAACTAGATTTAATTTATTAATTGTTTTGTTTATTGTTATTGTTTTTCAAATATTAATATAAATAAAGTGATTTTTAATAAAAAAAAACTAGCATTCTTATTAAAACATTTGAAAATAAAAGATGGGTGATTTCAGTTTTTATGTTTCTTTATTAAGTAATAATTCCGCGAATGTCTATGAAAATACTAAATCTACATTTACAAATTTATTAAAACAAACTTTGATTTTAAATGAAAACTAGGTTGTAAGTTTAACAAAAATTTCATTTCAACTTGTTAATAACCCATCTACATTTGACGTATCTCGAAATTTGAATAAAAGGTATATTTTGAAATCAACTTTAAAATTAAATAAAAGTTATATCAAAAATGTAAATAGTGATCTAAAAGTAGATAAAAAATAAATACTGTACCTATCACATATTTAAATTTCATGGACAAAATAAATCAAGCTATCACAAATAGAGAAGAAAACCCACAAATAGCAGAAAATCAACTCAATGTCAATTCTAATCCTGAGACAGTTGTAATAAAAAAAATAAAGAAGAGTTGAATATCGATAAAAAAGATAAAAGTTTAAAACTAATAACTGAAAAATTAGACATTCAAGATAGTATAAATGAAAAACCTGAATTGGTTGGCGTAAAAAGCAGTATTAAGAGACACTTTGTATCGGAGAATACAATACTTAAAATGTTAGATGTTATATCTAATTCTTTTGAAAAATTTAATTTACATACAAATTATAAATTAAGAACTAGCGAGCTATACAACCTAGTGTTTGTGTACACAGACATTATTAAACCCAGATATGTAGGCGATCAAAAAATAAAATGCTTAAAAATATGTCCATGTTTAAATGAAATAAATTTATTCACTTTAAAAATATTGAATATTATAAATTGGAATCTTCAAATATAAATAATATTTCTCTAATGATACGAGATGATGAAGGAAAGAAAATAAATATTATGTCGAATGAATATTTTAATGGCATATCATAATGTTTTACAAAGTATAAATGCTATTTATCCATATAAAAAAGTTGAAATCAAGACATTAACTATTCACCCGGCAATCATTCTCTACTGTTAGATAATGTTATAATTGGACAACTTCCAAATTTCTTAATATTTGGTATGGTAACTAATAAAGCATATACTGGTGATCGTTTAGAAAATCCGTATAACTTTCGCCATTTCAATTTACAAAGATTTAATTTAGTTGTAAATGGAGTACAAGTACCAGCACAGCCGATTGAATTTGATTATAAACATGAACGTATAAGTACAAGGGGATATCAAACCTTTTTTTAAAGGTACTGGCATACATTACTTTAAGAAGGGACATCAAATAACTAAAGAATTATTTGATAACGGATATTTCTTACTAGAATTTAATTTAACACCAGATCATAACAATAACTCACACTGCGGAAACTAAATAAATCAGGGTACAATACGAATTGAAGGTCGTTTCAGTGAAGCACTTTCTGATGCAATTACTTGTTTAGCATATTGTGAGTTTGATAGTGTTTTGGAAATTGATAAAAATCGTACTGTATTACCATTATGAACACAAGTAACATAGAAAATATTTTATATAAAAATTTAGTAACTAAGAAAAATTTTAAAGGAGTTTTTGCTTCAAATCAACTACCTTGAAATCGAATAAAAAAGCCAGCATTTTATATTGTGAACATGCATTCATCATTTAAACCAGGAACACATTGGATTGTAATATATTTTCCTCGAAATGGGCAGGCTGAGTATTTTTGTTCTGCAGGGAGTTCTCCTATTAAACCATTTGTAAATTTTATTCAAACAAATGCATCCACATTTATTAAAAGCCATTTCCGATTACAAAGTGAAATTTCAATGTTATGCGGTGTTTATTGCTGTATATTTATATATTTAAGAAGTAACAATATTTCCTTTAATAAGTTTTTTAATTATTTAGATATATCATTTATATATTAATGATATTTTAGCTGTGCATTATTTTAAAAGTATTTCTAAGTTTCCTATAAAAAATATATAAAAATAATAAAAAATAAATAAAACAATTTAATGAAAATAATTTATAAATTTGTCTTTTTATTTATATTATTTAAAATTTTACAAATTCATTGAATATAGTAATATTAAAAAAATATTATTAATAATATGTAATAAACAATTATTTTGTATATTTTATTCTATAATATAATTTTATTAGTTACTCAATGTCTTTGCATTCCTTGTCATAATAATAGCAACCACATGTATTTGATCATGTTGTGAATATGTTCACATATTTTTCTTTTCTTTATAGTTCTTCACTATTCATCAGTTTTGGATGTTGCTGTACACATGTTGAGCGCATCATGTTTTTCATATTATGTTGAACTCATGTTGTACAGCAACATGTTCATAGCATTGTCCCAACGCTTCACGTTGGTAACAATAATAATAATTTGGCAAAGCGCTAAGCTTTGCGTAGAACACACCTCTTTCAAGTTAGCTTCAACAGTTAACAAAAGCTTGCGATAATTTGGAAAAGCGCTTAAGCTTTACTTAGACCACACCTCTTGCAATATAATTTTTCATTGCATAATTTTGGGTCTATGTTAAAATAAGCAAAGCAGCGGTCTCCAACAATTATACTATTTCGCAATTGGTGTCAGCCAAAAACTGCAAGTCGGACTTTCTTCAAAAGTCACGTACACCAAAATTGAGTGAAAGTGAAAATTCACTAGAACATTATGAAAATAGAATTTAAGAAAAGCTTGCAACGACGGTATTGTTAAGACCTTTCCTTGCAATTTAAAAGTATAGTAGTTTAACCAATCTCAGATAAAATAGTAGAAGAGTTATTAAATTTCCAGAATTTAAGAATTAAATCTGTTTTAGCAGAAAATGGTGAATTAGAAAAATTCGTTGACGTGTTGAGAAAACGTTTAAACGATTATTGTTTAAAACGTACAGCAGAGTTAGAAGAAACTGCTAAAATAGAAGAGGAAAACATAAAATTAAGAAATTTATTGAAAGAAAAGAATATTTCTGAGGAATCAATAAATAATTCTGTCAGACGCCAGGCAAGGGGGGCAAGGAGTACGCCACGTTGGAGGAAGCGAACAACAAAATACAGGAGTTGGACGCGCGTATTAGATATTTGAACGAGGATGTTAAGACAGCGCACGAGACATCCTTATACCACAAGGATGCCATAGAAAGTGACGACATCACAACACAGGGCAACATGGGATTAGGCGAAGTCCCGAAATTCCTTAAAAATGCGGTGCCAGATTTTGCAGGTGCAGACTCATCATCGCTGAGGACGGATCTTCACCGTTTAATTGAAGGATGTGAAGTGGTGAGGGCAGAACTGAAGCCTGAACAAATGAAGGAGTTTATTAAAGGCGTTAGGGTTCGTTTACAGGGAGATGCTTTTGCCTTAGTAAGTTCAAAGGAGTTTGACACAATAGATGATTTATACAATCTGTTAACGAATACGTACTTGGAATGTAGGTCAGTAGATGCCATTCAATATGACATTAGAAAGGCATCTCAGTATCCGGGGGAAAGTATTAGATCTTTCTCGAGGTGTTTGGTTAACCTGCAGTCGGCAGCATTAAGCACGATTAAATGTAAATATAATGGTACGAAAGACGACGTGTTCGTTAATGAATTGAATAATTTAGTTAAAAGCTCATTTAAGTTAGGATTTCGGGATTACACTTTGCGAATGCTCACTGGGGGAATTGATGGAAGAGGCATTGGACCATGTGACGATACAAAGGGAGTCAGCAGAGTTAACGGGCATAGACAAGTTTGGAGTCCATTTCAATGAGCCCTCATCGGCCTTCATGCCAAATAATCGTAATGCACCAGGTGGCCAATGCAACGAAAAAGGGAGACGGAAGAGAAAACACAAAACGTAGGTATGAAGCAGCCTATACCTACATGTTCTTTTTGCAAGAAGAAGGACATCTGAGGGATGAATGTCATACACGGAGAAACACTCCGTATTGCAGTGACTGTCGTACTTATGGACATGAACAGTGTGCAGATCGTTCGGGTCGGAATGTTTTTCCAGGACATACTGCTCTCCAAGGAAGTCAGCCATCCGTACCTCAGGTAAATGGTCAAGGTGGCATCCAGAACCAATGCGAGGGTGCTCCAGGATTGAGATGCGATTGGTGCCATAGAGGAGGACACGTCGAGGGGGATTGTCGTGTTAAACGCGAAACACAAGTTTTTCAAGGAAATAATGGTAATGGGAATTTTGCAAACAGGCCCACTAAATATTGCACTTGGTGCAGAAAGGACGGACATGTTATTATGAATTGTTATGCCAAACGCAAATATGATTCATGGAACAATAATAGCAGTCCACAGGGAAACTACCAGGGGCCCAGTCAAGGCCACTAAACTGGGGACCCTTAGCAAATAGTGTGGTAAGGCCAGTAGTTGTAGAAGTTCCAAAGAGGACACTACAACAAAATAAAACAGCGAATATTATTAACGCGGAAAATGAAGCACAAAAAGTAAAATCAAATAAAAAGAACGTTGTAATTAGCTGCCCTGAAAATTTGGGAATTGTAGATCAAACGTCTGGCAAGACTGTGGATACATTTCAGGGTCGAGTATAATATGCAATGAAGTAATTTCAATATTTCTTTTCTTTATTAGCGCTATGTGCGTTTTATCGTCAGAAATGTATAATAAATTCACGATCTCTAAAATTAAATTGTCTTCAATTGCTAATAATTTTAAGAGTAAATTTATGTCGAGGACAATGAAATTAGCTTCACAATTAGGCATGCATCGTAAACTATTTAACGGGCATGGAGAGTGTTTCAAAATATCCGATACGAGTGATGTGTTCATTGAAGTACCTTGCGACGCAGCAAAAAATGGAAAACTTACTCTGTTAGTGGATTCTGGAGAAGAGGCCAGCCTGATTGAAGAAAATAGGATGGCACATTTGCTGAATTTTAATAAAAATATTCAGAAAGATCCACTAAGATTCAGCACACAAACATAGAAAACCTGAGTTTAACGCTACACTTTGTGTCACTTGAACAAGGAGTACCAGCAGATGGAATAGTCGGGCGTGCCAATCTCTGGAACAGATCTGTAATAAATGCGTTAAATAAAAAATTACATTTTTTGATGACGACAAAAATCACATTGTTAAATTTCCATTAAAATCATTGCAAGACATAGAAAATATTAATTTTAATCAACAAATCAGGGTACAGCCCAGAACAGCCATGGTTGTATCACTGCCGTTAAGAACAAGAATTCCTATAGTTGTGTTGCACAAACAGGGAATTCAGCCAGGAGTATATTTGGGAGAGAGTTTAACAAACGTTAGAAGAAATAGAGTATATGCATCAATTTTAAATGCCACCGATAAGGAGGTGACCATTGAT
Organism: Dryomyza anilis; assembly: GCA_951804985.1. Lineage (NCBI taxonomy): Eukaryota > Metazoa > Arthropoda > Insecta > Diptera > Dryomyzidae > Dryomyza > Dryomyza anilis. The sequence goes on along the minus strand of OX638135.1, from coordinate 75,818,867 downwards.
AGCAATTTTAATTTTCAAATTTTAACAAATATAAAGAAGCAACAAAGGCGAGTTCCACAATAAATACAATAAACTCGGTAAATGTAAAGATCGATGATTCATTAAATAAAGAAGAAGTTGCATCTTTGCAAAATATTTGCTTGTCATATCATGTCGTTTTTCATTTGGAAGGGGATGAATTAACATTCAGTCCGATATTAAAACATGAAATACCCACACAATGGAATCAGCCACCAATAAATCAGAAACAGTAGAAACTTCATCATATGCATAGAAATGAGATTAATAGACAAGTATCAAAGATGTTAGACGATGGAATTATTTCACCAAGCATGTCGCCTTGGAATTCCCCATTATTATTGGTACCTAAAAAGGGCGATAAAGATGGCAATAAGAAATGGAGACTGGTTATAGATTTCCGAAAATTAAATGATGTCACCATCAAACAGGTCTCATATACCACGAATAGACGAGATTTTAGACCAGTTACGTCATAGTCGGTATTTTTCAACACTAGATTTAGCCAGTGATTACCATCAGGTTCTAGTTGAAGATAGTGACAAAGAAAAAACTGCTTTCAGTACAGGTCTTGGTCATTTAGAATTTTACAGAATGCCATTCGGTTTAACGGGGGCACCTGCCACTTTTCAAAGGATAATGAACCACATACTAACAGGTTTACAGGGTATTGACTGTTTCGTTTATTTAGATGACATAGTGGTTTATGGAAATAATTTAGCAGAACACGAGAATAGGCTATGCACGGTTTTGCAAAAGCTGAGAGAACATAATTTGAAATTAAATACACAGAATTGTCAGTTTTTGCGACGCGAGATTATATATTTAGGACATAAGTGTTCTGAGTTAGGTGCCCTACCAGACCCAGCCAAAGTAGAGTGTGTAAAAAATATTACAGTTCCGAAAAATAGGAAGGAAGTTCAAGCATTTTTAGGCTTAATTAATTATTACAGACAATTTATAGGATGTATGGCGAAACTGTCATTACCAATAAACTGTTTGCTTAAAAAGGACGCTAAAACTTAAAGAGGCAATTATGTCACCACCCATACTAGCGTATCCGGATTTAAAAGAACCCTTTTTGCTCACGACAGACGCCAGTAACGAAGCAATTGGCGCGGTTCTTTCGCAAGGTGAAGTTGGAAGCGACCGTCCGATCGTGTTAGCCAGTAGGTCTCTTAACGATGCGGAAACACGCTACTCTAATATAGAGAACGAATTTTTGGCAATTGTATGGGCAACAAAAACTTTTAGGGCATCTCTTTTGGGAAGACCATTTAAAATGTAGACAGATCCTAAAGGGTACAGCAAACTTAAAAGATCAGACATCACGTCTTGCGCGTTTCCGACACAAATTATCGGAATATGATTTCGAAATTCATTATAAACCGGGAAAAAGTAATTTAAACGCGGAAGCGCTTAGCCACATACCGAACAATACTGAAAAAGTAGTTGTAGTACAAACACGTTCGAAAACCATGAAAAGAGACAAGGAAGACGATAAGAAACAGTCAAAATGCGATCCTGACGATTTGATAACAAGGGAAAATGACAATATAAAATTTCTAACTGAACCTCGGGACATGGAGACGGTAAATAAGAATTTTCACGATTCACCGTTAGGTGGTCCCCAAGGTGGCGTGAAAACATTTTTAAGAATTCGGCAACCGATGGAAGGGTATGCAGAAGCAAATAAAGGATTATGTGAAAAATTTTTCAAAATGCCAGGTAAACAAGAGTTCAAGGCTGACGAAGATGCCAATGGTTCTAACTTATACGCCAGTCAGACCCTTTCACAAAGTGTACATGGACCTGGTGGGTATTCTGCCTGAAACCTTTTCAGGGAATAAATACATCTTAACGTTTCAGGACGATTTTTCTAAATTTATGTGCTGTGTGGCTATACCCGATGCGGAAGCCAACACCGTAGCAAAAGCATTCTTCAACGAAATAGTTACACGCCACAATATACCCAAAGTATTGGTAGCAGACAATGGATCGTACTTCGTTTCCTAACTATTTTTGGATACATGTAAATTGTTAGGAATTAAAAAATTACATATAACACCCTACCATCCACAGGGTAATAGGTCATTGGAACGAAGTCATCGTCCACTAGCTGAATATTTACGTAGTTTTACTAAAGAGGATGAGTCAAACTGGGACCAATGGTTAAATTCTGCAATGCATGTTCATAATAACACGGTGCATACGTCGACGGGTCAAACACCATTCCGTACGTTGTACGGGTTTGACATCGACATGCCTACGAATTTAAAGCGTAAATGTTCACCTTTATATAACGCAGAAGACTACAATAAGGTACTAAAGTACAAATACAGCGATTACACGAGATCGTCTGGCAAAATCAATGTAGGGCCAAGGAGGTGTCGAAAAAACAATACGACAAGAACCTCAACCCTATACAATTCAAACCACACGACATGGTTTTAATGAAAAACCAAACTAGGAAGAATAAGTTCTCTCCAATTTGGAAGGGACCCTACGCGGTCGTAGAGGGAAGTGGTCCAGTGACCACGACGATATTAGTCAAAAACAAAGATAAGAAAATTCACAATAATTTGTTAAAAGCATATCACAAATAGTGTATGCCGTTAAAACTAAAAATATTATAATATTACCCTATGTTAGAACCCATAAAAGTAACAATATAAAACCAATTAGCTATGCGTTGACAATTAAACTCGTAGATCGCAACGTTATGAAAACATTATGCAACATATAGAAAAAATAAATCTAACCATAAGATATAGAGTAATCATTAAAGAAGACCTTAAATAACTCGTCATTTAGAGGAAGGAATAAACATTAATAGTTTAGAAAAACAGTAAGTAAAAACAAAAGAAAAAATATAATAATAAAAAAAAAACATGGACATATTAAAAAGAATAATTTAGTAATAAAAAAAAATATATATAACTATTTTAGGAGAAGAACTTATAATTTAAAGTTAGATAATCATCAATTGAGAAAAGAAATAAACTTAGCAAAGGCAAGAAATTGCCTTCATATAAAATTAATTGAAAATTCGTCATAAAACTGTCGTATTCAATGCAGATAACGCAAACCAACAATTGTCTTACTGACCTATATTAATAACGCAAGCTATCGAACCTTGAAAATGGTCATTGCACTCAAGTGTTTCATGCTGAAGCACATACGCAATTTGTAAAACGTGTGTATATCATACGTAAAGCAAGCGTTCATTGCTGGCATATAAATGCAGATCTTGCATTTTTTTTTATACCATAAACAATGCAAATAAATATAATTTAATTTTACCGTCATGCCAGTAGGAAGTTTCATATAATGTGACTTATATTAGTATATGAAAATGATATAATAAAATATTAAACATGTTTAGAAAATAAATCGCAACTCTAATTATTTTTATTTACATGCAGAGTAATCATACATAGGTACTTTCGTACATTAATATAATTCAATTTGAATAAGTTTAAATATAACAAATAAATTTTAAATGAATTTGAAGAACTTACTTATAATAATTTAAATTACTTAAAGAAGAAGAAAAATATCAGTTAGTTTTCAAATTAAAAAAAAAAACCTAGGTATATAAATATTTCGTACAGTTAAAATTAAAAAAAGGGAACAGGAAAATATAATAGTAGAATAAAGAAATTAAAAAAACAGTTATTAAATACTAAATTTTTAACAGATATAAAAAAAAAACAAAGAATTTAAAATTTAAAAAAAATAGGGATATATGCATTAAAATAATTAGTGCAGCTAAAATTAAAAAAAAAGTTTTAATAATTGAATCGGAAAAAAAGAGGAAACATATTAGTAAAATAAATAAAATGGAGAAAATATATAGGTATTAATATATGTATTAAATATTAATTAAAAAAAAATTTTAAATTTTAAAGAAAAAAAAAGAGAAAAAAATATAATAAGTAGAGATGGAAAAAAAAGAAAAATATGAAAAAATAATAATAAATATGAAAAAAGGGGAATTAAAATTTAAAAAAAATTAGGGGAATTAAAATATAAAAAAAAAATTAATTAATTTATTTTAATTTTTATCTAACATTTTATTTTATATTAAACTTTTAAAAGAGATATACAAGTTTGTATTGGAAATTAAATAAATTTTGAAACTAAATTAACACAGTTTAAAAAAAAATATGTATATATAATAAATTCAACAATTCTTGAGAAAATTTAAAATAATATATATTATATGCAATGTGCAATATATTCTATGTACGTATATATTTATAAAAAAAATTATATGAAATATTTTTTTTTTAATTTTACGCATTGAAGGAGGATTGAGTCCGCTGCGTTGAGTCCCTCCGCATATAAGACGACGATCATAGCCATTGGTCTAAGGACATAATACACTAAAATTACACTAAATAACTGTGTTTCAAGTAAGTTAAACACTTACAAACAACATTTAATTTCAATGTTTCAAATTTCACACAACTATACTTTACATTACACTAAGTTTAGATAAACTAATAAAACACTAAATAGTATTAGTTCAAATAATGTACCATACTTTAATTCAAGTAATTTAAATATCTTAAAATCAATCTTTTTCTTGTGACGAATGTACATAAACCATTATATAATTTACGAAAATTATATTACTTAAGTTTACATAAGTTAATACCACACCACACATTTGGAATAGTTTAAAATCAAAATTAAATGATTTGTTTGTAAAATATGCAAGTAAATTTAAAATATCCGAGTGCACAAAAATTGTTATTTAGAGTGACCAACAGCGCTGGATACTGACACAGAAGACGCATAGATGATCGTTGGGGTCTTGGAACTTTAAGGATGGGACTTTTTAAAGATGCAAAATGAACCTTGAAAATTGCCACAATTGCCATATACTAGATGTATAATAGACCTTGAAAAATATAATAAAAAAGAAAAAGAGAAATCGCATAATTATGTCTTCATTAATACATAAAGAAGAAACGATGCAATATCGAACCACGAGGTTTTCTGATATCAACAATTCGGAAATCGCGACATGAGCACCAAGATGATTCAAAAATTTGTTTGAGAAGATCGCAGAGAAAAAAAAATCACTCATCTCGAACATATCGACAACCGAGTCTACGGGACAAAACTCTCCTGAACGATTTAGAATTCAGAGTGATGACGATGTCCACTGGAGATAGCACCGTTTGCAAATTCCACAAGACCCAACGCACCACATACAATGAACCATTGAAGATGAACGAGGCAAGTCCGTCCCAGCACACAGAAGAACAAGAGGAGAAATCTCGTCCAACAGTAGGGCTTATAAGAGTCACTCATATAATTTTTTACACCTCTCCAAAACAAATATAAAATCAATATAGTCATTTCAGAACCAACAGATACACTCAATACACATGCAAAACACATATAAGTTAAATCATTTGCATGAGTTTATCTATTTATATCTATTTATATATATATATATATATATATATATATATATATATATTAATTCAATCAAAAGTATTAAACCGGTTAGATTATCATTATAAGTATTAACAAATTAAACAACAGATATTTATATAAAAAATCAAATCATTTGCATGAGTTTATCTATTTATATCTATTTATATATATATATATATATATATATATATATATATATATATATATATATATATATATATATATATATATATATATATATATATATATATATATATATATATATATATTAATTCAATCACAAGTATTAAACCGGTTAGATTATCATTATAAGTATTAACAAATTAAACAACAGATATTTATATAAAAAATCAAATCATTTGCATGAGTTTATCTATTTATATATATATATATATATATATATATATATATATATATATATATATATATATATATATTAATTCAATCACAAGTATTAAACCGGTTAGATTATCATTATAAGTATTAACAAATTAAACAACAGATATTTATATAAAAAATCATTCACAAAAAAAAAAAATCATTATTATTATTGGCACACATTCAAATATTTAAAAATATTTTTATAGATAACTTGAGAAAAAATAAACATATTATAATTGTTAAAATAGCATATTATCATTATTTTAATATATACATACTATCGTTATTATTCTTCATATTAATTCTAAGAAAACATAATTTCTATATATTCAAAAATATTCGTAAGATATCTAGTAAAAAATTATTATTATTCTTAATATTAATAAAAAAAAATTTCATAAGGGGGGAGGAATGTTGTGAATTAGTTCACACATTTTTCTTTTCTTTATGGTTCTTCATTATTCATTCAGTTTTGAATGTTGCTGTTGGGCGCATCATGTTTTTCATATCATGTTGAACTCATGTTGTACAGCAACATGTTCATAGCATTGTACCAACGCTTCACGTTGGCAACAATAATAATAATTTGGCAAAGCGCTAATTTTTGCGTAGAACACATCTCTTTCGAGTTAGCTTCCACAGTTAACAAAAGCTTGCGATAATTTGGCAAAGCGCTTAAGCTTTACTTAGACCTCTTGCAATATAATTTTTCTTTGCATAATTTTGGGTCTATGTTAAAATAAGCAAAGCAGCGGTTCTCCAACAATTATACTATTTCGCAATTGGTGTCAGCCAAAAACTGCAAGTCGGACTTTCTTCAAAAGTCACGTACACCAAAATTGAGTGAAAGTGAAAATTCACTAGAATATTATGAAAATAGAATTTAAGAAAAGCTTGCAACAAAGGTATTGTTAAGACCTTTCCTTGCAATTTAAAATATAGTAGTTTAACCAACCTCAAGTGGAGGTAGTAAAGTTAATAAAAGTGCTAAAATTAAAAAGTGTCTTTTGATTAATTAAATTGTAAAATAAATCAATAAATGTAAAATAAGTCATCTAAACTTTACAACAGTCCATCCGTTAAGTCATCAGTGGCCCATGGACTGCTCTTATAATGTACTCCGTGAAAAGTTAATATGTTTTCCATATACTGATAATGCTTACAATAAGGGATAAACCTAATAAACTGTTTTTCATCCAATAAAATATTATTAAATCCTTTTAAAAACTTTTTTACTTTTATAACTTCCATAATAGTTTACTTTTCCTATCAAATTGTAATGTAGACGATTTAAATAAAAATTGGTGCCTTATGGCTCCATGCAAATTTAAATAAAAATGATCCCAATGGAGTCATTCATTCATATAACCAAATTATACGAATTAAATGACCATGGCTTTGTAGAATAAAAATATACTACAATATCCATTATAATAAAATTCACCTTGAATTGTTAATGTGTTAATGCAGAAGTGCATTTACCTGTTTACAACAAAAAATTATCCACCCAAAAAATATATGTCTAATAATAACATTCATTCATATAGCCATGTTTTAAATTACAATCGTCCTTCCTCAAGAAAGTTTCAAATTGAACCCTTTGTTCCTCAACTCTCTTGATGATCATGCATAATAAATCATAAAGTATAAAACTGAAATTTTAATTGCTTCTATAACATAGACAACAACAAAATTATTACGTACATAAATATTATGTACGATTATAAATATTCCCATTAAAAATGCTTATTCCGAAATAATTATCCCAACAACAATATGAGTTGCAAACTCTTTACAGCTGCATGCTTTCATAACATACATATAATATGTATGCAAGTATCAACATTAACAACATATGTTAAAATGTCATCCCAATAGCTCCATGCCATTATAATGTATAAAGTATACATATAATACACCTGAAATTACACTAACAACTACTCTGTTACAAAATGATCCCTATTGAAAACAATAACAAGACCTCTGTTAAAAAATTATCCGAAATGAAATACACTAACAACTACTCTGTTAAAAAATGATCCCTATTGAAAACAATAACAACATCTCTGTTAAAAAATGATCCTCATGGCGGCTTATGGCTCCATGGAGCCCATTTAGCCAGAACCGGCGTAAACTTACTACTGTATCCCCAATATGTCATTGCACTTAATATCAACTTGCGAATGCTTTGAAATCAATCATTACTTTCAAATCGTAGAGTTGAGAAGCATAGCTTTTTCAATAAAAACTGGTAGCTTAACCTTAACTTGAAAATTCCCTTATTTTCAAATTAATATTAATACTAATTCTTGAAGTGATTTCAAAAATTACTTCAAATCAAGATTTAGCCTTATTTTCAACTCGATTTGAAATTAACCAACATTAATTTTTTTTTTCTTTTAAATATTGACTTAATCCTGCAAAATATGTAAAAAAGGGGATCCTCATATAGGACAACAAAAAGGGCTTTTTCAATTAATTATCCGGTTATATGTCATCCAACCAATATCGTAGACTTCAAGCCCGAGTGTCAAGCCAAGTTCAGAAAAGCGATGCCAGCATCCAAAATGTGGTCGACGTGTTTTTTAAGCTTGTATGTTTCAAGCTCTCGAATATAATTCTGGAGCCTATTGAAGGTTTGTGGGGTCGGTCGGTATATTGTTTTAAATATTCACAGAAGTCCAAACACTAATAGATTTCGGTAAGCTATTAGATTTGAACGCGCGTTGTTATGTTATATTTTTTGTCAGGGTTTCTATTGCAATCAGAAAATCATACTGTTTCTAGCGTCACTACATTTTTGCTCCTAATTTTCACTGCCCTTTTTGGTAAGGTTACTATCAAATCATTTTTGAATTCAGAGTAAGTGCTAAAAATAGCACTTTTTTAATATTTGAGACTGATTTGAAAAACACACTAGACCTTAAAGGCAATTATGATTATTTTTTCAAAAGCTTACCCTGTGGCATATTGGGTCGGCTTGATTATGACTTTACATTCACACTATTTGGTAAACCAATTCCCGAAATTTATCGAACCTTAAACTTATTGCCTTTTGGGAGATAGGAATCTGCCGGTTACCTTTCTACCGATGGTAGAACAAAGGTGACCGGCAAAATAACCTGCAATTAGTGGTTAACCGGTTAATTAACAATTACCCAATTAACCAAAAACCTGGATATTAAGTGATTACACTTTGCGCACCCATTTTACCACCAGAAATGAAAGTTACATATTCTTATGGATTTGGACATTCTAAGAACAATGGCGTTTTCAGTATTTTCCCCCACATGTCCAGTTTCAAGGCTATTCAACAAAAACGAAAAACCACGTTCTTGAGGATTCTATTGGTTGGTAAGCATTGATTATAATGTCAGACTTATTTTTATTTTATTCAAAACATGCACAACAGAACACAAATTATATGTACATATCAATTTTTTAAATTCATTTAACAGGACCTGAGATCCCAAGTAGCACAATCTCCTATATAAAAGTGATGTAAAGCTTTTCACGATTTTCTTATTCAGTAATTGTTACCGTATAAAAGCTCTGAAAGTACTTATACGGCTTTTATATGGTTCAAAGGGCGCAAGTCTTTACAGCATATGACTATATAAAAGCTATGAAGATGGCGTGTAAATGCTATTTGATTACTCTTTTATAGAATACAATGAATACAAAAACAAAAATAAATATTTACGGTTTTTATTTATTAATAATTAAATTTTTATATAGTTTTGTTAAACTGAAATCATACAAACTTAATTATACTATTTAATTATATTATTTATAATTGAAAAAAACATGATTTTTACTTTTATTTCACCAAGCCCGGGCGGTGAATAGAAATCTCTTCCTTCAGATTGCAAAGCCAGTACACTTTCACTCGACTACTGTCCAATAATATTATGCAATTCATTTCGATGTATAATAACTAAACGTATGTATTGGGGAATTAATTATTAAATTGAACATACATATTATAAAGTACAAATATCATAATGATAAATTATATGATAATATTATATACTAATAATAATAAATAAAAAAAATAAAAAAATGAATTTAAAAAAAAAATGTTGCCGCAGGCAGGATTCGAACCCGCGTCCTCGTGCATAGCATACAGGCATGCTATCGTCGTGACGCCTGTATTAATATTGGGTAATTCCTGCAACAGAAGGCAATAATGTCACTGTGTATGAGTTGTATTATTAGTTCAATAAACCTTTACACGGTGAATTTAATAGAACTTAAAAGACCTACTGTTACAGTAGCTACACGACGTTTATACAGTTTTATGCCATTTAACGTTTACTTTCTCAGTTGATACTTGGTATATGAATCAAAAAGGACTCATTTTAAAAAAGGACAAATTTTAATAATTTATTGGACCTCTTGATACAAGTTATGGGTTTCAGTATTTGTAAAATATTATTATGAATCAGGATTTATATCTGGTATCAAGGGGTTCAATGAGTTGATAAATTTGACCCAACTATCTCCCTTACCACAATAATATTGTAAAAGAGTAAACAAAATACGAATTAATAATATTTCTACGAATTTATTATGCTTAATAATTTTTATTTTATTTTCTAAAACTTTTTACTTTTTTTAATTCGTATGCCCAATTTTGATGTTTACGATTTTCTTGAATAAAACAGGATTGAAATCTATGAGATTTGCTAAGTTATAATGCAAAGTACAAGGATGGTTCAAAACTGGGTATTGAGAAACAAATGCCCAAAAATTTGTCTATTTTTAGCCTAAAAATGAGTCCTTTTTGCTTCATATCTCAGGTCCTGTTAAAAGAATTTAAAAACTTGATATGTACATATAATTTTTGTACTGTTATGCATGTTTTCAATAAAATAAAAAAAGGTCTGACATTATAATCAACGCTTAGTGCGAGTTAGTGCGAGCGTGCTGTCTAGTAGGAGGATAGGAAAAAGGGAAAAAATAGAGACAGATAAAAAGTAGAGAAAGAGGTAGGAAAGAAAGAGGTAGGAAAGGAAGAGGACAATCCAGTGGAGAGGAGCGGGTGGCATGATCGCGGACTTGCCGGCTACAGCTCGTCGGACATGGGGTGAATCTTTGCTCATCTACTGAGGTTACACGCACTAGTCAGATATGTCATGCCGTCAAAATTAAACTATCAAGCAAACTTAACAAAACCCTATCAAAACATATGCTATGTCGAAACGAAAACGCGGTAATTACACAAACAAAAACTGACGAACACAGGGGCGATTAGGTGGTTTTTAATCACCCCGGGCATATCCCTCTCCACCATGGATTACCTATGCCCGTTAATTGGTAACCCCCTAATAAAACCTGACACTAAACACTTGACATCTCCATTTCCATATTGTTCGATTCGCCAGTCACGCCCATTTAAAACTTTAGGCCAACATAATTTAAAACGAAAATTCAAAAATAAACAAAAGCAACAAAATGTAGATTTTTAAATATTTTAATTACACAAAATTAAAACAAATACATAAAACAAAAAAATAAAAATAAATTGAAATTAAAATTTAAAAAAATTGATAAAATAAAAATACTGAATTTCAGACATTTAATTAAAAAAAACTATAAATTAAAAATAACGAATACCTAAACAATACGCAAACATTTTTAAATTCTCCCATAATTTCTGGGGACGCGAAACAATTAGATCTAAAACACCTAAAAAGAGCTCTCTTAAGGGACACGCAAAACTTGGATACTTTGAGACCTCTTACAAAACTTACACGCGCTAAATATGTTTGCTGTAAAAATAATGATTATTTAAAAATGTAATTTAAAAATATAATATAAAAATATAATGTAATAGAAAATTAAAACTAAAGACAATACAACATAAACTAAACTACTGGGGCATTGGTCCCTCGCTGCGCGGACGTGCCAATGTACGCCGCGTTTATTAATATTCTCCAGTTGCGTTTTTATAAAATTTAAACAAAAATTATTAAAAACGATTAAAATTAAATTTAAAAATGTCCAAAATTGGTGCCAAAATTAAGCCAAAATGGTGGCTAAGCCCTCGGGTATGTGAGGCGTCTATTTTATTTTCCCGCGATGCGTCTGTACATGATGTACAGACGATAAAAATATATTTGTTTTTAAATTTAAAAAATGGCTTTTTTTTCTAAATGTTGGAGTTGTTCGAAAATCGAGTAAAGAGACGAGCAATAGACGCTACCAACATTTATACGATTTTACAACAATATACATTATTTTTATTTACTCTGCAACATGTAACGACAATTGACGAACAATAACCACTTATTTGTTGTTAATTCGTTTATTTTATAATTAACGCATAAAAGTATGGTAGGTCACTTTGCACAATTAATTTCCGGTCGTTCCTGTCATTTTTGGCATTAGAGTTTATTTTTGACATCGTTTTTCATGATGTGAACGTAGCCAGTCGATATTGCAGTCCAGTTCCTTTAATTTATGAAATCAGAAATAAATTTAATTCCGGTCGTTCCTTTCACTTTTGGCAGTAGAGTTTATTTTTGACATCGTTTTCCATGATGTGAACGTAGCCAGTCGATATTGCAGTCCAGTTCCCTTAATTGATGAAATCAGAAACACATTTAATTCCGGCATATTTTCTTAAAGAAAACTGTCACGCAACTGTCAATTTACCAAAAAATTGCGCATCAAATCAAGTCGGGTGTGAAAGATTGCATAACGGGGAGCGAATCTACGCTTTAGGTCGGAATTTTGTTTCATTCGTCTGAGTTTGCCTTTTTCAGCCGTTCTATATTGATACGGCATGGGGTTTTACGAGTTTGGCGCCGCTGATTTTGACGCGCGATACGTCATTTCGACCGACAAAATTGTACTCGGCGAAGGTGTTTGGATTTGTTTAAGGTTATTTCATTATTAAAGCCCAATATACCATTGGTCAAACATATGATAAAATTTGAAAATTGCCTATTTTCAAATCAGTAGGAAATTGAGATCAAATGATTTATGATAATATTTTCCTTTAATTTGAGTCTGATTTGAAAACAAAGTACCAAAAAAGTGTAAAAACACGTATAAAGGCATTTATGAAAAAGTATCAAAACTTTCAATAATACAACACTGCATAATCATGTGCTTTTTAATTGTTTGTGTTTGCAGAATAGTATTTTTTAATAACATGTTCTTCAAGTCTTTGGTTTTGTGCTGTTTAAAAGGAAAATAAAAAAATGTGCTTGACGTGAAGAAAAGTTTGTGAAAATTTGTAATTGAATATAATGAATAAAACGGTAAAAACTAAAAATGATTGTAGGCAAATTATGGAGTGTCTCACTAGTGCAAATAGTGAAAATTTGCCTCCAATTGCAGAACATGCAGAAAATGTTGAATACGTTTCCAATGAACCATATTCTTTCTCATCTGATGCTTTTAGGTCTGAATTGACTTGGGAAGATGAAGATAATATTTCTTCCACAGAGTCAGATGAAGTAGAAATTCGGTCATTGCAAAATGATAATTTAAGAAATGATTTGGCGGCATGGGTTATTCAACATAACATTTTTAATATAATATTTCATATAACATTATTTTTAACATTCATGCTAAAGAATTTTAAATTTAATTCCAAATGGCGCAATTTGCAGACAGTTGTGAAAAATTGATCAAATGTTGTTGGAGAACTAATAAAATTTTCAATTAAAAATGTTTGAACAACAAATTATTAAGGGCCGGTTGCATACAACTTTTAACTATGGATTAAAATTAATCGATGGAAATCGGTTAGTTAAAATGACATTTCATTCGATATTGAAACAAACACAAAATATATCTGTCAAATATAAAATGTATGTCATTTTTGTATGCAATGGTCCTAGTAGCAAAACTTGTAGAAATTTTAAAGGTTTAATATTAAGGTTAAAAAACTCCAAATTTCAAACTTTCCAACCTTCAAGAGCTGTCCAAAGAAGACGGAAAAAAAATTACAGGTTAAATGTAATTTTTTTTTCATGCATAAACCTTTTTTATCGCTAAAAATTTCTTCAATTATAAATTTCAACAAACATACCGCAGTGCCGGAAATAGAAACGATATCCCATACTTATTTGATTGTTAAGTATGACATATACACAAAAAACTTTGTAATTCGAATTTTCAAAAATGCTATTTTGTGACTTTTAGTTATATAACGACGATATATAAAACTTTAGATAAAAGTAATAGTTTCACTTTATTACAGATGCTTGTTAAAATTTTCGTACGCAACTGATGCACTGTTTGAAAAAACGTGTATTCAGTTTTTTCAACACGTTAAAACTCGATACCTAAAACAAAAAAATTACCAGGTTGCAAAGAAGAAAATTTAAAATTGTAAGATTGAGCACATTGAATAAAATATAAGTTCATATCTGAATTAATTTGGTTTTTATTTAAAATTATATGAGGCTAAAAATACATTTTAAATAATATGAATATCAAATTAACATTTATACTTTGACTCAATTTGCATATTAATGTTAATTTCGAGTTTACGATAAGCTTGATTGTAAAATTGAAAGGGTACGGTTTTTGTTGAAAAAGCTATAATTCTCAAATAAAGATTTACAATGAGTCAAACGCTTCTCTCAAGGCATCAGCTTGAAAGTAGTGATTGATTTAAAAACATTCTTAAGTGAATGTCAAATGTCGTGGTATATTGGAAGTTGTCTGGATTGTTGGCTGTTGGTTTGCACGTGAGTACTTTTCTATTATCCTTTCCTATTATATTGTGATGTTCTGTTTTTTTAAGACACGTTTAATGTAGTTAGTATATTATTTAGGTGGTTTTATGTGTTTTAATATAATTTTCGTTGTGCAAGAACTCACTATGTATTACTCGGGCTTAATTTTTTTTTTTTGTTTGTGCAGTCGACGCATTGTGGACATGACATCGGTGGACGTCCTCATACTTGCTCATCATGTTCTGGAACATAACGGGAAGTATTTTGTTGTAATGAACATGTATACTTTGTGATGTATTTGTTTTCCCAACGTCATCGTTTCGTTTCTAGCATTGCTTTTGCTCACCACTGTTGCTGTTGTTGTTTTCGCTGTCTGCTGCTCTGCCATCGTCATATCCGCTGCCTGCTGCTATCGTTCAATTTATAATATTATTTGTAAAAATTTAAACAATGTCACCGCCTACTGAAGTATTTATATGTAGCGAAGCCAAATGTTTGAAAAATATAACTAAATCGCAGGGAAGCGTTCGTTGTTTATTATGCAGCAAATGGTACCACACTACTTGTGCAAATATATCTGCTGAGCAACTAAAACTGATGTCGAAAAGCACGCAAAACTTCGGATATGTATGTACTAAATGCAATGAAAATCCTCCTAGTTTAGTCACTTCGTCTGATAATGGTGTCCAAGGATTTCGTGAAGAATTACGCAGTGGATTGGCTTGAATTCAAACGAAATTCGACTCTATTGTTGAGCAAATGAACGCCACTTTGTCTTCAAAGATATGTGATCTTAAAAACGAAATAGACAATTGCACGAAGGTCATTAACCTAATCAACGAATCATCAACTAAAAAAATAGCTGCACTGGAAAATGTCAATCACACACTTCAAAAACGTTTAAACCGTGCTGACTTTATCATCGATGGAATACCTGCTGCTGAGGATAATTTGTTGGATAACGTCGTGAAATTGTGCCAATCTTTAAATGTCACTGTTTTGGAAAGCGACATCCAGCAATGTTGTTTTATAAGAAACAAAAAAGCTGTTCTTGTAAAAATGAACTCCGTACATAAAAGAGATCTCATCATGAAAAATTATTTCAAGACACGTTCTTTAAAGCTATCGGATTTTAGCAACTTGAATATTAGTTCCCGAGTATTTCTTAATGATCATCTTACACCATTGGAAGGCAAGCTGAATTTCTTTTGTCGTAATTTGCGAAAAAACAAGAAAATAACCGCGTTTCGAATGCTGCATACGGATACACCAAGAGTAAAAATTGTGTTTTGCGATGGAACTGATAAACTCTTTTCTTTGGCTGAATGCCCCAACTACTTCAATGATGCGGATAGATCACGATTATCTTTACATACACTCTATAATGATGAGGACAGACATTAGGAAGTATTGGTGTTGGTTGTACTTCCAGTAATATATATATATTTATTTTTAATCTTTTTTCAAGGTCCTTGCTGGTCAAGGATTTTTGAAAACTTTATTTAATTAACCGTATTTGTTTACCCTATCGAGTTCGCCCTTAATTTTTAATGTTTATTTGCATGGGTAAATAAGGTATAAAACTATCAGCTAGGCTGATCGTATTTTATGCCAGTGCGGTATTTCAAATATTACTGGAATTATAATTACATCTTTCCGTATTTGAACTGCATAATTTACAAACTAACTTTTGCCGTTTGTTTATAATTTTGTGTTTTTTTTTAAATTAAAATTGTTAAAAAGAATAAATATTAAAAAAAGTACTTATTATATTAATTAATATTAATTTATATTTAAGTAAATGAATTCAATTATGGAAAATCTGGGTCCCATTGCAAGTGATAACTCCTTTATAAAAAATAATCTTTTTATAATCGTCAATATTTAAATATAGCGCACATAAATGCTCAGAGTATTAGACCTTCCTTAAGAACGTCCAAATTCGATGAATTTAAATGCCTGCTTAATGGCAATTATTTAGATGTTGTAGGAATTTCTGAAACATGGCTCAAATCACATGTAACTAATAATGCAATTCAAGTGCCTGGCTACTATTGTCACAGAAATGATCGTTCGAATGTGAGGGGTGGGGGAATTGCGATATACGTAAAAAATGAAGTAAAATCAAATATTGTTTTTCAAATATCTGATGCCATTAATATTGAAGCATTGTTTATTGAAATTGTATCTCTTGTTGGCAAGCCTCTACACTGAACCAAAAAAGTACATATCTACAATGAAAAGTACATTATCACAAAGAATATTTCGTTAAAATTGGTCCAATGTAATTGTTCATTGTCAATAACACAAAAGGTAAAATTTACGAGATCTAGCCTTCAGAGCGTACAAAGAAAATATGTGTGATACGACTTGGAAAACATATTGTACTTATCATAATAAAGTAAAAAGCGTAATGAGGAAATTTAAAATATTAATGTGGAGCAATAAATTTAACAATGCAAGTAATAATGAAATGTGGAAAATTTTAAAAAATAATGGTTGCATTGATAATTCTCACACGGATGTAAATATTGATGCAAATCTATTAAATAATTATTTTGTTTCATCCCAAACGAATGAAAATGTTTTGCTTCCTGACTTTGACGAGTCAACCAATAGTTTTTCATTTAGAAATATATGTGAAGATGAACTCGTCAGTTCACTGTTTAAAGTCAAATCAAACTCGGTTGGTGCAGATAACATTTCTATTAAATTTGTTAAAATAATTTATCCTTTCATAGAAAAGCATTTACTTCATATTTTTAACACAATACTAACGTCTTCTTGTGTGCCCAAATGTTGGAAAACATATAGAGTGATGCCAATTAAAAAACGAGGAAATTCTAATCTTTTAGAAAACTTCCGACCTATTTCTATTTTACCATGCTTATCTAAAGTTTTGGAATATATTATGCAATTCCAAATGTTAGATTTTTTAAACACCGAACGACTGTTAAGTGATTGTCACTCTGGTTTTCGTACAGGATTTAGTACAACCACTCTTTTATTAGGGCTTACTGAAAGAATTCGTGAAAACATTAATATGAAAAAAACTTGCGCCCTTGTCTCTCTAGACCTATCTAAGGCTTTCGACACCGTTAATCATAACATATTAACTCACAAATTAAAAGCTGTTTTTTCATTTTCGTCCAATGCTTGTAAATTGATTCACTCTTATCTTTCTGATCGCAAGCAATTCGTTAGTTTTACCGATAATATATCCGAAACCAGAAGTTGCACAAGTGGTGTCCCACAAGGGTCAGTGTTGGGTCCGCTATTGTTAATGCTTTATTTAAATGATTTTGTAGAGTCAGTTGCAATCCCAAACACGGACATATTTTTATTTGCAGATGATATTAATCTATTGTTTTTTGGAGAGCACCAATTTATGGACTGTTTCGAACAAAATATAAAATTCGGCTTAGAAAATGCTGAAAGCTGGGCAGATAATAACCGCCTCAATTTTAACGCGGGAAAAACCAAAGCTATGCTCTTTAATACAACAACAAGTGAATCCGCCTCACTTAACTTACGTTTTGGAAATATTCAAATCGAGTTTGTTGAGAATATAAAATGTCTTGGTATTATCATTGATAATAAACTATCTTTTGATAAACATATTGATTGTTTGTCTTCTAAGGTTAGTAATACCCTACGTTGACTCCATAGCTTAAATTGTTATTTGCCACTAAAAACTCGGATACGCGTTTCGCATGCTTTGCTTATGTCGCATATTGTATACGGATTAGAAGTTTACTCTGGAACCACAGCGACTAATGTAAAAAAAATAAATCTCGTGTATAATAGAATTTTAAGATATATTTTTAATTTACGTATTCACGATCATGTTTCACAGTACTCAATTAAATTTGTAAACTGTTCATTTATGGATTATATAATCACTACACTCTTTTCAATGTTTTACACAATATTTGCTTCAGGGAATCCACCATATCTTTTGAATATATTTCATTTTTCTCGATCAACAAGATGTAAACAAATAATTATCCCAAAGATTTCTAATTCTATATTTGAGAGATCATTTCTTGTACGAGTAGCACGTATTTGGAATCCACTTCCTAACAATCTAAAAAAAATTTCATTACCTACAAAAACTATTAAAAGACTTTTTTTACTTCAACTAAACTGAATTACGTGCGTTTAATATTGTTTATTATTATTTGTTACCCATTGATATCTATTGTAATGAAACCCTTTTTTTATATTTAAAATTATTATTATGTTTTTATATATTATGTATGAATTAATTACACAAGAAGGAAAATTGTATAGAATTAATGTATTTTTATATGTAGCATATAGTTATTATTAGTATTCTTTGTAATCATATATGGCCTTTAAGGCTTGATTATAATAAATAAAAGAAATAAATAAATAAAAATAAATGTTGTTGGTAAACTTCTGTTTGTGTTGGATGAAGTTGTGGCTGCTGCTGAGTGCTTCGCTGATCTTGGTGCAGATGCGTCCACAATGGTTGTCGAGACGTGAATTGCTGCACCGGTCTCTGTGTTTCCAGCCATGCGGTTTAGAGTTGATGTGGTTCTCGTGGGAATTTTCTTTTTAGTTGTGCCAGTGTCACTCTGCATTGATGTTGTTGATGACCAATCATTTATTGGCGCTGCTCTTGGATTGTCCATCTGGGCACCAATTTGAAACTTGAGTTGCCGAACTTCTATTCCCAGTGAAACCTAAAAATTCACTTTGGCGTAACACCGATTCGCCGCCCAGATGTTCACCCTCTGTATGTAAACTCGCAGATGACTGTTTGTCGATTTCCGGAGGTTTGACGGAACCTGATGCGGACTTTACAAAGTCTGGTGGCGTTCTTCTTAAGGACATTTTATCGACTGGCTAAGTATTCGAATAATAAAAAACTCACAACTAATTCCAGTATTTTTTTTTTCAGGTCTTGCGTGTTTTAATATTTTAAGATATAATTTAGAATCTTTTAAGAAAACTATACAACGCTATGTTGCCAGATAAATACGTATTGTGAAAATTATGTCAATACAAGTAATACATTTTTTAAACATTAATTTTAAGTATTATTAAACTTAAAACATAAAACAAATTTTTAATGAAATTCAAAGTCTGGTGGCGTTCTTCTTAAGGACATTTTATCGACTGGCTAAGTATTCGAATAATAAAAAACTCACAACTAATTCCAGTATTTTTTTTCAGGTCTTGCGTGTTTTAATATTTTAAGATATAATTTAGAATCTTTTAAGAAAACTATACAACGCTATGTTGCCAGATAAATACGTATTGTGAAAATTATGTCAATACAAGTAATACATTTTTTAAACATTAATTTTAAGTATTATTAAACTTAAAACATAAAACAAATTTTTAATGAAATTCAAATTTAGAAAGTTACAATTAAACCAAATTTTAAGAATGTAAAACCAAAATTAACTAAATTTTGAATTAAAATTTGTTTGAAATAAAAATAAAATTTTTTGTTAAAATTAAAAGGTTTGAAATTTATTGTTCAAACAATCGAACTTAATGATTAACTCCAACGCAATAATATGCTAAGTTAAAATATGAAACGTAATTCAATTTTAAAATGTATGAAAGATTGTAAACTTGTAATATGTAATTTATATATAATGGCGTGACTATGGTTAGGTTCGAACATATTGTTACGAAAATTCAATCTACGGAAAACTGTTCTACGAGTTCGTATCGCTGGATTGTGTACAAAATAAAAACGCACTTATATTTGGTTTTAACTAGTATTATTTCAACTAGTATTAATTAACTTTATTAATTTAAATAACAACTTAAAGAATAATCACTTATATCAACTGATGAATTACTACAATTTATCTTTACAATGTTCGCTCACGAGACGCACTAGTTCACTATTAAATCACAACTGAAGTACAGTGCCTCAGATGCGCGGCCTTATACACTGCAGGCATCAGTTCGACACGTTTCGACAAGCTTCGACTTGTTTCGAGAACCTTCTACTCGTTTCGTTATTGGATATAAGAAGGCTATTGTGTGATGAAGAGTAAAGCTGATCCTCTCTCATAACGTCTGTGCCAAAAATCTGCCTTCTAATTCTAGAAAATGCTGGACAGTCACAGAGATAGTGCTCTGTAGTTCGTAACAGGCAGAACATAAGGCGCTTTCGGCCAGGCCGATTGCGTTCATGTATTTTTCACATGCGTTGTGTCCCGTTAGAAGTCCCGTCAGTTTTCTGCACTCCTTTCTACTTAAGGAAAGTAAAAACGAGGCCGATCTTTTGGTTATCGTCGGTGTCATGAGCTTGGAGAATCTGCATTTCGTCTCATTCAGCCATCTGCTCTTGTGTGCGGAGGCGACCCAAGAGCTGATGACGAATTTTCCCGTAGATGCAGGTAGTCCAAGCACAGGTTCTGGTCCAAATGGATTATCCTCTTTTATGGCCCGGCACCCAAATCAGTTTCAGTGTATTGTATTTACCAACACAATTGAGACGTGATCTGCATTGACGTACAATTTTGGATGTGATGACCGGGTTGTTCAAAGCCATAATAGCAGCCTGACTATCGCTGCAATCTGATATAGCTCTGTTCTGCCATTTATTATCCGCATTGTAGTGCATAGCCATAAGTATAGCATAGACTTCGGCTTGAAATACCGAGGCATTGTCGCCTAAGGCGAAGTGAAGTCTGCGGTCATCCGGTTCCACAAACACTCCAGCACCAGATCCCTGATCGGTTCTGGAGCCGTCTGTGAAAATGCGGTGTGACCCTCTACCTGGCTCACATTCCGGTCTTATCATTGCCGTGTAAATCCATAAGGTTTTGCTCGGCGATAGTCCCAGAAGGCATTCAATGCTCGCGAAATTTTATTTTCATCATGTTTTGTCCAAAGTAGTTTACTATCTAGAGTTAAGCCCAGATATTTTACTTCGTTAGACAGAGGAATAGTGACACCCTTAAGTACTGGTAGATATAATCCTGTCATTATTTTTTTCCTAGTGAAGAGAACAATCCCTGTTTTGTGAGAGTTGACGGAAAGTCCGTTTGCAGTACACCAGCTGTCAATTCGGTTCAATGAGTTTTGTGTTTTAACACAGACCTCATTGAGGGAAAATCCTGTGGCAAGAATGGCAACATCATCTGCATAGGCCTGGGAACAGACACCTGGTCCATCGAGATCGTTGACTAGAGAGTCAACCAGCATACACCAGAGCAGGGGGGAGAGAACGCCTCCTTGAGGACAACCTCTATTCACCCCTGCCATAATATACTGACCGCACTCCGCCTCAGAAGTGATGGTCCTAAAAGAAGTGATGGTCCTAGCAGTGACCTTAGACATTTGACCAATGTTTCATCTATTCCATGCCTTCTAGCTGCGTCACACATTCCATCAAAAGTCGCATTATCAAAAGCACCCTCGATGTCAACAAATATGCCCATCACGTACATCTTCCTCTGAAAAGCATGCTCGATCCGGCCAACCAGATGTTGCAATGCTGTTTCACAGGATTTTCCACGCATGTTGTCTTTATGATAGTGGGTACCTTGACAGCGATGTTTTTCTGATGTGCAGCTCAACTAGTCTTTCTAGACATTTTAGTTTGAAGGACATCATACTAATGGGTCTGAAGCTCTTCGCTATGGAATAGTCTTCTCTTCCAACTTTAGGAATGAAGGCTACTTTAACTAAACGCCAGGATGTCGGAATGTATGCCCATGCGAGACTTGCTCTAAAGATCTTCTTTAGGCATGGTAGCAATTGGGTTATACCTTCCTGTAGCATGACTGGGTAGATGCCATCCGGTCCAGGTGACTTGAAGCCATCAAAAGAGGTCACTGCGTTTTGGATAGCTTCATCGTACACAACCAATCTGGCAACCTGCCAGTCATGTTTTGTCACATTAGAGTTGTTATTGCAGTCCCCAGTGCTGGGATTACAAAGTGGCCCTATGTGGATTTGATTTCCCGGAAAGTGAGTCTCAACTAGGACACTGAGTGCCTCTGTCTTAGACTCAGTATACGAGCCATCAGGTCTCCGCAGTGAGTCCAGTCGAGCAGTTCGGGCTCTTTTAAGAAACTTGATCAATCTGCTAGTCTCACTGCAGGATTCGATGCTACTGCAGAAGTCTTTATAGGAAACACTTTTCGATTTACGAATTCGTTTCTTATACTCTTTCTGCTTAGCTCGATAAAGAAACCAGTCAGAGTCTATGTTGCTCCTTAGGGCCCTATTTAGAAGCTTTCTGGAATCCTTGCGCAAGGTTTCAAGACAAGCGTTCCACCAATGAACGGGAGGTCTAGATAACGTTTTTCGTACCGGACATGTTCGTACAAAACTAGAATTTATGACATCATTCATAACTTGAACGGACGTCTCAATACTTTCTTTGGTACGAATTCTGACAGGAATATTGAGGGAATTCTCAAGTTCATGTCTGAAGCGTGTCCAGTTTGTTTTTCTAGTGTTTCTTACCGTCATAGAGGGCAGCACCTCTCGGTCAGTATGAAACTCGATATACCTGTGGTCCGATAAAGAATCTTCTTTAAGAACCATCCAGTTAAACATTGACTCTCTCAGTCTACAGTTAGACAAATTAAGGTCAATCACTTCCTGTCTTCTAGCAGTCACAAAAGTGGGTTTATTACCAGTGTTGTGAATGTTCAGATTGGAGGTCATGATGAAGTCAAGGAGTCTGGTACCTCGCGCGTTGCATTTACTGCTGCCCCACACAGTGTGTTGAGCATTAGCGTCACAGCAAAGAATAAGGCCGGTCTCCTTAAGATCACAGTACTCTATGAGCTCAACAATTGCCTTTGGCGGAGGAGGCAGTAGTGAGTCATAGGGGAAGTAGCCTGAGGCGACAATCAGATGTTTCCATCCACTATCGCTTTCATAGCTCACTTTGGCTGCCACCAGGTCTTGCCCACAGAATTGGGTTAACTTGGTTACAGCAAAGTGTTTCGATACTATAAGACAGCTTCTAGGCCTTGCGGCTTGCTCATCGTATAGTATGGTTTCACCACGTAGTTCACTAAGACCACAGATGCGTTTGTTATACACCCATGGTTCTTGAATACCTGTGATGTGAGGTAATGTATGCAACATGGAGAGCCGCTTACCTAGTAAAGCGGTAGCAACTTTAGAATGTAGAAGATTTATCTGAGTAAATATCATGACAGGATAATTAACTCGTTTCTCATCATATGCCTATTCATTTGGAATTGATTCGGAATTTGATCCGTCCAAAGAATAAGTTTAGATGGTTGTCGTACTTAGATAGCATGACATCTAACGACTTCTGGTTTAAGCCAACAACCAGGGTTGAGCCCTCCTTGTCCTCCGGACCTCGCTCTGGTTTATGGCTATAGATTTTCCATCCGTTCGTTTCGATGCCCTGGTTCCGAGCACGTAGGCAGGCAAACACTTCCGCTGTTTTCCTGATAGGGCCAGGTATCCAGCATATTGCTCGCCTGCGTTTGGGTTCGTCTCCGCTGAAAACAGCGAAGCGCGATTTGCCCAAGGAGGGGATTTTAGCAACGGCTGTGGCAATCCAATCGAAATTGGCTTGAGACGAGCATAGCACCTTCATGATGCCATCACTCGTCTCATAGCCTTTTGCGTTTGCACTAACACCGCCGGTGCTGACTAGCCGCCAAAGATGATCGGTGCAGTGTTTTACTTCTGCATCATTCATTTTTTGCTCCTTCCCCAATTTGCCAATAATCGCAACCGGAATAGCTTTGCGAGCAGCATCACGATATGATACTGCTAGCCTACCTCTGCCAGTGGATGTTGAAGGCAGTTCATCCGCAGCCGATCCGGAACATGAAGCACCAGTGCTCTTGCTTGTGGAAGCAATATCACTGGAAACTGTCGAGTTCTGGGAGTTACGGGGTTTCGCAGTAGCAGTGAAGGTTTTAAACTTCTTGCCATTGCGCTTCTCAGGTGCATTGGCAGCCACAACAGCAGAAGCGGATGGTCTGGCTTCAGTCGGAGTAACCTCCACCGATCTATCGCGTTTTGCTGTGGTAGCTGGGGAAGAGAAAGCTCCAGCGTCGCCTTTAGCCTTTTCAGCCTCTTTGCGATCTTTCGCTTTATTCTTCCTTCTCCTACTCACCTGGGCATCGGACAACCTGACCTCTGTATTCAGAGATCCGGGTCCGGTCTCCAATGGAAGTTTAGCTTCCAGTTGGGCGTCGGTCTCTCTAGCATTAGATGCTGGTAAGACACCACTTTCCTTCGATCGACCCATGTTTCCAAAAACGTGACAGAAAGGAGCCCTGAGAGGAAACAACACTCTCGAGCAGCCATACAGTGGAGGATTAGTCGTAGGCATAGCCGAACCGACACTTTCCTCTACTTGTATGGGAACCGCTGCGTTGTCGTTATCCTCCTCTAGATTCCTAGCTGTCTCATAAATTTGGGAGATGGAGGGGCACGATGAACCCCCTGCTACAGGAGCAGAGAGGTTCATCGTACCAGGGTTGGTTGCGTGGATTGAGGCCTCCAGAATCCTTGCCTCAGCCGCCGAAGCGGGTGGATTGCCAGTTTTGTGGGTACCACCTGGAGTAGTTAAATCGTTATGTTGACCCATCGCGGTGGTATAGGGGTTTCTTTAGAGTCTGCCACCCCACCAATAAAAAAGACTATGGTAGTATTTAGTTCATTACTCATCACAAGCCTGTCTGACAAGGGTGACCCTACCAGAAACTTAAAAAAAAAGGTTTCCGTTAGCTTAGCCTCATTGAGTCATTGTAACTTAAGCCCCCACACCACGTCAAGGTAACCACCACGTGGGGGTAACCTCCTTTTAGTGCCACGATAAGTGCGGCTACGCTGTCTTCATTGTTCCATCGATTACTTACAGCCGTGGTCTTAAATTGCAGCTTGAAAATGTTGAACGCTGTGGTTCCATCGTAAATCGGCGATTTTAGCCTCGTACCACTAACAACATGCTGTGTAGGTCCATTTATCTGCAACACGTGCAAATCTTTTTTTTATTTCCTGGATTTCTTTGTCTATACCATTTTCCAATCTTTGAATTTTATCATCAACATCATTTATATGCGCTTCAAATTCATTTACTTTGCCATGTAGTGTATTAGAAACTTCCAGAAGCTGCTTAGAATGTTCTTGAAGCTGTTCAGAATTTCAGCATTTTCTACAAGTTCGTGATTCATGTCTAATTTGAGCTGATTTGAATTTTCTTGAAGTTTCTGTTCCATTTTGTTGGAATTTTCTACAAGTTTCTGTTCCATTTTGTTGGAATTTTCTACAAGTTTCTGTTCCATTTTGTTGGAATTTTCTTGAAATTGTTTTGAATTTTCTAGAAATTTTTGATCTAATTTGTTGGAATTATGGAATTGGAATTATGAATCGGCAGCTCCTTCTTTAGCTGGTCGACTTTAAGTTCTTCGAATTTAACCATTTTGTATCACAATCCCACTTCTGACACCAATGTTACGAAAATTCAGTCTACGGAAAACTGTTCTACGAGTTCGTATCGCTGGATTGTGTACAAAATAAAAACGCACTTATATTTGGTTTTAACTAGTATTATTTAAACTAGTATTAATTAACTTTATTAATTTAAATAACAACTTAAAGAATAATCACTTATATCAACTGCTGAATTACTACAATTTATCTTTACAATGTTCACTCACGAGACGCACTAGTTCACTATTAAATGACAACTGAAGTACAGTGCCTCAGATGCGCGGCCTTATATACTGCAGGCATCAGTTCGACACGTTTCGACAAGCTTCGACCTGTTTCGAGAACCTTCTACTCGTTTCGTGAATGACGCATGCTATTGGCATCTCCTTCGCACTCATGTGTTTTAATGTGCTGATCTTCCATCTCTTTCTCGCACATTGCATAGTGCGCTGAATGATCTTCCGTCTCTTTCTAACACATTGCTTAGTGCGGTGAATTGTCTTGCGTCTCATTTATTATTGTTGATTGCTTGCACAGTGGAGCAAATTACCTGTTTTCGTAACAATATTTATTTTGACAAAGACGAACAGGAATGAGACAAACGCATAATTATTGTCAGTGTATTCTTGTGTCAACGTAGTCGTTGTTGTCAGAAGCGATTTGAGTTGATGCACATTTGTTTCATCACACAAAGACTCTAAATCCCACTACGACAAGACCAAATATTGCACTTTATTTTAAATATGACTTGAAATTAATTTTACGTGAATTAGCACTTTTTAAGTTCGCTCCAACTTGTCGCAATTTGGGTCAACGGGTTTACATGTTGCCCAAAGACTTACACGTGGATTGAACTTAGCGAGCACTATATCGAAAAATATGGACTGGCGAATGTTTTAGCGCCATCCAAAGACTTACAGCTATCAATGATTTCGACGAAAATAAATTATTGTTCTTTATTTCTTGCTGGCGTCAATCGTATGCTGTTGCAATTTGGAATAAAGGGTTTTATCTCTTTATCCAAAGACTTACAGACACGGTTGACGTCAGCAAAAGTCAATTATTGCACTACAAATTCCCTAAACATGACAAAAATTTATATTTCGGGAAAAAATATTTATAAAAGGGAAAAAATATTGGAAAGGAAAAGGAGAGGAGCGGGTGGCATGCTCGCGGACTTGCCGACTACAGCTCGTCGGACATGGGCTGGGCACCTAGCAAAAAGTCGCTAACTGATAGTCATCGATAGTTCGAACTGGTTAGCACACTACCAAAGAAATGTGCATGCTCACAAACACATCGAAAGCAGATTATCTTCCAACGTCATAGGTAAGAAAGGGATAGCTATAGGTTTGATTTTTGTTAATGTTTTCCATCAAAATAAAATTTCTTAATGAATAGTAAGTTGTTATTAAAAGCAAAAGAAAAATAAAAGGAAAAGAATTAATGTGATTTGTTAAATGGAAAAAATAATCAAAATTTAAATTCAAGACACACATCGAGCGCATTGACGCGCATTCGTTCAGTTTTCCAAGAAATTGTAGGGCAAAATGCATGACGCGCCGCTGGAGTTGTTATGCAGATGCGTACACCCTGAAAAAAATCATGGTAAATTGATGGTATTTCAAAAGAAAAACAATAATTTATACCATTAAAATTGGTCAATAGGATGCGTCCCATCAGTTCAGTGTTATTGAAACTCTTAATACAATGTGTGGTTGTACCATAAATTTTATAATGTGATATTGTAATGTCAATAAGAAAGACCTATAAAAATTTAATGATACGTATTATTAATTTTATGGTATAGTCGAACTACATTTTCTTAATAATTTATTAAAACAAAAATGTATTTTAGTTAATTTATTGTATATATTATTTTAATTAAATGTCGAAATTTATATTCACTTTTACAACACATACATAAAAAGACACTTCTTGTTGCAAAAGGTTATAACAAATTGATTGTTTGCTTTGGTTTCCAAGAATTGATTGTAGTTCTTGAGTCTGCAGTTATTTTTGATGTTGTTGCCATAATAGAAGTTCGATGTATTATATATTTTCTGCAATAAATAAAAATATAAATAAATAAAAAAACATAATTATTTACATTAAATACATTGAGTCCTTACCAATGTCGCGTTTTTGAGTAAACACGCAGAATGACGTACAAAACTAACATGTTTGTGATCGCTTTTGTGTTTTTTTACACCACGTTTATTATTATAGGAGGAAACCATTAAAACAACAGTATTTATTCTATTTAAAATAATAATATTGAAATATTTAAATTTATGGCACTGAATTTTTCAAATACTATTGAATTAATTAGAAAACTTTTGATTTAAAAAGAAAAAACTATTAATACATGAACCATAAGATCAATGGTCGTACCATAAAGTACTTAATGGTACATTTTCTTCGGAGTGTAGTCGCCATTCACTAGCTAGCATGTCTGGATGTAATTTGTATTAAATTTAATTACTTTTTAAAACAATTGTTTCCCAATATACCACAGGGTAAGCGTTTGAAAATATAATCATAATTGCCTTAAAGGTCTAGTGTGTTTTTCAAAGCAGTTTCTTTTATAAAATAAGTGCTACTTTTAGCGCTTACTCTGAATTTGAAAATGATTTGATAATAACATAACCAAAAAGGGCAGTGAAAATTAGGAACAAAAATGTAGTGACGCTAAAAACAGTATGTTTTTTATTATTGCAATAGAAACCCTGATAAAAAATGTAACATAACAACGCGCGTCCAAATCTAATAGCTTACCGAAATCTATTAGTGTTTGGACTTCTGTGATTATTTAAAACAATATACCGACCGCCCCCGCAAACCTTGAATAGGCTCCAGAATTATATTCGAGAGCTTAAAACATACAAGCTTTAAAAACAAGTCTACCACATTTTGGATGCTGGCATCAATTTTCTGAAGTGGTCTTGACGCTCGGGCTTGAAGTCTACGATATTGGTTGGATGATATATAACGGGATAATTAATTGAAAAATGCTCTTTTTGTTGTCCTGTATGAGGATCTCCTTTTTTACATATTTTGCAGGATTAAGTCAATATTTAAAAGAAAAAAAAAATAAATGTAGGTTAGTTTGAAATCGAGTTGAAAATAAGGCTAAACCTTGATTTGAAGTAAACGTTGAAAACAATTTAAGAATAAGTTTAATTTTGATTTGAGAATAAGGAAATTTTCAAGTTAAGGTTAAGCTACCAGTTTTTATTGAAAAAGCTATGATTCTTAAATTTACTCTACGATTTGAAAGTAATGATTGATTTCAAAGTATTCGCAAGTTAATATTAAGTGCAATGGCATATTGGGTTAATTTAGTAAACTAAATAAAAATATGTATGAAATATATAATAATGGCAATGCTGTTTAATTTTTCTGTAAAATATTTTTTTGGTCTGTAGGGCGATTCTGTAACTTATTAACGACAAAAATCGATATCGTTAACTATTTTCAACGACAAATATCGTTAAAATTTTCATTTTTTTCATGAAGATCGCTTCTGTAGCGCGATTTTGTAACTTTTTAACGAAAAATGTCGATGTCGCTAACTAACAAGAATTGTAGCTTGCGATAACGATCGAGTGATTCACTAACTTTGCTTTAACAATTACAATGTCAAATAAATTAAATTAGAATTCAATTTTAAAAAAGTCAATATTTTTGTTAATCAAACATTAAAAATTAAGTGCATATATTTAAAAACCTTATAAACAAAGTTGATATGAATGAAGTGGACGTGCACAACAATTTTAGTGAATTTACGACATGTTAAATTCAAGTTCCATCGAGATTCATAGAAATGCCACATTTCTCGCACACCGGACGTTGAAAATATAATTTTGAACGTCAAACTTTTACTTAACGACTATCGTTAAGGTTAACAAGCATAACATTTTCATCGATACACCCAGAAAAAAATCATGGTAAATTGATAGTATTTCAATAGAAAAACAAATAATTTATACCATTAAAATTGGTCAATAGGATGCGTCCCATTAGTTCAGTAATATTGAAACTGTTAATACAATGTGTGGTTGTACCATAAATTTTATAATGTGATATTTTAATTACAATAAGAAAGGCCTATACAAATTTAATGATACGTATTATTAATTTTATGGTATAGTCGAATTACATTTTCCTAATAATTTATTAAAACAAAAATGTATTTTAGTTAATTTATTGTATAATTTATTTTATTTAAATGTCGAAATTGATGTTGACTTTTACAATACACACATAAAAACACACTTCTTGCTGCAAAAGGTTATAAAACATTTAACGTTTACTTCGGTTTCCAATAATTGATTGTAGTACTTGAGTCGGCAGTTCTTTTTGAATCCTTTGCCATAAAGAAGTTCGATGTATTATTTATTTTCTGTAATGAATAAAAATATAAATATAAATAAATATATAAATATAATTTATTTACATTAAATACATTGAATCCTTACCAATGTCGTGTTTAATTATGTGGATTCTTCTAAAAAAATACATGCGACCATTTTGAGTAAACACGCAGAATGACGTACAAAACGAACATGTTTGTATTCATTTTATGTTTTTTTACACCACGTTTATTATTATAGGAGGAAACCATTAAAACAACAGTATTTATTCTATTTAAAATAATAATATTGAAATATTTAAATTTATGGTACTGAATTTTTCAAATACTATTGAATTAATTAGAAAACTTTTGATTTAAAAAGAAAAAACTATTAATACATGAACCATAAGATCAATGGTCGTACCATAAAGTACTTAATGGTACATTTTCTTCTGAGTGTAGCATATCGACTTTTGTCGATACGTAACAACAAATTTTATTCATTAATGTTGTTACGAATTTTGTATAGAATAGCACTTAACGATTTTTGTTGTTAACTGTACTTAACGATATCGATTTCTGTCGTTAAGTAGTTACAGAATCGCACATTTAAGGCGAGATTCTGTTACTTATTAACGACAAATATCGATATTGTTAACTAACAACAATTGTGGCATGCAGAAGCGATCGTCATGAAAAAATGTAAATTTTAGCGATATTTGTCGTTAAAAATAGTTAACAATATCGATTTTTAACGTGAATAAGTTACAGAATCGCCCTACTGCATGCCACAATTCTTGTTAGTTAACGATAACGATATTTGTCGTTAATAAGTTACAGAATTGCGCTACTGGCATGTAACATAAAAATAGCAAGAGCTGCAAAAGAGACAACAAAATTATTTTTAAATGAGCGCAATGCTTTAGTTAGAAAGTGATGTCTTGTCACATGTACTTCACACAGATAGGAATCTGCTGGTTACCCGATGGTGGAATAAAGGTAACCGACAAAATAGCCTGCAATTACCAATTAGCTAACCGGTTAGTTACCAGTTTCCTCTTTTTGCTTGGCCCCAATAAGCTATGAGTTTAAGGTTCGATAAATTTGGAGAATTTTCTTTTACAACCAGTGTGGATGTAATGTCATGATCAAGCCGAAGAAATGAATGTTATTCAAACGTTGGTTTTCGAAGTTAAAAAAACTTGACACGAAATTCACTACACAAATTACTCAGTGGCAACCCAGTGACGTAATAAATTAAATGTCAAAAAGAAAATGTTAATTTTTTTCACCACTACATATGTGCCACTGCATTCGTACAATGAGTGAAATCATTGTTTTTCGCTTGAATTAGCAATATAAGTGCAGGTCTAAACACGAAAGTCATCCCGAGAATTCTACTGCACGGAAAATGCACGATGAGCTGATACACAATGTAAGTGGTCAAGGTTTACGAATACGTTTATGAAATATTAATATATTTTCATTCATACGCAGACAACATTGATATTTTACGTGAACCTGGCAATATTATACATCCCAGTGGCGCAATTGGATTCACTGGTTTGATCTTCGAGTCATGTCGTGGATTTTACAAGAAGTTCCTGTACACTGCCACCGGTGTAGGTGCTGTTGCAGCTGTAGAACATACTTTAATTACTTTTAATATATAGTATTATAACTTATAAGCGTTTTCTTTTATTTTATATTTAAACCTTTAATTGGGGAAATATATGAGCTTGAATTCAAGTGTCGAATTACATTTTATTTATAGCTTACAATTAAGTTAAACCTCGAGTGTATATTGAATGTCGGAATTCAAGTTTAGTTAAAGGCTAGATTCAATTGGATAATAAGCTACCAAGAATAATAGAAACAAAGATTGCCCAGAACGTTGTTCTAAACTTGAATCTTCTGCGCATGTACGTAGAAGTTTCTTGACAACTGTAATTTTTCCACTGTTTTCAAACAGTTGTCTGTTTTCCACTGTTTCCACAAACTTGTTTTCAAAAACAAAATTTCAGTGAAATAAATATTTGTAATTTATGAAATGTCTTAATTTAAATTTCCTTCACTTGACATTCCATAGTTTTTGACGTCAGCAATAAAGGGTGTACATGCGCAATGCGTAATCTTATTATTCTATTATTCTTGATAAGATACCAGTTTTGCTGGAGAACGCTATGGTTTTCAAGCTTACAATTACAAAAAGTTGAACGCTTTTCTCTAGTAAAAGCTTCGATATCCATGTTCAATATACATTCGAATATCACTTCATATCCAGGTTTTTGGTTTATTGGGGCCATAAAAGCCACCTTTTGGGATAAATCCCAAAAATGGGATTTCTCAATAGCAAGGGGAATTGGGATTTCCCATGGGATATTCTCCAGCAAGACATGCCTTACCGAAACTCCAACACAAAGACAATATTATATTTTCTCACTCATACATAAATAATTTGAAATACATCCCTGCAGGATAGATATATGACCCGTAATATTACTAGTAATGAAAACTAATATTTTTTGCGCGTCGGTTTGCCACCATTTTTTATTTATAGGTTATTTATTACGTTTGCAACAGTAGCCGCTACAGCAGGAGTTGAAAAAAGATGTTACTTAAATTATAAATAATTAATAAACACTAAAAGAAAGTATATTGAAAAGAGTATTTGTATATATTGCTTATTTATCTATTCATATTATAGATATCATCAAAGTGGAAGGGTCATCTGCATTAAACAAAAGCATGGAAGGAAGCAAAACAAAGACAAACAAAAGTCGTTTTAATAGACAATTTTGTAATGCAAACATGTTAAATGTAATGCGCATTATATTCAACGCAATAAAAATGAAAACTATAGAATTTTGAGTTTTTTGGTTTTATTTGGTCTAATTTTGGTTAGTTTACTATTAATTTAACCTTCCCTAACCTCAAAATTAAAACAGTTTATGTTACGTAAAATATTTCGTAAATTTACAAGTAATTTAATCGTCACTTATTATCAAAAGAACAGTGATAAACATATATTAAATTGTATCTCATTTTAGATGAGTGAGAAAGAGATAAAAATTCACACGCACATAAAAGTTTCAGTCAATTTTATCCCGACGCTCTTAACAATGTTATAGAAACTTTTACGGAAACTTTCAGTTTTGATACTTGTAATATTACTGCTCATATGACCGGTAGTGTTTCTTGCTGGGTCAATTGATTTGGGATTTTTTTTTCCCAATATAAAAAAAAAATCATTTAATTGCAATTTCATATGATTTTTTAGTATCTATAATTATATAATTATATTATTTATATTATATTTATAATAAATAAAAAATTATTTATAATAAATAAAATTAATTATTATGGATATATTAAAAGAAGTAAACGTTTTAGATCCAAAAAATATAATAAATAATAGCATTATACCATTAGTTCGTTTAGTTCCGCACATAATTAGCAATGAAAATATTAACACTCAGAAGAAAATGTACCATTAAGTACTTTATGGTACGACCATTGATCTTATGGTTCATGTATTAACAGTTTTTTCTTTTTAAATCAAAAGTTTTCTCATTAATTCAATAGTATTTGAAAAATTCAGTACCATAAATTTAAATATTTCAATATTATTATTTTAAATAGAATAAATACTGTTGTTTTAATGGTTTCCTCCTATAATAATAAACGTGGTGTAAAAAAACATAAAAACGAATGCAAACATGTTCGTTTTGTACGTCATTGTGCGTGATTACTCAAAATGGTCGCATGTATTTTTTTGTTATAATCCAAATTATTAAACGCGACATTGGTAAGGGCTCAATGTATTTAATGTAACTAAATTATATTTATATATTTATTTATATTTTTATTTATTACAGAAAATAAATAATACATCGAACTTATATTATGGCAACGGACTCAAAAATAACTGCAGACTCAAGTGCTACAATCAATTATTGGAAACCAAAGCAAACATTAAATGTGTTATAACCTTTTGCAGCGAGAAGTGTCTTTTTATGTGTGTGTTGTAAAAGTGAATAAAAATTTCGACATTTAAATAAAATAATATATACAATAAATTAACTAAAGTACATTTTTGTTTTAATAAATTATTAGGAAAATGTAATTCGACTATACCATAAAATTAATAATACGTATCATTAAATTTTTATAGGTCTTTCTTATTGACATTACAATATCACATTATAAAATTTATGATACAACCACACATTGTATTAAGAGTTTCAATAATACTGAACTGATGGGACGCATCCTATTGACCAATTTTAATGGTATAAATTATTGTTTTTCTATTGAAATACTATCAATATACCATGACTTTTTTCTGGGTGAACAAAATTCATTTAGAATTTAAGAAAATTAAACAACACAAAGAAAACAATGATTTAAATTTTACAAAATTTTGGCAAGCCATTTCAAATTCTAAAAATGAAAATAATAAATTTCTGTGTCCTGAAATGCGAAAACTAATTTCATTTATTTCATGTTTGCCGCACTCTTCTGCAAATGTGGAAAGGATATTTTCTCAATTTAGCTTAAATAAAAATAAAACAACTGAAATGTTATCGTCAATAATGCATGCGAAACGACTGACAGAGTCAATAAATTGTTTTGATGCAGTGTTTAATAAAACACATTTTGAATTATTTACAAATGAAATGTATGGGTTTAAAAATAATAACACTGATGATAATAATGAAGATGGTATTTTGTAAATATTCTTATATTTTTTTAATAAAATTATAATATCGTTAAATGTATTTTTATATATAATCTAACGATTTAACTTAGGTGACAAAGTTTTATAATATTTTAATTTGGGATTTTTGGGATTTTGGGATTTTAGATAGTATTTTCCACTTCAATTGGGATTTTTTTCCCATGGGATTTAAGGAGGTATTTTTGTTCTAACTCCGTGGGAAAATGGTATTTTTTTTTGGGAATTGAAGGTGGCTTCCCTGGGCAGTGCGAACTATCGATGACTATCGGTTATCGATTTTCTGCGGGAACCGGACAATTCATCTTAAACAATTCATCAAACACAATTCATCGTATGCACAATTCATCGCATGCACAATTCATCGTATCACAATTCATCGTATACACAATTCATCATATGTACAATTCGTCGTATCACAATTCATCGTATGCTCAATTAATCGTATGCACAATTCATCGTATGCACAATTTATCGTATACATAATTTATCGTATACACAATTCATCGTATGCACAATTCATCGTATGCACAATTCATCGTATGCACAATTCATCGTATGCACAATTCATCGTATGCACAATTCATCGTATGCATAATTCATCGTTTGGATAATTCATCTAGCAAAAGGAAATTTACTCAGGAGAGTTATTCAATTTTGTAATTGTTAAAAAAAAAAAATATCCCAAAAATCGTGAAATTTTTTGGTAAATGTTTGCCTGTAGCTCTCTCTTTTTATCACTTCTTCCATAAATGTAATATATCAGTTGTTGTTCCAATTAGATAAAAATGAAAAATTTGTCCAAAAATCGCGCGATTTTTTGTAAAAATTTTTCGCCAGCGGCGCTTTCAGATATAAATATTAAAGAGCAAGTATTTCATATTGCACAAAATGAATACTTTTAGACCAGCATCGCTTTCTCGTCATAACTTTTCATATAAATGATACCCATCACGTGTAGTGTCAAAATTTGTTGGAAAAATGCATTCGATGAATTGTATATTTAATGAATTGTGGATACGATGAATTGTGTATACGATGAATTGTGCATACGGTGAATTGTACATACGATGAATTGTATATACGATGAATTGTACATACGATGAATTGTGCATACGATGAAATGTTATACGATGAATTGTGCATGCGATGAATTGTGTATACGATGAATTGTGATATGATGAATTGTGTTCGATGAATTGTGATACGATGAATTGTTTATGACGAATTGTCCGCGAACCATTTTTTTTGCTGGAAGTCGAATTCAAATAATCGACTTTTTTTTATCCAAAAGTCGATTAGTCGACTAATCAAACATCGATTAGTATAACCCTAGTAATGAGGGTACAATTCTACCCATTATACTTTAATTGCTACACTGGCTGTGATGGACTTTGGCGAATATGCTTAAGCAGCAATTACAAAGTTCGTTAGATAATCTAACTGCTAGATTTATTTTTAGGAGGTGTACCGTTTTTTAATTAAAGTTAAAATCATGTTGCGGTCATGCAGCGTCTCGGCACGAGCAATATATGCGCAATTGCATACAAAACAAATCGCACAAACAGAACGTCACAAATATGGATCTCCTAAAGATTATCAATACTTGCAACAATCCAAATTACCCACGATGCACTTTCAAAATTCTTTGCCACGTTTGCCCATTCCGTTACTTGAGAAAACCTGTGAAAGATACTTGGCGGCAGTGCAACCATTAATAAGCCCTGGGATCTTCGAACGTACACAGGAAAATATATTGAAGTTCCGACAGGGGGAGGGAATGGAATTACAGGCGCTTCTTAAACAATGTGATTCTGCGAACAAAACCACAAGTTACATATCTGAGCCATGGTTAGTAAATATCAATGATCGTTGCTTGTACATCCACCGCATTAAGTGACCCCAGGGTTTACCAATCCTGAAAATAGGTGCAAACTTGTAATCAAAATTTCTTTTAGTTGTATCACCCATCTGTGCTGAATTGCACTTTATCGGCCGTAGTGAAATAAAAAAAAAAATTGTTACTCGATGTATTTTTACAAAAAATATATAATATAACAAATAAAAGTCATGTACCCATCTGGACTAAATGCAATTTATCGGCCGAAGTGAAATTAAACAAAATGGGAGAATTGCACTTTACCGGCCGAAGTGGAAAAAAATGGTCACCCCCTGTATTTAAACCGATACACCTACATACAGGGTCATGTGGGTACTCACTGAAAGGTAATTGTCTCACGATTACAAATATGTATCCATTATATCGGTCCGTCTACCATTTTTTTTGTTCATAATTTTTACACATTTGTATGTTGAATTTAAGTTTTGTAATATAGGAAGTACAAATATAACAATATTAAACTTTTAAGAAATGTATATTTTTCTTTCTATTTTTTTTTGTATGTATTTAATTACATATTTTTTTTTGTTTGCTTATTTAGTTCTTTTATTGTTTTTTTTGTGGTTTTTTTATATTTTTTATTTATATTCATGTATTTGGTGGGTTTTGATCGATTTTTGATTGCATAATATTGATGATGAAATGGGAGAAATGAGACAACTCCTTTGGGGACTTATAGGTGCCTTTGGAATGATGAGAAATATTTAAAATGGCGTTATTGTGAATACGGCATATCAATTTTAGGAACATTTTTTAAATTTGGAATAAAGGCGAAAATATATGTTTTTTTGTAAAAAATTTCATTTTTTGTTAAAAATGTAATGTTGTGGTTAAGAAAAGCACCGCAGTCGATTTTTTTTTTTTACAAAAGCAAGTTCATTTGGAATTTTTTTTATTTTTTTTCATACAAATGCAAGTTATTTTTGTGCTTATATTTCCTTTCATTTGAGTCAAAATGTATACCATTTTATAAAAAAAAAAAATTAAAAAAGAAAAAAAGATAAGAAAAAATATACACTCTTGAAAAGTTTAATATTGTTATATTTGTACTTCCTGTATTACAAAACATAAACTCAACCTAAAATTTGTAAATATAACGAACATAAAATGGTCTAGAGGGCGCTATAGTGGACCTATCTTAAAAATTATTTGTAATCGTGAGACGAATAC
Organism: Dryomyza anilis; assembly: GCA_951804985.1. Classification (NCBI taxonomy): domain Eukaryota; kingdom Metazoa; phylum Arthropoda; class Insecta; order Diptera; family Dryomyzidae; genus Dryomyza; species Dryomyza anilis. The sequence continues at coordinate 75,780,714 of OX638135.1, read as the reverse complement.
CTTTCATGAGTACACACATGGCCCTGTAAGTAGGTACCGGTTTTTGTGCGACTTTTTGTTTTAAATGTTGGTATTTTTTTTTGCGAAAATAAAGCGCGTGGCAACTTCTTTTTTAACATTTCACTTCGGCCGGTAAAGTGCAATTCATCCAAAAAAATTGTTACCCGATGTATTTTTGCAAAAAATTAAGATTTTTCAAAAAATCACGCGATTTTTTGGAAACATTTTTCGCCTGCGACGCTTTTATAAAATAATCAGAATAAAAGCATATATTAAAAAAACGCACTATTTTTGGAAACATTTTTTCTTCTGCGCCGCTTTTAAATTAACATATATTATAGATAAATTTTGAAGAGTAATCAGGGCAATCATGAAGCCCGTCGTAGCAAAAATCCAAATACGAATCTCCGCTGCGAATACAAATTTTTAACTAATGAGTTCCGTGCGGAATGGAATTCCGCGGTGCCAATACAAAAATGTAATTTCGAAAATTCGAAATCAGCTGTTTATGTCAAATCAAGGAAAATTTACCAACAAAAATTTAAATCATTTGTGTTAAATTTGTAACAAATTGCTAAAAATTTAATAATTTGAAGAAAATTGTTTAATTTGATGTAGCAATTAATTAAATTGATAGTCCCATGGAGGAGTATCGGATCTTTGGCCAGCTCCCACTTGCAATTCTCGCTCAATACGGACGGACGGCTATAGATTTCCCGGACACTGTTGCAAGAGATCGTTCGGATTGCCGGCCATCGAGTAAAAATATGGCCAGAGCAAAATCACATAAAAAGTGTGCTGAGCAGCAGTATGAGTTGACTGGGCGTTTCTCAGAATGGATTTGATCAACTTGTGCTCGAGCAGACAAAAGGGCAGCGCGTTGCATTTGCAGTAAAGCGTCACCTCATCCTCGCCGCTGAGTGCCACCTCATTGTCGACGAGTATTGCCAGCGATAGAGTTGCAGCGGATTTCAGCCACGGGCGCTGTGTCTCATCCAGCACTTTGAAAATTTAGTGCGACATAGCGGCAAGTCAACGCGCATGTCGTGCGCCACAGATTGAGCAAGAGGCATACGCGCAGTGGACAAATAAATTTAACTAATTAACATTTTCTAATTTTATATTTTTGTTAAAACAAGTGAAATGAATTAATTTTATGTTTAACATAAAAATCCTTTTTTTCTTGTTAATTCGTGAAGTTCTGATATTTGGCCAGCTACCACTTGTTGTATAAGTAGATAGCTGGCGGACGTCTCCAGCACCCCGGACATAAAGCATAAACAGCAAATGATTCTGCGGTTTCAAATTTTCACGAATTACAGCAAAAATTAATTAATTAATACAAAACAAAAGATTTTTTCACACAAAGAACTAAATTCCGACACAACAATGCATTCGTAGAAAAAGTGTCAAAATCTGTCAAAAAATCCTTTACGACGGAACCTGTGATGCCATAAATCCGAACTTCGAATTCGATTCGGATCCTATGATAGATAAATCCGAATCCGAATGAAAATAACCGCTACGACGGGCTTCTTGATTGCCCTGAATAACTTGTATATAACAAAATGAAAAAAATCATAAAAATCATAAATACATTAAACGGCAAAACAAATATATAAAAATAAATATATAAAAAAAAATCAAAAAAGAAAAAATATAAAAAAATATGCGTGCTTTAAAAGTTTAATATTGATATATACAGTGATGTGAAAAATAATAGGGGCACCAATTCAATTATTTGATAAGTGATATTTTTTACTGGGCTTATTATAAATACAAAGTTAACTAACTGTATTTCAAACATTGCTGATATGCAGAATAGAATACCCATAATTTAGCATAATTATTCAGAATATTTTTTGAACATTTCAATCAATTTTTCTCAAGAATTGAAACCGTAACCGAAACCGATGTCCATTTAAAACCGATTCGTTTTTAAAACCGAAACCGTAACGAAAATCAGAAATAAACCGATATCCAAAACCGATATAAACGGTTTCGGATTTATACCGAATTATAAAATATACCGATTTATAAAACAGACCAATTATTTGGCTAAAGTTCACTTTACCGGCCGAAGTGAAATTAAAAAAAAAAAAATTGTCACGCGCTGTATTTTTGCAAAAAAAAATACCAAAATTAAAAAATCGCGCCGCTCGGACCCGTGGTGACCTTGAAAAATCAAAAACCGGTGCACCTACTTACAAGTACATATGGGTACTCAAATGAAAGGTATTTTCCTCACGATTCCAAATCTATCCTAGCGGCCCCTACATCAATTTATGTAATTTCAATCATATGTATGTTTTATGTGCTACTTGTATGTAATAATTGAAGTATATTAGAATGTTCTCCTGAATTTTCTCCTGCGGCGCTACATTCATACAAAAATGACTATTTCATATCAAAAATTAAATCTAAAGTAGATATATACCTTCTACTTAAAAAATTAAAAATTTTCAAAAATATCGCGCGATTTTTTTGAAAAATTTTTCGCCTACGGTGCTAAAAACAAAGAAAACCCAACATTTTCCTTCTAAATTCAATAATAAATCAAAAATTAAAAAATAACATTAAAAAAATTAAAATAATGCAAAAAAAAAATTAAAAAAATTAAAAAAAAAATGAATTAATATTTTTTTTATAAAAAAAAACAAAAAAAGAAAAAAAAATATATATAAGCTTAAAAATCTTAAGGTTATACATTCTTATATACTTCAATTATTACATAAAAGTAACTCATACAACATATACATATAATTGAAATAACATAAATTCGGCCGCTAGGATTGACAGATCTGAAAAACAATTACAGATTTGGAATCGTGAGGAAAATACCTTTCATTTGAGTACCCATTTGTACTTGTATGTGGGTGCACCGGTTTTTGATTTTTCAAGGTCACCACGGGTCCGAGCGGCGCGATTTTTTAATTTGGTATTTTTTTTTGCGAAAATACAGGGGGTAGCAATTTTTTTTTTTTTTTTTCGCTTCGGCCGGTAAAGTGAACTTCTCCCCAATTATTTTATATAGAAGCTCTAAAGTACAAGAAGTGCTTGAATATTATTTAATAAGATCTGAGGTTCCCAGAATAAAACCTTGTTCTACAAAACCATTTTTTTTTTTTTAGAACAAATATTTCCAGAAGGAAAAGTTTATATATATCATGATCAACATGACCTCCTGAGTCGATTTTTGTTTGTTTGTACTTTATTAATAATCGAGCCTTCAAAGGCCATATATGATTACATGGTTATATATTTCGAGTTGACTAACCTAATAAAAATAACTTTAATTAAATTAAAAAAAAATAAATAATAGAAAATAAACTTATATTGCATTCCATAACAATATCCAAAAAAATAAAGAATTAATTATTTAATTATTAGCGACAACAAATATCATAAATTAAGTAATCAATGACTTAACAAAGAGAGCAGAAAATAGTACTATATGAGGTCTCAAACTACAACACATAGAGAAAGTACTAGTTTCTACTATTACGCATGTATTCTAAGAGTGAATCTTTGTATTTATTTAAGGATAGGAAAAACCTTTTTATTTTCCTAGGAAGAGGATTTCATGATCTTGACACCATAACGAGGAATGATCTCTCATAAGTCGAGTTTCTGATTATAGGAAATAAAATTTGAGTACAACGACTTGAATGTGAAAACTTAAACATTTCAAATATGGAAGATTCTGAGAGATTACAACTTTATAAAAAAGAATTAACAGCCTTAATGTAATATAAGAACGGAATGTGCAATTTAAGAACATTTGCTCGTATGCGCTAACATGATCGCGTAATCGAAGATTATGGACATATCTAAGTATTCTGTTAAATATTAATTTTATTTGTTTTTGATTAGATAAATTTGTTCCCGAGTAAACCTCTAAACCGTATGTTATAATAGACATGAGTAAAGCTTGAGCAACTCTTTTTCGAATTGTGAGAGGTAAATAAGAATTTATACTATATAACCTTCTGATCGTAAAAGAGACTCTGGACGAAACATTGGCAATATGCTTACGACAACTAAGATCATTGTCAATAATAACCCCCAGACATCTCATGTTGGTAACAAATTGAATTTCTTCGTTCACAATTGCCTGAGTTTTGGTTAGATTGACAATTTATTGATAATTTTTTCAAACTTAACCAAGAAGATGCATTAGATAAACAATAGATAAAATTGGCTTGCAGTACATCAACAAAATCTTGGTCAGAAGAAAATAATATATTGACGTCTTCAGCAAATATAAAGATTTGTGATTAATATAAAGTTAGAGAGTTAACTAAATCGTTAATGAACATCATAAATAGAAGCGGACCCAAGACCGATCCTTGAGGAACACCGTTGACACAACTTAACTTATTAGATAGATTTTTGGCACATAAGACAATTTGCTCACGCTCTGTCGGAAGGAAAAAATTAATTTGCACGCATTCGCAGAAAAATTTAATTTATATTTAAGCTTATCAGATTATAATTGATAGAATCGAATGCTTTGGTGAGATCAAGAGATATAGCAATACACAACTTCTTTGCATTTGTATATTCTCTGATTTTTCAGTCAGAGCTAAGAGTAGTGTTGTCGTGCTTAATCTAGTTCTATAACTAGAATGGCATACACTTAACAAATTATTATCATTTAGATAATTATTTATTTGAGATTGTAATATTTTTTCTAAAACCTTGGAAAGACATGGTAGTATGCTTATCGGCATAAAATTAGTCAGTACGTTAGAATTAGTCAGTACTTTAGAATTTCCAAGCAAGTGGAAAGTTAGAAGTCATTAATATCGTATTGAACAAATGCAACAAGTGATTTTCTGTATAGAAATATATCATTTTAATAAATTTTATAGGAATGTCGTCAAAACCAACTGAATTAGATTTTATACTGCAAACCGCTAGATAAAATTCATCAGCAGATATATTAAGAAAAGAAAATTAATTCTCACGTGATTCAAAATTTAAACAGGCCTCAGAAGAAGAAGATAAAGATTGAGAAGCGATAAAAAAGTATTTAATTGATTAGCGTCTACTCCATCATTAGGCACTGCCGACTCTTTACACCCCGCACTATTGAGAACATTCCAAATTTGTTTGTTATCAAGATCGTTGAATCTCCGACTTCCCAAAATTATTTTTAACTTTCTTATAGTTTTAACTTTCTTATAGTCCGACTTCCAAAAATTATTTTTAACTTTCTTATAGTTGTTTTGACTTTGTTACGATATTTGCAGTTAGTATTCCAAGTTGAGCTGCACTTGTTTTCTAAGTCTCTAAAATATTTGGTTTCAAGTACCTTTTTTGTATTAAGCTTATTTTTATTTTTATCACCCTAAATACTCGTTTAGAAATCGGAACTGTTGAAAAAAGGTCATTTAAAATCATATTTACATTTCCTAATTGAATGTTGACATCGTTGGACTCATACAATATATTAAAATTGGCTGTCCTTATTTTCTCAAGCAGTTGAGGCATATTTATTTTGTTGTAGTTTCGGAATTCCACAACAGTTTCGGCACGCGTGAGATCCAAATCCATACAAATATAATTAAAAGCATGATGCGAAATATTAGGGCATTGAAATTGACTTGAAAACTTTAGTTTAGATATGTCACTAAGTAAAAAATAATCTATGAGGGATACAGAGTGTGTACGAATATCAAAATGTGTGGGCAACGAATTGTAAACATACTTCATATTAACTTTTTCACATAGGTCACGCATGTTATTGGCTTTACAGGGTATAAATAGGTTATAATTGAAATCTCTCATCAACATAACATCACTGTAACTACAACATAAATCTCCTATAATTTCTTCCATAGAACCAATATTGCCATGAGGTAAGTATGACACCAACAAGCAGTTTAGAATTTGAAACATCTACCTCAATAAATAACGCTTCACAACTAGGGTCTGAATGCGAGAATAGAACTCTTGATTTAAAACAATTTTTGATATAAATACAAACGCCACCGCCATTCCCATTAAATCCAAATACTCGCCACCCAGAATACATTTAAATTCATAAGATTTACATTGACTTAAGGACGGTTTAAAACTTTGGCCATTAATATGACCTATGTTAAAATATTGATTTCTATTATTTTACATCATAGAAATGTGACTATTGTCCCTAATAATAGGCCCAAGGTTCATATTATAATACCTTTCGATGGGTATTAATTAAGGGAATGAAATAAAATTTGTACATTTTGGAATTCATTTAATTTAATTACTAAATAATATTCTAAATTAATAATTTAAAAAATAAACAATATTAATTTGATTACAATTACACAATCGACTAAATTTTTCTAAAAGTTAACAAAGGAAAAAAAAGTAGAAGCATATAACATCTTGAAAAACAAATATATACAAAATTAAAAAAGAATAGAATGTGGATTCCCCAATGTGTATAAAAATACATCAAAATAATTTGACGAATTAATATACCATGTAGTCTGCAAATAAAAATTTACCCCACTATTTCAAAAACAACATTTATGCGGAAATTACTAAAAATAACTTAAAATTTCTTTGCACAGCACGGTAATTGAAGCAACTGCAATTCATAATTTAAAAAAATATCTTTAAATATTGTACTTAAGTATTCTAATACAAGACAGAACCGGCTGTAGAATATCTTTGTAATATACCGCTAAAAGCAACAACAGCATCAAAAGTAAAAAATGACAAGCATTCAGGCAAAGTGAAGATTTTGTCGGAACCATCGAGTAATGTGACCTTGACTTTATGCAATTCATTATGCAGCAAACGAATTTGTTTATTTTCTTATTTTTTCTCAAATTACGACAAATTCACAAATGTCCCATAATTTAGCGACCGAGATAATTTTCCATTAGTTCATCTCTTATGCCAGTAAAATTAAATTTCAGTAAAACTGAGCGCTTATTGTTGATAAAGCAAAAGTGATTAATATCAGATGGCGATACATTTATATTGAAAAATTTGCATATTTTTAGCGCACAGCCAAACAAATCATTTTGGGTGCTGGGCAGTCCACTTATAATCACGTCTGTACGATTGATCCGTCTTTGGAGAAGATTATTTTCAGTCTCGAGCAACTTAATTTTGTCCGCAATAGTAGTGCTCACAAACTGAATGAATTTTTTCCAATTTTTTATGGAGATCAGCTAAACCGAGCCGAATTTCATCCCGAAGACTTAATGTGTCATCACTAGATGAAGGATTATTTGGTTGTATTGGCAGACTTTGCAAGTGTAGCTGAAACTTGCCTTGTTTTTAGCCGGAAAGTTAAATTGTTTAGCGCTGACCTCTGCACAATTTAGATGAAACCATAATCCGCATCGAGAGCATCCAACACTTCCTGTTGTTCTAGTTATATTGCTGTTACAACTAGCAAGACCACATTGAGTTTCATCTGCTTGTGGCATTTTAACAATATTTTAAAGTTAACTCCAAAGGGATATACTGTATTTAGCAAAAACAATCGGCAATTAGTATTAAACAGCGCCAACAACGACAGCAGCAGTGAACTCGCAAAAATTGAATTACGAATGACAGCAGGAAACGGAAGATGAAAATCGAGGTTATGCGACACTGCAGCAGCTCAGAATTATATTAATTGTATTAATATTATTTTTATATTAATTCATGAACTTTTATTACAATTCGATTAACACAATGCTTATTTCCAATATATGCCGGGTTTTACTGTAGTATGTTGCTTAGAACTTTTGAAACTGTTAGACATTTTTAGTCTACAAAAATTTAACGTCTATTCGTACATGGCGTTGCCAGATTGTTCAAATTGTAGCGATGTCCGTCTGTTGAAATCACGAATTAGAAGATCTAGATCAATAAAATTCCTTATTTAGATTACTTATATATTTACGCTGTCTCAACAAGATGGGTCAATTGTGACCTGTGAACCGACCACTTATATTCAAATACCTCATATAAAATTTACATCTACAGATGAATTCTACTTTATGCGGGCTTAAGTGGACTTTTTTTTAGTCAAATTAATATTGAATTTATGCTCAAATATATGAAAATAATGTTTCCCGCTTGTAGTTTAAAAAATCCGAAATTCGATACACCTACCCATTTGTAAATATAGTTACAAATGAAAGGAAATTCTTCAGCGATTCCAAGTTTGTAGTTATTTTCATGATTCGTAAACCCTGGTGATCTATGCATCACTTTAAAAGGTAACCGCATATATTATCACATATGTGTAGTGTATTTATAGTCGGCTTAGACCGACTATAACTTTTATAATTCTTACTAACTTCGCCACAGCAACTATCACTATATCTCTACTTCAAAATTTACGATGCAAAATTTTCCTTACTGTTTTTTTTTCGTTTAATAGGATTGATTGATTCTTGTGTTAGTAAAATGTATTTTTTAGTTCAAGACATTGGACAATAATACAAAAAACGAAATCAAAACCGAAACCGTAACTTGGAGCCGGTATACCGAAACCGTTTCGTTATAAAAACTCGAACCCGAAACGAGGATGAAAACCGAAATCGAATCCGTTATTCGTTTAGGTTTCAATCCTTGATTTTTCTCAACCCTCTGTTATTTGCTGTGAAAATTAATATGGACAGTTCCAAACTTTGGTTTATTTATTAAATATTATTTTTTTTTTTTTAATTTATCATTGTTAAAGTAAAAGTATGTTCTTAGGTTAGAAAATAAATTATAATATTATACTTAGAAAACATAGTTGTTGGAATTGGGGCGATTATTAATAAATAAGAAAACTACACAGACAAGTCTTATAGGAAAATTGCAGAAATTGTTGTATACTATAAGACAATTTCAGAAAATTCGATTAATCGGGTCCCTAAATTACGTGCACGAGGTCAAAAATTTCGTCTGTCACAAAAAGTAATATTTTGCGACATGTTAAAATAAAACCGTCTGTTTCATTCAGAGCATTGGAAAAGGAGTTGAATCTTGACATGGAGAAATCTACAAATCGTAAAATGTTGAACAACGAAAATCTGAAGGATCCATACCTTCACTAAGAAAACAAAGATGATTAGCAGAAATATCACGGCCATAAATATCAAGTTATTTACAAATACGATAAATATTTCTTGCAAATATCTTCCAAATTTACGATTATTTATAGCAAGCATCAATTAAACATCTTACAAAGATAGTTTCGGAATATTTGGTATTTTATTTTCACGTTTACCATTAAAATGCAATATTTGACTTGACACTTTTTTACACCATTGGATATTCTTAATTGATGTAGATAAATCGAGCGTAAGGAAAAAGTACGCCATTTTCCTTTTTTATAGTAGTCAAATGTCAAAATAGTCCAAAAGTATTGTTGCAAATGTCCAAGAACTCAGGATGTTTGCTGTGAGTCAACTGTAAATATCACAATTTTCATTGCTGTTGTCATTTTTAAAAAATATTAATAGTTGTGCTGCAACTTTATTGAAACTTATGGGATGTTTGAATATTTGCTAAAAGGCGTAAATTTAAACAAATAGTTGCAGCAAGACTTTCATAAACATCTTGTTTTCTTAGTGTATGGATCAAGGGTACTGAAGAAAATTAACAAAAAAATAAAGTTCAGAAAAAAACGTTTCAATCTGAACAAAAAAATAATGTTTCAAATATAAAGTTCTAAACGAAGCGTTATTTTTTAAAGAACGTTTCAATCGTTCTTGGAATATAAAGTTCTTAAAATAAACCAAAAAATTATACTTCAAAAAAATTAAATTAATATTTTTGTAAACAAATTTTGTTTATGAAACTTTTGAAAATTGTTGCTTCTGGCGACGCAACTTGAATAGCAGTCGCTACAAAAGATGTTGCAGGCGCAGTTGACGAAACTCTTGCTGACTTTAAAAGAAGCAGTAGTACCAGAAGAAAGGCACATGAAACAACAGACAGCACAAGCGCTGGGTCAACTCACGCTGCTCTTCGAGACGCCCGTTCACGCTGCAAACTCTGTTGCTACAAGCGCTGTTGCCGCATCTCAAGACACTTCATCTTAAAGCTTTTGCAAGCTTTAATCGCAGAACCAAAGCTACTTAAACAGCATTAGAATGCATTGAATTCATTTGGAGCCTATTTAAAGCGCGAAAGCACATGACCAGCGTCTCGTTACCGCGCTCGCACAATGCCATTTGCACAAACGAAATGAAGACGCACACAATTATATATGTCGCCTTGGCTGGCTCGAAGTCATTGTTACTACAGCCAGCTTGCACAAGGACATTCCCGGCGATTTAGATTAACTTTACCATTACTTATCAGGCGCATCATGATGCCGCTGTTTTATTTCGCGACAAAAGTACTCAAATAATGTTCTCTGCCGATATATACATACATATATATATATATATATATATATATATATATATATATATATATATATATATATATATATATATATATATATATATATATATATATATATATATATATATATATATATATATATATATATATATATATATATATATATATATATATAGCAGCGTGAGTCGCTGAAGAATTTCCTTTCATTTGTAACTATATTTACAAATGGGTAGGTGTATCGAATTTCGGATTTTTTAAACTACAAGCGGGAAACATTATTTTCATATATTTGAGCATAAATTCAATATTAATTTGACTAAAAAAAAGTCCACTTAAGCCCGCATAAAGTAGAATTCATCTGTAGATGTAAATTTTATATGAGGTATTTGAATATAAGTGGTCGGTTCACAGGTCACAATTGACCCATCTTGTTGAGACAGCGTAAATATATAAGTAATCTAAATAAGGAATTTTATTGATCTAGATCTTCTAATTCGTGATTTCAACAGACGGACATCGCTACAATTTGAACAATCTGACAACGCCATGTACGAATAGACGTTAAATTTTTGTAGACTAAAAATTTCTAATAGTTTCAAAAGTTCTAAGCAACATACTACAGTAAAACCCGGCATATATTGGAAATAAGCATTGTGTTAATCGAATTGTAATAAAAGTTCATGAATTAATATAAAAATAATATTAATACAATTAATATAATTCTGAGCTGCTGCAGTGTCGCATAACCTCGATTTTCATCTTCCGTTTCCTGCTGTCATTCGTAATTCAATTTTTGCGAGTTCACTGCTGCTGTCGTTGTTGGCGCTGTTTAATACTAATTGCCGATTGTTTTTGCTAAATACAGTATATCCCTTTGGAGTTAACTTTAAAATATTGTTAAAATGCCACAAGCAGATGAAACTCAATGTGGTCTTGCTAGTTGTAACAGCAATATAACTAGAACAACAGGAAGTGTTGGATGCTCTCGATGCGGATTATGGTTTCATCTAAATTGTGCAGAGGTCAGCGCTAAACAATTTAACTTTCCGGCTAAAAACAAGGCAAGTTTCAGCTACACTTGCAAAGTCTGCCAATACAACCAAATAATCCTTCATCTAGTGATGACACATTAAGTCTTCGGGATGAAATTCGGCTCGGTTTAGCTGATCTCCATAAAAAATTGGAAAAAATTCATTCAGTTTGTGAGCACTACTATTGCGGACAAAATTAAGTTGCTCGAGACTGAAAATAATCTTATCCAAAGACGGATCAATCGTACAGACGTGATTATAAGTGGACTGCCCAGCGCCCAAAATGATTTGTTTGGCTGTGCGCTAAAAATATGCAAATTTTTCAATATAAATGTATCGCCATCTGATATTAATCACTTTTGCTTTATCAACAATAAGCGCTCAGTTTTACTGAAATTTAATTTTACTGGCATAAGAGATGAACTAATGGAAAATTATCTCGGTCGCTAAATTATCGGACATTTGTGAATTTGTCGTAATTTGAGAAAAAATAAGAAAATAAACAAATTCGTTTGCTGCATAATGAATTGCCTAAAGTCAAGGTCACATTACTCGATGGTTCCGACAAAATCTTCACTTTGCCTGAATGCTTGTCATTTTTTACTTTTGATGCTGTTGTTGCTGTTAGCGGTATATTACAAAGATCTTCTACAGTCGGTTCTGTCTTGTATTAGAATACTTAAGTACAATATTTAAAGATATTTTTTTAAATTATGAATTGCAGTTGCTTCAATTACCGTGCTGTGCAAAGAAATTTGAAGTTATTTTTAGTAATTTCCGCATAAATGTTGTTTTTGAAATAGTGGGGTAAATTTTTATTTGCAGACTACATGGTATATTAATTCGTCAAATTATTTTGATGTATTTTTATACACATTGGGGAATCCACATTCTATTCTTTTTTAATTTTGTATATATTTGTTTTTCAAGATGTTATAAGCTTCTACTTTTTTTTCCTTTGTTAACTTTTAGAAAAATTTAGTCGATTGTGTAATTGTAATCAAATTAGTATTGTTTTTTTTTTTTTAATTATTAATTTAGAATATTATTTAGTAATTAAATTAAATGAATTCCAAAATGTACAAATTTTATTTCATTCCCTTAATAATACCTTTCGATGGGTATTAATATGAACCTTGGGCCTATTATTAGGGACAATAGTCACATTTCTATGATGTTAAATAATAGAAATCAATATTTTAACATAGGTCATATTAATGGCCAAAGTTTTAAACCGTCCTTAAGTCAATGTAAATCTTATGAATTTAAATGTATTCTGGGTGGCGAGTATTTGGATTTAATGGGAATGGCGGTGGCGTTTGTATTTATATCAAAAATTGTTTTAAATCAAGTGTTCTATTCTCGCATTCAGACCCTAGTTGTGAAGCGTTATTTATTGAGGTAGATGTTTTAAATTCTAAACTGCTTGTTGGTGTCATACTTACCTCATGGCAATATTGGTTCTATGGAAGAAATTATAGGAGATTTATGTTGTAGTTACAGTGATGTTATGTTGATGAGAGATTTCAATTATAACCTATTTATACCCTGTAAAGCCAATAACATGCGTGACCTATGTGAAAAAGTTAATATGAAGTATGTTTACAATTCGTTGCCCACACATTTTGATATTCGTACACACTCTGTATCCCTCATAGATTATTTTTTACTTAGTGACATATCTAAACTAAAGTTTTCAAGTCAATTTCAATGCCCTAATATTTCGCATCATGCTTTTAATTATATTTGTATGGATTTGGATCTCACGCGTGCCGAAACTGTTGTGGAATTCCGAAACTACAACAAAATAAATATGCCTCAACTGCTTGAGAAAATAAGGACAGCCAATTTTAATATATTGTATGAGTCCAACGATGTCAACATTCAATTAGGAAATGTAAATATGATTTTAAATGACCTTTTTTCAACAGTTCCGATTTCTAAACGAGTATTTAGGGTGATAAAAATAAAAATAAGCTTAATACAAAAAAGGTACTTGAAACCAAATATTTTAGAGACTTAGAAAACAAGTGCAGCTCAACTTGGAATACTAACTGCAAATATCGTAACAAAGTCAAAACAACTATAAGAAAGTTAAAAATAATTTTTGGAAGTCGGACTATAAGAAAGTTAAAACTATAAGAAAGTTAAAAATAATTTTTGGAAGTCGGAGATTCAACGATCTTGATAACAAACAAATTTGGAATGTTCTCAATAGTGCGGGGTGTAAAGAGTCGGCAGTGCCTAATGATGGAGTAGACGCTAATCAATTAAATACTTTTTTATCGCTTCTCAATCTTTATCTTCTTCTTCTGAGGCCTGTTTAAATTTTGAATCACGTGAGAATGAATTTTCTTTTCTAAATATATCTGCTGATGAACTTTATCTAGCGGTTTGCAGTATAAAATCTAATTCAGTTGGTTTTGACGACATTCCTATAAAATTTATTAAAATGATATATTTCTATACAGAAAATCACTTGTTGCATTTGTTCAATACGATATTAATGACTTCTAACTTTCCACTTGCTTGGAAATTCTAAAGTACTGACTAATTCTAACGTACTGACTAATTTTAGGCCGATAAGCATACTACCATGTCTTTCCAAGGTTTTAGAAAAAATATTACAATCTCAGATAAATAATTATCTAAATGATAATAATTTGTTAAGTGTATGCCATTCTGGTTATAGAACTAGATTAAGCACGACAACACTACTCTTAGCTCTGACTGAAAAATCAGAGAATATACAAATGCAAAGAAGTTGTGTATTGCTATAACTCTTGATCTCACCAAAGCATTCAATTCTATCAATTATAATCTGATTATTAATAAGCTTAAATATAAATTAAATTTTTCTGCGAATGCGTGCAAATTCATTTTTTCCTTTCTGACAGAGCGTGAGCAAATTGTCTTATGTGCCAAAAATCTATCTAATAAGTTAAGTTGTGTCAACGGTGTTCCTCAAGGATCGGTCTTGGGTCCGCTTCTATTTATGATGTTCATTAACGATTTAGTTAACTCTCTTACTTTATGTTAATCACAAATCTTTATATTTGCTGAAGACGTCAATATATTATTTTCTTCTGACCAAGATTTTGTTGATGTACTGCAAGCCAATTTTATCTATTGTTTATCTAATGCATCTTCTTGGTTAAGTTTGAAAAAATTATCAATAAATTGTCAATCTAACCAAAACTCAGGCAATTGCATTTAATTTCCCTGCAAGCTGTTACTACAGCCAGCTTGCACAAGGACATTCCCGGCGATTTAGATTAACTTTACCCATTACTTATCAGGCGCATCATGATGCCGCTGTTTTATTTCGCGACAAAAGTACTCAAATAATGTTCTCTGCCGATATATACATATATATATATATATATATATATATATATATATATATATATATATATATATATATATATATATATATATATATATATATATATATATATATATAAATATATATATATATATATATATATAAATATATATATATATATAAATATATATATATATGTATATATGCGGATCTTGACAAAAAAAAATATCCGCGGATGCGAAGCATACAAAAAAAATGAAAATCCTATAAAATAACAAAAAATATAAAAATCCAGTTGTATTACCAATAATAAAACATTATCATTAAATTCATACAATTAAAATAAATTGAAGCAAGTATCAAGACATTTACTTTTGGCGAAATATTAAATTTAGATACTTTGAATTTAAGGACTGCGTCGAATAAAATTGTCAGCTACAAAAATGAAAAAATCTAGAAATCTAGTAATCGAATTTTTATAGAATAAAATATTTTATTTTGCAAATTATTTGTAGATTTAAAAAAAAATATAAAATACCAGAAATTAATATTTTTTAATAAAAAGTTTTAATTTTTCCGGAACTCCTTCCATTAATGTTGTAATGGTAGTGTCCGACATCCTCACAGCTGCTGAAGACCACTTTCTTTTAAAGTCTTGAAGGTCTTTGGCCACTTTTTTTGTTGTGTTCATCTCCCTTTTTACTAAAGCCCAGTATCTCTCAATCGGCCTGAGTTCTGGACAGTTTGGTGGATTGGCTTCTCTAGGCACCAAAATCACTGCATTTTGTTGGATCCACTCTAAGGCCTGCTGTAGTGACATGAAGCGAGGTCAGGCCAAAAAAATGTGGACACTTCATGTTGGCGTAAAAATGGAAGCAATCTTTTTTGAAAGCATTCCTTCACATATATTTCGCTATTAATTGTACCCGATGTCACGAATGAGCTGCTCCTTTTTCCACAACTGCAAATTGCCTGCCAAACAAGGAATTTCTTTGGGAATTTTTGTCATTTTTTTTGATTTGAATTTTTCAGCGACATTTCCTCGAGAATCGGCTGTATAAAATTCCTGCCCAGGTAGCTGAAAAAAGTCCGCTAAAACATAAGTTTCGTTAGGTTGTTTTTGAAAAATTTTAATTATATTTTCTCGCACTTCCACTTCGTTTGCCATTTTCGCGTTAAATAAAATTTGTATTTTGACACAAATTATTTTCTGCCATTTAATTCAGAGCTACTATGATCAAATTTTTTTAATTTGAATCTTGCAATAGCACATTATGGGAAGATATGTAACGGACAATTTTATTCGACTCAGTCCTTATATATATGGGTTATTCCACGTCAAATCAACTGAAAATTTTAAAATTTTGGCAGCATCATCTCAAAAATTAATGAAATTTGGTAGGGTGGTTTTATGACTTGAGTCCTTGAAATATGAAAAACTCACAAAAAATACACAAAGTTCCACTAGCTTAATTTACTGTAACTTAGCAAATAGTTAACTTACCGAAACCATTTTAACAACCATGTAAAGGTTATAAAACTGAGCAAAAGTGGAAATATTAATATTAGTGTGACCATAGGTAGATATTTATAATAATATTATTAAAAAAGGATTATCTCAATAACTCCCTTTTTTCAAATTTTTAAAAAAATATATGTTAAAGAGTATCCCTTTGCTAATAAACTGTCAAAATTGCAGAGTGGTGTTCGGGCTTGTTCTCGAGTTATTAATAAAAATGTTTTATAAAGAAGAAATTTTCATATGAAATTTTTATTGTAAAATTTTGTAATTATTTTCTTTGTAATGTTATTGAACTATAAAAGCCAATAAAATTTATTTTATAGCTTTTAAAACAAATAGTTAATTTGGGGTGATCATATGTGTTAGGTGACCAACCGTAAATATAGATCATTGGCTGAATTTTACTTTACCAGCCGAAGTGAAATATTTTTTTTCTTTTTCAAACTATCCCCTCTGTTTGGATTCAAAAGTAAAATAAATATGTAAATTAGGGTGCGGTCGGACCTGTGGTACTCTAGAAAAATCGAAAAACTTTACACCTACATATATAGGTACTCAAATATAGGTACTCAAATCGTGAGATCATTACCTTTCATTTGAGTACCTATATATGTAGGTGTAAAGTTTTTCGATTTTTATAGGGTACCACAGGTTCTACCGCACCCTAATTTACTTATTTATTTTACTTTTGAATCCATACAGAGGGGATAGTTTGAAAAATAAAAAAAAATATTTCACTTCGGCTGGTAAAGTAAAATTCAGCCAATGATCTATATTTACGGTTGGTCACCTAACAAATATGATCACCCCAAATTAATTATTTGTTTTAAAACCTATAAAATAAATGTTATTGGCTTTTATAGTTCAATAACATTACAAAGAAAATAATTACAAAATTTTATAATAAAAATTTCATATGAAAATTTCTACTTTATAAAACATTTTTATTAATAACTCGAGAACAAGCCCGAACACCACTCTGAAATTTTGACAGTTTATTAGCAAAAGGATACTCTTTAACATATATTTTTTGAAAAATTTTAAAAAGAGAGTTATTGAGATAATCATTTTTTAAGAATATTATGATTAATATCTACATATGGTCACCCTAATATTAAAAATTTTAATATTTTCACTTTTGCTCAGTTTTATAACCTTTACATGGTCGTTTAAATGGTTTCCGGAAGTTAACTATTTACTAAGTTACAGTAAGTTAAGCTAGTGCCACTTTGTGCATTTTTTGTGAGTTTTTCATATTTCAAGGACTCATATCTCTGAAACCACTGCAGTTAGGAAACTGAAATTTTGCATTTTTCTTAATTTCAAGTCATAAAACCCCGCTACTAAATTTCATTAGTTTCTGAGATGGTGCTGCCAAACCTTTGGTTGATCTGACGTGGAATCTCATATATATATATATATATATATATATATATATATATATATATATATATATATATATATATATATATATATATATATATATATATATATATATATATATATATATATATATATATATATATATATAAATATAAAACATTATTTTGAACGACCTGAATATAAATATGTTTCCAGTGAAACATATCAGTTGTTTCAGTTCAAAAAGTAATTTGTTTTCATAGAAACATATTTAACTATTTTTGGAAAAAAATCTTGAAAATAAAAATAAAAATAAAATGTTATTTTTTTTATTAATTTTTATTAAAAATCTTTAAACATGCACAGTGGGAATTTATAATAATTGAATTCATATACAATTTTTTAAATGCATAAATAAATAATTCTTTTAAAACTGCAAGTACACGTGACAGCATCAATGAAAGCACAATTGCACCAGCAGCCGCTAAACCAGACGATCCAGGCTCGCTTTATATACAGTTTCAGTTGATCTCAGTATAGCACATAGCGTAGGCAAGGAATTCACGGAGGCTTTTGTAAAAAAACATGCCAAATTCTGTTTGAATATCGAAACACAGATTATTATTTGTGGTTTTTTCACATTAGTTTCAGAAATTATATACTGCAAGTTATTATACTCTGTTACTATTTGTACTTTTTGTAACACAATTTATATATTTAATTTACAAATAACAAAATTATTACCGGCGCGAACACGTTTCCTCAACGAACAACAAAAGACACGTACGCAGAAAATGCCGATCACCGAGTGCTCAACGAGTGCCAACTTCGTATACAAGAAGAATGTTGGATGAATACATTTATTTAAATCCAATTTCGTTATTGTTTGTTTTTAAACATCAATATGTTCAAACGATGGCAAAAGATGGCGTAGGTAGAAAATGCTGCACAACGTTGCCAACTTCGTCAGTCGATAAATTATCGAATTAAGACGAGCGTTGCAAACATACGTTGCATTTGGATTTGATTAGCATTTTCTGTGTTTCGAAACATAGTTTTAACCAAGTGAATTGCCAAATTTATTTAAATGCAATTAAAATTTTATGTTGGTATTGTAACATATTTATGGTAAATTTGACAGATTATGCTGGACAATATAATAATGTTTACACGTGAACAAAAATAAATTCAATTTCGATTATAATTTAATTACACTTCATTCCTAATACATGTATGGTAATTTCGTATTACTTTTTAATTACATTCAAACATATTTAAACAAATCTTTTCTATCCGTGTAGACATAAAATAAAATTATAAACCTATTTTTTCTTAAACCGCTATATCAGTAGCGTAAACGCACTTATGGGGGACGGACGTGTCGTGTTCGTCTCTTGTCTTTTTAACGTGTTCCGTCCGTCGTTTAGTATAAATGTGTTTCAAAACTGTGTTTAATGTGCTGTAATGTAATGTGCCAACATAAAAAAAAATAACAACGAAATAAAACTAAATTAAAAAACAAACTACTAATAACTTACATAAAAAACTAAAAAGAAAAATAATAATATAATAAAAATAATAAATTAATAAATAAAGAAAACAAATAATACAAATTCTGCAACAACAATAGAACCGGTTTCGCGCTGCCTGCTGAGTTGCCGCACTCGCTGTTTTGCAATTACCGACGCAAAGGGCTTTTCTATGCTCTTTTCTGCAATTGCACAGGTTTGTTGACGTATTCCCTCTCTCCCCCATCCTACTCCACGATAATAGCGCACGGTTGAGGCTGCACTGAGTGCGTAATCTATGCTGTGGTGAAGGCCTAACACTCACCACAGCTTGACTTACGCTCTCATTTGTTTGTTTCAACTGCTGCGCCTTGGTAGTATGTATGTCTGTTTTGAAGTTGCCCAGTAGGAAAAATGTCGCAAAATTTTCGCATAGATTTTTGCAACATTCGTGGGCTGAGGGCAAATTTTTTCTCGGTATATGCGTATGTGTCCATCCTTAATGGCACTAGGTGAGATCCAGGTTAATGATTTCCAGGCAGTGAAATTGTTGTTGCCGGCGATTTTAATGTGCACAACGCCACTTGGTTGAGCCACTCGGGTCTTCCAACACAGGAGCGTTGTTATATTGAGCTGTTTTCAGAGTGCAATCAACTCACTCAATTAGTGGAGGAACCGACGTACCTTCCACGCGTCGGTGGGCAAAGCCAAAAAGTCCTAGACCTTTTTCTGACTACACATCATGAAAAATATGATGTAAAAGTCCTTGCACTTCTTGGTAACTCCGACCACTGTACTGTTTCCGCTGAGTTTTCGTATTCTAGTTTACGCGCTTCTTCGATTAAAGACCCGAAGAGGACTGTATGGCTTTACCAAAAAGCAAATTGGGTTGCGTTAAATGACTTTTTTCGCAACTTAAATTGGAAATTGTGTTTCGCAGACAGAGACATAAATGCCGCGGCTTTAATGGTCAAAAATATTATTTTATTAGATAAGCGGTCCTTCATATCTTAAAAATAATTAGCATTAAGCCCAAGGACCACTCATGGTTTAATGAGACTTGCAGTTTTGCAGTCAGGATGAAAGAGGAAGCCTTTCAAAATTGGCGTTCTAACAAGAATGCTGACACAGAAAGACTTCGAATACAGGCTAGGAATCGCTAGGAATTCGCGCGAGATCACGGCATATCTCGCGCGAAAAGTTTCTTCACGAACAAAACGCGCGTAAAAAGGTCCTAGAGGTAGTACAAATTTCTGGTCATTCGTAAAAAGGGTGAAGAATCAGACGACATCGTCTACTCCAACTCTTATTATGAATGGCCAGACCTTCACTGACCCGGTTGATAAAGCTAATCTATTGGCAGAATTATTTGCAAATAATTCAACGCTCCCAGAAAGTAATCAACCACTGCCCGTTGTCGATTTTGTTTCTTCTGTAATGCCGGAAATTCATTTTCGAACGGAAAAGATTTTAGCAAACCTCAACATTAATAAAGCCTCTGGGCCAGATGGCATATCTGCCCATGTGTTGAAGAAGTGCGCGTCAACGCTGGCTTGTCCGTTGCGTAACCTTTTCCACATCTCCTACACGACAGGAGTTTTTCCATCTTGTTGGAAGGTTGCCAATGTCCAGCCAGTCCCGAAAAAGGGCGAGGCTACGAACCCTGCCAATTACCGACCCATTGCAATATGCTCTGCACTCTCCAAGGTAATGGAGAGCGTAATTAACTTCCACCTTGTGAACTAACTTGAGCACAACGAATTGCTCAAGGACCGCCAATTTGGTTTCCGTAGGGCCAGATCCACAGGTGACTTGATGGCGGTCCTCTCCGAAAAGTGGAATAATTCTATTCACCTTTTCGGGGAGAGTAAGGTGGTTGCTCTTGATATTTCCAAGGCTTTTGATCGAGTGTGGCATAAAGCCCTCGTTTCAAAACTAATTGCATTTGGTGTCGGTGAATCTTTTAATCGATGGATATCGAGTTTTCTCTATACGAGTTGCGATGGATGGTGTTTTTTCAGAACAACATTCCATCAATTCTGGAGTTCCGCAGGGTTCCGTCCTATCCCCGTCCCTATTTCTGGTATTTATCAATTACCTTCTGTCATTGACCCAGAACCAAATTCATTCCTTTGCAGATGACAGTAACATTTGTCATTCATACTCGTTCAACAAGCGCCCAAACTCTTTCGAGATTGAGAGTAAAAGACGCACTATGAATGGCACGCTCAATAATGACCTTAAATCAATTTCCGAGTGGGGTGTTGCAAATAGAGTAGATTTTAATGCCAGCAACCCAATGTTGTCCGTTATCACATAAAAGAATGGATTCACCCCTCCCACCCTTCAATATGGGTGCTGTGGATATTGCGCAGTCAGCTGCTCTTGACGTTCTGGGCATATCAATTCAATGTGATCTCCGTTGGAATGATCACATATTTAATGTGTCGAAAGAAGCGGCCATGTGCCTCTTTTTTTTAAAACGGTGTAAAACATATTTCACTCCTGCTGACCTACGCACTGTCTACACTACCTATATACGGCCTAAAATGGAATTCAATTCGCACATTTGGGCAGGAGCTTCAAAATCCTCCTTGGAGTTCCTGGACCGAATTCAACAACGTGCGATATATTTGATAGGGGATGAAAATATCTCATCGTCTATTAGTTCTCTTGAGCACCGAAGGACCGTTGGGTGTGTAAGCCTGTTTTATAGGTATTACAACGGTCGAGTGAAATACATGGCCTGATTTCACCAGGTCGTGTGTTTTCTCGTTCTACTCGGGCATCAAACCAAGCCCACCGCTCGTAGTCCATTCGACTCTGAACAGAACCACGCATTATAGAGAGAATTTGTTCTTCAGTCGCACGACACGTTTGTAGAACAATCTCCCTGCGTCCGTTTTTACCGATATTTTTGATATTGACAAGTTCAAAACAAACATTCACCGACACTACTCCATCTTTCCCCCCTACATTTAACCTATCATCCCTTCTTACGATCAACACTGTGCATTGCATGAATAGGGGGCATCCCCTGAGCGTTGGTTAATTTGTAAAAAAAAAATATATTGTGGAGCCAATATTGTTGCATTATTCATTAAAAATGAAATTATATATATAGATTAAAGCTATTTAATCTATATATATAAAAGAACAAGTCCTGACTGACGGATCCATCAACATCCATCCCAAACCCTTAGACCTAGGAACATGAAATTTGGACAGGGTGTTCATCTCCCGACGTAGGCGCGCACTAAGGCTCCAGTCATGTGGCACCTTCCATATAACCAAAACATTAAAATTGCTATAACTCCTGACATACTAAAAGTAGAGCTATAAAAATCGAATCAAATGTTCATATTTAAAACTCTAATCGTCACGTATAATGTGGGCGTGGTTGGACCACGGGGCGTGGCACCTCCCATATAACTAAAACATTAAAATTGCTATAACTCCTGACATACTAAGAGTAAAGTTATAAAAATCGAATCATATGTTTATATTTAAAACTCCAGTCGTCACGTATAATGTGGACGAGATTGGACTACGGGACGTGGTACCTCCCATATTATCAAAACATTAAAATTGCTATAACTCCTGACATACTAAGAGTAGAGCTAAAAAATTTAATCAAATGTTCATATTTAAAACTCCAATCATCACGTATAATCCAATAATCACGTATAATATGGGAGGGATTAGACCACAGAGCGTGGCACCTGCCATATAACCAAAACATTAAAATTGCTATAACTCCTGACATACTAAGAGTAAAGTTATAAAAATATTTATGTTTCGGTATATATATGAGGCATTCCACGACAATTCGCCGAGGTTTGACCCTGACCCCCTCCGATTTGCTTCATTTATTAATATGTTGTTATTATTGGTCAATGAAGTTTATATTTAAATTTTCAAACTCTAAAAACACGATTTTTGTTGTTTTGCACCACAGCATACAAAAACTGCATTTCTAAAATTCTGAAAAAATTTACATAAATTCTTGACATTAAACAAAGATCATTCCACTTTGATGTGGAGTGGTAAGAATTTGTCTTCTATTTTTTTTCTTAACTTTGAAAATCCTGTTTGTTAGTATATAAATCGCCATAATTTCGGATTGGTTTGAAATACATCAATAAAAACTGGTATATACTCATATGTCTTACGTACAAACCGTGTTACAAAAAATGGGCGGTTATTGTCAACTGCCACGCCTAGCTGCCATATAACATTTATAGTAAACACGATATAAGTCTTAAGATATAAGAGGTATATTATTGTAACTTTGACGTCTACCTGCCAAAAAACATGACATATCAAGTGCTACCATATGTATTTAATTTGGTCTCCATGAAAAGAGGAAGAGCAGGGTATATTATATGTCTATTATGGTCATCATCATATCTCTTATATCTTCAGAGTTATAGCGTGTTTACTATAAATGTTGTATGGCAGCTAGGCGTGGCAGTTGACAATAACCGCCCATTTTTTGTAACACGGTTTGTTCTTAAGACATTTGAGTATATACAAGTTTTTATTGATGTATCTCAAACCAATCCGAAATTATGGCGATTTATATAGAAAAAAACAGGATTTTCAAAATGAAAAAAAATTCTTACCACTCCGAATCAAAGTGGAATGATCTTTGTTCGATGTCAAGAATTTATGTAAATTTTTCAGAATTAATTGTTTTTGTTTTACGACCTCTTGATAATTGGGTGTTTTGTACCAACCAATAAAACAACAAACAATTGGCAAAATGCATTGAGTGGCAGATCGTACAGCTGTTTCAGAGGCAGCCAAGCCCCTTCATCAGCGATCTTTCTCTGCAGATTCTACATTTCAAGTCGCTAAAGTTTTCCTTTTCCAATGAACACAATAAGAATTATGTGCATTGAAGAAAGAACCAAAAGCAAAAATGCAAAAACTGCATCAACTCAAGATTTTGCCAAAGTTGTTGTTGCGTGCAGCAATTTGCTACGTATAGGCTGCAGAGTTTCCACAGATTCAAATACGTAGGCTGCACTTTGTATAAAAAATGGGTTTTTTTATTATTTTTAAAAAACATAAAAAATCCTTTAGATTTTAAACGCCGTGCACTGCGTTAACAATTAATTGTTTTTGTTTTACGACCTCTTGATAATTTTAAGATATTGTCTTAACGTGCTCAAGGTCCAGTCAGTGCAAATTGGATGTTTTGTACCAACCAATTAAACAACAAACAATTGGCAAAATGCATTGAGTGGCAGATCGTACAGCTGTTTCAGAGGCAGCCAAGCCCCTTCATCAGCGATCTTTCTCTGCAGATTCTACATTTCAAGTCGCTACAGTTTTGAAGTAATTTCACAAATGACAATCGACAGTATTATAGTGAAGTCTCTTTGAGCGACTTCACTTCAGTATTTGTTTCATTGGTGTCAAGCACTGTCAAAACATCAAGCCATTCAAAACATTCAATGTTTTGAAAAACACAACAAACGACAACACTGAACATGCAACTGCACCTATTCGCTGAACATGCAACGAATACAGTTGGTGCAGCGAGTGAGCGCATCGAGTAACGAGTGAGAAGACGAACATTGAAAACAACAACAAATCTGACGCTCGTTCGACGGCAGTAATGCTGTTATTGGTATTTATGTGTTAATAAAAAATACAACAAACAATATTTAAAAAAAAAAATTGTTAAACAAAAAATTTGTACGACAAAAACAACGCTTTGGTCGAAAAGCAATATATCAAAAAAAAAAAAGAATTAAATAATGAAAAAATTAAATAATGAAAAAAATGTTTTTCGATAAATAAAAAACTTAATATAAAGTATTATGTGATTTTCTTATACCTTTTGTTTTTTTCTCTATATTAATGAAAATTCCTACTCTATTCCTTACTCTAGTAAGAATGATAAAAAAAAAATGAAAAATGCACTAAGTACTCGGTGTCATAAGCAGTTCATTTCAGTATTTGAATGTTTATTGCACATCATCATAGACCTCTTCACTTCAGTTTTGTTTTGCTTATGTTTTGTTTTGACAGTACTTGGTTCTTTGTTGTTGTGAGCAAGACATTCATTTGATTTTCAAGCATAGAGTTGACGACAGTATATGTTTTGAAAGGAAGTGAATGTCTTGAAGTGGGTTTCAAATGGACTTGTGCAGATGTCTAATATATATATATATATATATATATATATATATATATATATATATATATATATATCGAAATATATATATATATTTCGCAAATGACAATCGACAGTATTATAGTAGAGTTTCTCTGAGCGACTTCACTTTGCTTCAATATTTGTTTCATTGGTGTCAAGCACTTCAAAACATTCAATGTTTTGAAAAACAAAACCAAACGACAGTGCTGTTGCTGACATGCAACGAATACAGTGGGTGCAACGAGTGAGCGCAACTAGTAACGAGTAAGAACACGAACATTGAAAACAACGCTCGTTCGACGAAGGAAATGTTGTTGTTGCTATTTATGTGTTCATAAAAATACAACAAACTATATTTTTTAGAAAAAAAAATTGTTAAAAAAAAATTTACGAGGAAAACAACGCTCTGGTCGAAAAGCAATATATCCAAAATAAAAAAAAATTAATTAAATAATGAAAAAAGTTAAATAATGAAAAATGTTTTTCGATAAATAAAAAACTTAATATAAAAAATTATATGATGTTCTTATACCTTTTGTTTTTTTTTTATATATTTCAATATTAATGAAAATTCTTTAGAATAAGAATGATAAATAAAAAAAAGAAGAATGCACTAAGTACTCGGTTTCATAAGCATCGTCATCGACCATCGTCAAAGACCTCTTCACTTCACTTCAGTTTTGTTTTGTTTGTGTTTTGACAGTACTTGGTTCTTTGTTGTTGTTTTTTTTTTTTTACAAATTAACCAACGCTCAGGGGATGCCCCCTATATATGCAAAGCACAGTGTTGATCGTAAGAAGGGATGATAGGTTAAATAGAGGTTAGAAAGATGGAGTAGTGTTGGTGAATGTTTGTTTTGAACTTGCCAATATCAAAAATGTCGGGAAAAACGGACGCAGGGAGATTGTTCCACAAACGTGTCGTGCGACTGAAGAACGAATTCTCTCTATAATGCGTGGTTCTGTTGAGAGTCGAGTGGACTACGCGGGGTAGGCTTGGTTTGATGCCAGAGTAGAACGAAAGAACACACGACCTGGTGGAATCAGGCCATGTATTTGCAATACCTATAAAACACGCCTACACACCCAACGGTCCTTCGGTGCTCAAGAGAACCAATAGACGATGAAATATTTTCATCCCCTATTAAATATATCGCACGTTGTTGGATTCGTTCCAGGAACTCCAAGGAAGATTTTGAGGCCCTTGCCCAAATGTGCGAATTGAATTCCGTCATAGGCCGAATATAGGTAGTGTATACGGTGCGTAAGTCAGCTGGAGTGAAGTATGTCTCCGTTTTAAAAAACCGAGACACTTGGCCGCTTCTTTCGACACATTAAATATGTGATCATTCCAACGGAGATCACATTGAATTGATATGCCCAGAACTGCGGACTGCGCAATATCCATTGCACCCATATTGAGGGGAAGGAGGGGTGAATCCATTCTTTTGTGAGATAACAGACAACATTGGGCCTTGCATTAAAATCAACTCTATTTGCAAGACCCCACTCGGAGATTGTGTTAACGTCATTATTGAGAATGTCTTGAAACGGGTTTCAAATGCACACTTCAAATTAACTTAAAAGTAGTCCACGTCACCTATAATAGAAGTACCTCAATCAAAATATTTGTTAATCAAGGATACTGAAATCCTTCCTGTATTAAATTAAACAATAAAGAATTATTTGTCATCAGCTTCACTAATATTGAAAACTGACCATTAATTATCATTTTCTGTACTGTTTAACACACTATTTTAAGAATTTTTAATTTTAAAAAAGTTGACATTTTATAACTTAGTACTTGTTTTTATTACCCCTGATGCACGTATCGGATAAGTGTTGAATTTTTATTGAAGGGAATTACATTGGCAATGTTTGGTTAGTTTTGATACCATAATTTTGTTTTTGTAGACTTTTTAAGAAGGACCTTATTAAAATATCTAAAATGAAAAAAGTTGTACAGAAAATTGAGTATTTTTTTGCTGCATCACATTTGCTGCTTTTTAACATTGGTCAAATTTAATCTTCGATCAAAAACATTATTTGATTTCTTATACTTTCATAAAAATAAGGTAACATTACGTAGATGAACATCAAAACCTCATACTCTCTTGTCGAATTAGTAAAGATTTAAATGTGGTTTTGAACAAATTTATAAATTCCTAAATCCGTTGAATTTGAATGCAACCAATGTCATTTTTACAGTTAAAATAAAATGTTTGATCAATTCCACTGATGTCCAACCTAAAATAAAAACGTCGTGGTCATCATGGATAAGAATAGTAAGGATTATCCTTACTAAAAAAGAGATACAAAAATTTAACTTTTTTTTAATTAGAAAACATTTCTAGAGTATGTTAAACGCTAGATAAAAAGCTTGTTAATGATCAGTTAACAAATATAGTGAAGCTGATGACAAATAATACTTTATTTTTTAACATTAATGCAGGCAGGATTTCAGTATCCTTGATTAAAAATAGGTTGATTGATGAACACCTTAAATTAGTGACGTGGACTTCTTTTAAGTTAATTTTAAGAATTGACTTTTACAATTATAATAAAAATAGGCACTCTTAAATTTTTTTTTAAATTTATGATTTTCAGAATTTTAAAAAGGCAGTTTTTGCATGCTGTTGTTCAAAACAGCAAAAATAGTGTTTTTACAGTTTGCTAAGGGGGTGAAGGAGCTGC
This sequence comes from Dryomyza anilis, assembly GCA_951804985.1. Classification (NCBI taxonomy): domain Eukaryota; kingdom Metazoa; phylum Arthropoda; class Insecta; order Diptera; family Dryomyzidae; genus Dryomyza; species Dryomyza anilis. Next base: position 75,752,759 of record OX638135.1, on the reverse strand, counting down.
GATAGATAACTGAAAAATTAAATTTAAAAGCTCGGCGAATTGACGTGGAATGGAAAATATATATATTTATATATATTTATATATATTTATATATATATATATATATATATATATATATATATATATATATATATATATATATATATATATATATATATATATATATATAGTACTTTGAAATTGTACTAGGAGGTGCATTTGGTCTAGGAGTCCAAGTTTTGAATATTTCAAAGCAATATATATATATATATATATATATATATATATATATATCTAAGATTGTTCTTATTACACAGCACTTCTAAAAAATCGAATTTATAATTTATGGGAGAGCGCTGCTATTATTTTTCACACAGCTGTATAAACCAAAAAAACTGTTTTTAGTATGCCATCTTTTAAAAAGCTTTATTAGTTTCTATTCAATTGGTATACAAATTTTGTGCAATTATTTTGTTTTTATATTTTTAAAAAATATCCTTTTATTTATATGTGTTTACTGCTGTATAAAACAATCGATAACACGGAAAATGATCTAAATATCTATAATCCGATTACATATAATTTTTTTCGCAAACAGTTCTACATGATTGCATATTCGAAATATTGTTTTGAAATATTCAAAATTTCGACTCCCAGACCAAATGCACCTCCTAGTACCATTTTCAAAATACTTGCGGCACGTGTTCCCTTTGTTCAAAATCAAAAAATTTTTTTGTTTTTTTTTTGGTTTTTTTGGTTTATACAGCTGTGTGAAAAATAATAGCAGCGCTCTCCCATTAATTATAAATTCGATTTTGTAGAAGTGCTGCGTAATAAGAACAATCTTATATATATATATATATATATATATATATATATATATATATATATATATATATATATATATATCGCAACCCGTCGCAACCTTGCATATATGTCAAATTTCTACATCCATATTTATAGTGTAGCTTCTTCTTTCTCTTAATGAATCATCTGATTGACGTCTAATTGTTGTCGTCCGCGCCATAACTCTTACATGTTGTTTCGTACGTCATTACATAACATTACCATTTCAGACCTTTTCTCAACAAACGATCTTATTTGACGTCCTACTGCTTTACTTTGTAATTCTTCTTTTAGCTGTGTCCCTTCGTCTATATGTTACTTCTCCGTCTCTTCGTGTACATCTTGTCCATTGCCAGAACCAGGATCATTAATTAAATACTCTTATTACTTTACATTATAAAATCTTTAAATTGTGTATATAATTTATTTTTAACATCCTCTTTAACTTATTTCTATTTACGTTATCTTATATCAGAATATTGAATTACAGTGTATATTTTAAATATGTGTGTGTATTAAGCTACTACTATTTTACTACATGCTTTATTGGACTTCTTAAATCTTTATAATTATAAACCAATTATTATATATACAAATTCATTAGCACAGAAATCAATGCTAGTCATTTTAAATAAGTAATACTTAGCTATTTATTCGTGCACTAATTTCCGAATTTAATTATATTCATATAATTAAATTTTTACTCCCTACTCCGCATTTCTCTTGGTATGCAATTATATTTCAACCAGAGCTCTCGATTACCCGGGTGCCTGGGCCACCCGGGTTTTTCGAGCTACCCGGGTAATATCCGGGTTGTTTAAATACTCGAAAAACCCGGGTATTAAATGTTCGAGCTACCCGGGTAATTTGTTCGTTCGTTTGTTCGAGCTATTCGAGTAGCTCGATTGCTCGTTCGTTGTTCGAGTAGCTCGATCGTTGTTCGAACTTCGAGTAGCTCGTTCGTTCGTTTGTTCAATTGACGATTGTTCATTTGATCGCTTGTTAATTTGTCTGTCCGTTCGTTTTCTTGATGTGGGTGTTGGTCGGAAGTGGTTGTAAAAATGTGGATGGACAAAAGTGGGTGGGTGGGCAAAAGTGGGCGGAAAGTGATAAAAAGACCGAAAAAAATTTTATTTTATTTAATGTGCCATGCGAAAAACTGTTGTTTTGAACCAATTTACGCTTTTTTACGCATTTTTTACAACATTTGTAGTGATCGTAGTCTTTTGGTATTGAAAGCACATTAATGAGATATAGGTCATACAGTGCACATTTACAACAGCTTCCAACTAATATTTTCAAATTAAAATTACAATGAGAGGCGTACGTGCCCTGGCGAAAAAAACACAGACATTTGAAAATGGGGAAAAAATGGTTTCAATTTTGCAGCACCATCTATCAATCAATAAAATTATGCTATATAAATTAACATATACCAAACTGATCTCCCACGTGTACTGAGCACCTCTTTCTCAGCTAAAGTGATCCTAAAGTGAAGATCTTGAAACGAAACGGTGAAGAAGCAAAAAAACCTAGAGTATTTCAATGCATTTTTTAAAACATTAAATTACTATAACAAATGGACGTAAAACCTTCTGGCACTAAAGTTATGCATTCTTATAATTTTAGGTATACTTGATCCATATACTTGATTTACGCCCATTGTACTTGTTGGTGTATAATTTCATAGCAAAACCACTGAATGTATTTTTTTTACAATTTGCATTACTATGATATAAAGTGCATGGAGTATTCTAAACCATATATAAACTGGATTGGGCAAAGGGGAGTGCACCTACCGTAGAACCCAAAAATTCAGCACTCTATATCTCATTTCAACTAAACTTTAAAATTGGATGTTACTCATCTTACTTAATCTCACCAGACTAAAACTCATCACACCGAAACTCATCACACTAAATCTCTCCACACTACAACTCTCCACACTAAAACTCCCCACACTAAAACTTCTACTGGAAGAACACTACGGAGAAGAATACTATGGGGAGGAATTGTACCGGGAAGAACTCTACGGGAAAGCGTTCTACGGGGAATTATTATTGTTTGGTTACTACATTTATAACACCGAGGTTTGACCCCGACCCCCTTCGATTTGCTTCATTTCTTAATATGTTTTTATTATTGGTCAATGAAGTTTAGGTTTAATTTTTCAGTTTTCTATCGCACCCCCTTTAGCCCCTTTGCAAACTCTAAAAACACGATTTTTGTTGTTTTGCACTACAGCTAAACATAAATTCTTGACATTGAACAAAGATCATTCCACTTTGATTTCGAGTGGTAAGAATTTTTTTTTCTATTTTTTTCTTAACTTTGAAAATCCCTTTTTTTTTGTATATAAATCGCCATAATTTTGGATTGGTTTGAGATATATCAATAAAAACTGGTATATACTCATATGTCTTAAGTACAAACCGTGTTACAAAAAATGGGTGGGTATTGTCAACTTCCACGCCTAGCTTCCATATAACATTTATTGTAAACAAGATATAACTCTTAAGATATAAGAGGTATATTATTGAAATTTTGTCTAACATCCAAAAAAGTAAAATTAGAGGTTTCACCTTTTCGATTTCAATGAAATTTAGACAACTGATAGAGGTTGTTGAGACATGCATTGACCATTTTTTTTTTTATATTTTTTCGACCAATACTTCCAGAGATACAGTGGTTCAAACTTACAAAAAAATGGGCCAAAAATCACTTTTCTATGGTTGTTTAAATGATAGAAACTCTGTTGATAGCTCGTTTTAAAGCTAATATAACAAGGTTTTAGAGCAATTGAGTTGTAAACATGAATATGTGGCCCGTGGTTATTATCCTTGCACTTCCAAATGGATGTCCCTAAAAAGGACCCTTTTTAAAATTCTGAAAAAATTCACATATTTTGGTTGATTTAATATAAATGTTCATGCCGAATTTCAAGATGGTATTTTGATGACATCATTAATTTTCTAAATTTTTGCATATTTTTTGTATTAAATTATTTTTTTTCTACAGTAAATGTTGCAATATATATATTTTTTTTGCAATATATTGCCGCAATATATATATACATTTTGAACTAAAATTATATAAGCAAAAAGCCATAAGCAGCAATCCCTAAGTAGACATTTTAAATTTATTTTTTAAGTGATCAATAGCAAATTTTTCGGATTTTTCCAATCTTGTAGAGTTATCTAAAATAGTAAGGAAATGTTGAGGGAAACAAGTATTTCTGGTTAAAAGTTAATTTTTTCCTTAAAAAAACTTTTTTATTTGCTAATAACTTCTTCAATTATAATTTTAAACATTCATAACTTATAGCGCATGAAAAATATACAAAAACATCCAAAACTACAAATTATCGAACTTTTATCGAATTTTCATAAATGTTTTTGACTTATATATATATTTTATAAAAACTATGTCGCATTAGTATATACAATTTAAAGTCAAATTTAAATTTAAAATCATTTTTTGACAAATTATTCTATACAAAAATTGTCAAACAGAAATTCTGTAAATTATGATTTTATGATGGTTTGAAAATGTTGCGCCCTTCTGAAGAGGCGCAAAAACATTGTTAATTAGGCGCATTTGCAATTGAAACTTACATACTTCTATTTTTATAAATAGGTAATCTATTTTTATTAAGTGTTATTTTATTTATAATTTAAAGCATTAAATTAAAAAAATATATCTATATATATATATTAAATTTCAACTTTAGTCCATTACAATAATAAGCGTGTTTGTCTGAAAAAAAATAATATTTGAGAACGTCAAAAGTATGCGTACTCCCACATTTTGTCAACTTACCTCTCATTTATGACCTTAGTACTTCGTATTACCACCTTTTGCATCGATAACCGCCAGAAGTCGTCGAGGCATACTATGTACTAAGTTTTGCAAATACGTTTCAGGTATGGAATTCCAAGCCATTTCTAATTTTATGAAAATTTCACTTCTGTTGGTTTGGCAAGAAGTTCTATCGAGCCTATCATCCAGATATTGCCATAGATGCTCAATACGGTTTAAGTTCGGACTTTGGGCGGGCCATTCTAGAACCTCTATTGAGTTTTGAGCCAAATATTCCTTGGCAACTCGACTAGTGTGTTTGGGGTCGTTGTCTTGCTGGTAGATGAAATTATCTTCCAGATCCATTTTTTGATCTAATGGCTTTAAATAAGTACTCAAAAGAAACACATATGACTCTCCCGTAATTTTTCCATCAATTTGGACCAATTCTGATAAGCCTTTGTAACAAAAGCAGCCCCATACTAATACTTTTGCTCCTCCAAATTTAATGGTACTTTTCAAACAGTCTGCGTGCAGCCTCTCGTTACTCTTTCTCCACACTCTTTCTCTCTTATTCTACACCCAGAAAAAATACTATATAAATAGTTTTTTACTATTAAAAATAGTCAATTGGATAAATTATTATTTTAATCGGAAAATACCATTAAATACTAGAAAATACCATGACATTGCCATTGAGTTTATATGCGAAGATTTGACCATTTTTAATTGACCAATTTTAATGGGATTTGAGGGAATTTTTTTCTGGGTGTAAACAAAACGTTTCAAATAGTAATTAAGTAATTTTAATAAATTAACAATGCACCTCTTAATATTTTACTGCGAAAATATTATAAAACTGGTATCACACAAAACAATTGTCACTCTGCAAATGCACTTATGACGCATGTAAAAGTCGACTGATCAGAAATAATTCACCAAAGCAAGCAAATTAAAACCTAACGGTATCGTCTTTGTCTGTAAATCCATTACTAACATAGTTGCAAGAAGAGGACAACATACATTTTTACAGTTCTGTGATGTTCAAAGAAAATATGGCACAAAATAGCAAATTTATAGGTACGCATATATATATATATATATATATATATATATATAAATGTAAGCCTTATAGAAAATATTTTAACATCTCATAAGTTTCAATAATATATATATATATATATATATATATATATATATATGTATATATATATATATATATATATATATGTATATATATATATATATATATATATATATATATATATATATATATATATATATATATATATATATATATATATATATATATATATATATGTATATATATATATATATATATATATATATATGTATATATATATATATATATATATATATATATATATATATATATGTATATATATATATATATATATATATATATATATATATATATATATATATATATATATATATATATATATATATATATATATATATATATATATATATAATGTTACGCAGGAAATATTTAATCTCACAGACAGGCGGACATGCTCTTTCTAAGGGGCGTGACAATACACTAAGAATACAAAGATGATTACCAGAAATATAACAGCACAAGTTATTTACAAATTGAAGATAATTTTATCTACCAGCAAGACAACGACCCCAAACATACTAGTCCAGTTGCCAACGAATATTTTGCTCAAAACTCAATAGAGGTTCTAGAATGGCACGCCCAAAGTCCGAACTTATACCTTATTGAGCATCTATAGCAATATCTGGATGATAGGCTCGATAGAACTTCTTGCCAAACCAACAGAAGTGAAATTTTCATAAAATTAGAAATGGTTTGAAATTCCATACCTGAAACGTATTTGCAAAACTTAGTATATAGTATGTCTCGACGACTTCTGGCTGTTATCGTTGCAAAAGGTGGTAATACGAAGTACCAAGATTATAAATGAGAGGTAAGTTGTCAAAATGTGGGAGTACGCATACTTTTGACGTTCTCAAATATTATTTTTTTCAGACAAACTCGCTTATTATTGCAATGGACTAAAGTTGAAATTTAATATATATATATATATATATATATATATATATATATATATATATATATATATATATATATATATATATATATTTTTTTAAATTTAATACCTTAAATTATAAATAAAATGACACTTAATAAAAATAGATTACCTATTTATAAAAATAGATGTATGTAAGTTTCAATTGCGGAGGGTACGCATAGTTTTGTCCGATACTGTATATGCAGATAGTTACAAAATGTTTGGCACAACAGCAATGAAAATTGTGATATTTACAATAGATTCACAGCAAACATCCTAAATTACGAGACAATAGCAGCAAATCTATTGGTCTTTTTTGACATTTGGTTAATATAAAAACTCTCGTATTATCCACAACTATTATTAAATAAATCCAATGCTGTCTAAAAGGCTTTTACTCAAAAATCTCATTTCAATGGTAAAAGTGAAAATAAAAATAACTGAGATTGAAATTTTCAACACGTGATGAAAAATGATTTCTTTTCAGAGTACACCTTGCTGACAATAACGCCACCAGACTTTGTTCATCTGCACATAATTTTCAAGTCGTTGTACAATTTTAACGTCGAAGGCTTTATAACGGCGATGCCGATGTATAACAATGATACTGCATTCAATCTAAAATAAATAAAAATCCATTTGATTCCTTTTATTTCAATAAAAAATACTCCGCGATTTTCTTATGGAGTACCTTTTCCAAATATTTCGCAACTATCTTCATATTTGTAAGATATAAATGATGTTTACTAAAAATAATCGTAAATTTGAAAGATATTTGCCAGCAATATTCATCGTATTTGCCGAATATTCGAGAGAAAAATGTCTCAATGACGATCAAAATAATTTGTAAATAACTTGAGCTGTTATATTTCTGGTAATCATCTTTGTTTTCTTAGTGTATTGTCACGCCCCTTAGAAAGAGCTATATATATATATATATATATATATATATATATATATATATATATATATATATATATATATTATATTTATATATATATATATATGAGCACAAAAAGGGCTCTCCCAAACATAATTTTGCAGACATTAACATGTATGTTTGGAATTTTATGTAAACATAATATATAATTGACTGATAAATCATATATATATATAGATATAGATATATATATATATATATATATATATATATATATATATATATATATATATATATATATATATATATATATATATATATATATATATATATATATATATATATATATATAACAAAAATCCAAAACATAAAATAAAAAGCATTTTTTGGTCCAAAAAACAAGAATATCAATACAAAGAATGGAATACAGTTGAAAGAAACATTTTTGATATCGATTTTCACCTAGTATCAAATATAAAATATTGGATACGCAAAAAAAAATACCAATTCCTAATTCAGCAGCAAATTTATCCAGAAATGTATAATTATGTTAGTTGCAAAATTAAAGACCTCACCATTTGAGCGACAACATTATACAATCTTAAATACGTTTACCTAGGTTTGATATGTACCTTGAAGATCGCACACCTCTTCCGCTGAATTACAATCCTCTGCTGGTGATGAAGCAAGACCCACGACCAGAGTACCAATCTCAACTTATTAGGGCAACTAATTTGGTTATCAGCTCTTTACGATTTTGGCGTTCACTAAAGACACAACAATTGGAACCAGAGGTGTACCACTTAAATGCATTGAAGAGTAACACGGATACATTTCGAAATTGGACCAGAATCGCCCCTTCTGCAATTGCTACATATGTAGCATATGCCTTTAAGGCTTTTCCTTTAGATATGAGCCAATACGAACGACTTTTTGGAGTATCACGCATTCCACATTTGGAAAAAGATCAGCTCGTGCAATGCTCTGATTCAAAACATATACTGATAATGAAAAGAGGAAACTTCTATGCAGTCGACGTACTTGACGACTATGGTGAAATTTCAGAACCTGGTGAAATTCTAGGACGTTTACATGTTGTAGACCAATTAGGCAGGGAACACGAATCGTCCCCTGTTCCATTGGGTGTACTTACTACAGGACAGCGTGATATTTGGGCACAAACACGTACTCGTCTTCTTAATATTTCTTCATTAAACAAACATTTGCTTCAGAATGAGGTGGATAGTGCGTTGTTTTGTCTGTGCCTTGATAGTGACGATGTACCAATATATAACGAACAAAATAATATACCACTGTTAAAACATTTGTTAGCAGGCGATGGTAAAAATCGGTAAGTAGACAAATTCTACAAACAAAAAATTATATTAAATAAAATAAACAGGGTATGGATTTGGTTCATAATTTGCTCGTTCGTGAACGAGCTGATCTTTCGGCTTTCACAATTAAAATTGGCTCATGAGAAAATATGTCTGGCTCATGGCTATATTTGTTTGGCTCACGAGCCAAAAAAAAAAAACAAAGATCCTAATATTATTTTATCATTAAATAAATGTTTATATTTGCTTAAATAATTCCCCATTCTACGCCATTCTACGTAAACCGGGAACTTTTGAGATTTACCATTTTTGATTTCGTTAAAACCAAGGATTGAAACCGTAACCGAAACCGATATTCGTTTAAAACCGTTTCATATTTAAAACCGAAACCGTAACCGAAACCGTTATACCAAAATCAGAAAGTAACCGATATCCAAAACCGAAATAAACAGTTTCGCTTTTATACCGGTTTAAAACGGGTTTTAAAAAAGCATAAAAAGAAACGGGAAAACATATTTTATTTTATATAGAAGATCTTAAGTACAAGGCATGTTTAAATGTCATTTAATAAAATTTTGAGTTCCCCAAATAAAATTTTTTTGTTGTACAAAAATTCACATGTTGTTTTTTGAGAAACATTGTTTCCAAATAACAGTCTTTGGTCCAAAAATTGTTTTTTTTTTTATTAATTTGTGTAGCGGTAAATTAACAACAAAACACAAAACTCCAAGCACATTTTTTTTGTTAAAAAATTAATAAATTTTGAAGGATATTGTTTTTTTATTTATTGTATTAGTAAAATAAAGTGGGACAAGTTTTGAAAAGTTCATTTGAATAATTTTTAAATTCTTTTAAAGGATCTATTCAATAGCATACCATTTATAAGTCTGAGTTTGATTGATTTTTGAATGATTTTTTCAAAACACCTAAATTTCGGGCATATATATTGAGGATACTTATAATAAGGTAACTAAAAAACAATGGTGATACAAGATAAAATTAGTAACTAATACGGAAAATAAAGTGCAAGTTCGAACATTTCAAGTATAAAGGCAGATATTTATTTGTAGATATTGCAGTTCACTGAATTGTTTAAATTTAATGGATGAAAATTGTACATAATTCTTCTTCTTTTCATGAAATTTAAGAACATTTACCGATGTATTCTTCTTGCTTTTATTTAAGGTTCGCTTCTCTCTCCTCTGCAATTCAGATCATATCTCAGGTGAAGTCAAAATGTTACTTTTCATGGACTTGTGGTCACGATTGAATTTTTTTTCTTGGCGAAATCAATTAAATAATTCATATAGCACAATATTTTCATTAAAATAACAACAAACATTGTTAAATTACGTTTCCCACTTTACCCCAATATAAAAATTTGAACATAACTTAGCACAATATAAACAATGTTAAATTATTTGAAAAAATGGAAAAAAATGAAATTTTATACAAAAACCGAAATCAAAACCGAAACCGTAACTTGGAAACGGTATACCGAAACCGTTTCGTAATAAAAACCTAAAACCGAAACCGTAACCGAAACGCGGAAAAAATCGAAATCGAAACCGTTATTCGTTTAGGTTTCAATTCTTGGTTAAAACTTTGCAGTCTTTTTCTATGTCGAAAATATTTTACACTTGTTTCATGTTTAATAAAAAAAATGTTCGGTAGTTCTACCCCTTTTTCTTTATATTCAGTTAAATTCTGTAGTACGTGAACCATAAGTTCAATATTGAAATAAATATTGATCTCATTTGAAATGTAATGAATTGCTCTTTATAATGGTTTACTCGTTTTTAGAACATCTAATACAAACATAATAAGAAATGATGGTCCCAATAATTTTTTTTTTTACACCATCACAAAACTACATCAATAATGTACCAACACTAAAAAATTTAGAGTGGTACCTCAACGCTTACTATTTTACAAATTTTTATTTTTCTTAAAAAATAATATTTTTTTCTGACGTTCGAACATCGTAAATATATTAAAATTGCATATAATAAGCTTGTTTACTTAAAATACAATGAAAACAATGCGATTTATATATATTTTTAACGTAATAATATTTTCAATAAAAAAAAATCTATTTTGGTAGAAATATATTAAAAATATTTGAATAATAATTTCGTCTATTTTGACATGTACATTATGTTGTTGTGTATTGAAAAGCTGTTTATACGCAATTTTAATATATTGACACCGTTTAAACGTCAGAAAAAAATAATTTTTCGGAAAAAAAAAAAATTTTAAAATAGTAGGCGTGGACGTCACACTCTAAGTTTTTCACTGTTGGTGCATTATTCATGCAGTTTTCTGATGGTGTAACAAATAAAGCAAATTAAGTTCTGACCACCAAAATCGGTTTTATAACTTTTTCTTTTCATTTCTTATTATGTTTGTATTTGACGTTTTAAAATCGAGTAAACCATTAGAAGGAGCTATGTGTTCTCTTTCAAATTTTAATATTGAACCTATGGTTCACGTTCTACAATAGTATAACTAAATGCAAAATGTTGGTTATCGATGATTTTTTTTTAATTTATAAAGAGTTAGAACTGCCAGAAAATAAACCACTATTTTTTTTTTAAAAATAATACGTGTCAATAATTTTGGCATAGAACATGTCTGATAAATTTCAAAAAGAACGGAGCTCAAAAGTCATTTTTTGTAAATTTTTTACTTTTTATGTTTTAAACTTTATGTATCAACATTTCCACAGTAAAAATTAGTAACATAGTTTGAAACATTTTGGTTAACCAAATATACCGTACTAAATAAACCTATTAATTTGTTGGTTTGTTTGTTTATTTGTTGCGGTATGGTCTGGAAGGAATGATAGGCTATATATGGGCGGGATTGGACTTTCAAAACAATATAACTCGGCGCTTTCACTAGCTACGAACATGAAACAAAAAACTCAAATACAAAAAAAAATAATTAAAAGCAAAAACACAAAAACAAAAGCAATAACATAAAACAAAAATCCAAACTAAAGGAAAAACAAAAAATGAAAGAAAAACAAAAACAAAGGAAAAAACAATTTTTTTTCGACATTGTTCTTGGCGATTTTTTTTTTTTTTTTTCAAAATGGTGATTTTGATCATTGCATTGTTTTGTCGACCAAACATTTTTTAAATATTTTTTTTTCGAAATTTTTTGAACATTGTTGTTTTTGTTAAATATTTTTTTTTGTAAAATGTTGATTTCTACCATTGCGTTCTTATTGTCGTCCAACAAATTTTTTTTTCGAAATTTTTCGAACATTATTGTTTTTGTCGAATATATATATTTTTAAATTCCGAATAAACGTCAAAACTGCGGAACCGAATTGAATAAAATTTTGGCACAATATATATGTGGGCAATATAGGCGTGGGCAGAGTATATGCTATATCTCTGACTGGACGTGGCACCTCCCATATAACCCAAAAATTAAAAACACATATCAGCAATTGGGATAGCAAATTTAATTAAATTTTGGTGAGCGTTATTTTTAACCATTCTAAATGGTTTAGCTGAATGTGGGAGTGATTGGACCATTAGCCGTGGTGCATTTTACATTACGTGTATGTCAACAGTTATTATAGTGATATCAAAATATTTCACACCAGGTTAACAACCACCGAAAATTCTTTAAATTCACCACACCAAAATTCCCCACATTAAAACTCACCACGCTAAAACTCACCATGCAAAAACTCACCACATTAAAACTCACCACACTAAAATTCACCACAATAAAATTCACCACACAAAAATTCACCACACTAAAACTTACGACAATAAAACTCACCACAATAGAATTCACCACACTAAAACTCACCACACTAAAATTCACCACACTAAAACTCACCAAACACACACTCACCACACCGAAACTCACCACACTAAAACTTCTACTGTGAAAAACTCTACGGGGAAAAATTCTACGGGAAATAATTCTACAGGGAACAATTCTACCGCGATGAATTCTACGGGAAGAATTCTACGGGAAAGCATTCTATGGGGAAGAATTTTACGGGGAATATTTCTACTGGGAAGAATTCTACGGCAAAATGTTCTAGGGGGAAGAATTCTAAGGGGAAGCGCACTCTGAGAAAGAATTGTCTTTGAGAAAAGTTGTTAAGGCGGAGAATTATTATTTGGTTACTACATTTATAAAACCAATAAAAAAAAAAACTTCAACAGCTAAGCACGGGTCCCTCATATAAATAATAAAAATGTTTTTTAAATTAATAAAATTGCTCCATATCTTTGAATACACAAAATCTTGGCACGAGTCGTGCACGGGTCCAGCTATAATATATATATATTTTAATTTAGAGCTTATCATAAATCTTGATGATATCAACGTTGACATCTACTTGATCATTAAATAAATCCATGAGTATAATTTCGTTAAACACTCATTGATTTCAACAAAAATATAATCAACAAGTTCACCAATATCAAATGATATCATTTATTCTAATTAACTTAGCAAACAAAAGTTGCTAAATACATACATCATACAACTTAGAGAGCGGGACACATCTCTTCAGGATTTAATTCAATTTAGAATTAATTTTCATCATGCTAATTTTCTACGTCAGAAAATCACAGACTTAAATGAAATCACCATTAACAATTTGTGGTTATCATCTTAAAATTATAATTCAGAACTCTGTCTATAATTATTAAGAAATCAACATAAAAATGACATAATGAGCTTTGATTGTAATAATCATGAACAAGCGATATCAAGAAGATTACGATATAATAAGTATACTAATATTTTTGGCATAAAAATGCAACAATCATACAGCCATCGTTATTGATGTTAGCGTACATTGATTTCTAAAACAATAAGTTTAATGTTTTGGAATTCATTGAGTAGATCACCTGCCTTCATAAAAGAAGGCATTGTATATTGAAATCATAAACAACTCAAATCGTTGTAATAATGTCGAGATTTAACTATCGACATTAACTCCAACATCTCCAGCCTTCGTCATATAATTCAGCGTAGATTGAAATAATTCATTGCGACGTCACCTGTCTTCTTAATAGAAGTCAGATTAGATTGAAATCTCCAACACCACATCATAATTATAATAATTTCGAAATTACAACGTCGATATCATCAATGAGATCATCATATTCATCATAAAGCAACTAAACTTCGATATCACTAATAAGAAGATCATCGATTTACTCGCCATATTTTATCTGAGATTTCATTATTTATATTATCGTGAAAACGTAATAAATAAAAACAAATAAATGTAAAAAATCAAATAAATTTAAAAAAAATGTCACTTTATAAAACTGTTTTAAAATAAAAAATAAAAATAAAATACCCCGTTGCGCAGCCCTGGTACAAAAAAAAAATGTGCACGAGTCGTGTACGGGTCCAGCTAGTATATAATAATAAGAGCCAACAAAAGAGCTAACTTTCGTCTTTTTTCCACTCGTCACAATTGTTCGGCTTGCAGCGAGCCGTATTTTCGGATCTCATCTCGAGAGCGAAAAACGTTTGGCTCACGAGCCGAAAAAAACATTTCTCGAGCCAAATAATTAAACTGAACTGAGTTATATTCAGCTCTCTATCCCCCATTTACCGTACCCTGAAAATAAATAAGATTTACACAAATTGTAATCGATTTCAACCGTTAATGCATTCAGAGTAAATCTAAGTATAGAAATATTTTACAAATACGTCATTCCATATATAATCAAACCATTTAACTAAAATACCTACGGACTGTAAGTAATCTATAACGAGTTGGGAAAGTTAGGTCACATGGGTAAGTTCGGTCACATGGGGCGGACTTTTATAGTCCGTCGGGCCCGACTATGGAATACCCTACACTCTTGTTGGATATATTAGTGGTATATTTTGTTGGGAAAATTTTTAATAATTTACGACTAAAATTTCCACTACAAAAATCGGTAAAAAATTAAAAAAATTCAAATGTGGGCGGATCACGCCCATTTTTGGAACATATATATTTTATGCGAATTCTAACAATATGTTTTAAATTTTATAAATATATATCTAATACTTTTCGAATTATTGGTTTCCAAAAAGTTATATATAAGTGACTTGTATGGGAGGTGGGCGTGTCCGTTTACCGATTTGGTTCATTTTCAAACTCAGAACTATTTTTTGGTTAAAACATATTGAAACGAAATTTCAACGCATTCAGACAAGTATTTTTCAAGTTATTCTGTATCCGGTCAAACAACAAGACAGACAGACGGACATGGCTAAACAGACTCGGGTAGTTATGCTGATCAAGAATATAAAAAATACTTTTCCGTACCGGACACGCCTCCTAAGGGGCGTTACAATATCTGCACATACTTAATAGACCCTGTACCTCATTGGTGTAGGGTATAAAAATAACCAGTACAGTGCTACATTTTCAAAATTTTTTTCTTTTTCCCCTACACATACAATTTGGTATAATCAGCGTGTAAAAATCCTGACCGAGATTTCTTACAGCTTTAAATCTGTTCTGTGCAGACCACTTCTTCTAATGATGTAATGGTGGTTCTTGACTGCCTTTTGGGTGTTGTGAACCATTCGATTTCCCACGATGTCTGCTACCGACTTCTGTAATAAAATTGGTGTCTGTATTTTTCACTTTCCGCCCACTTTTGTCCACCCACTTCAACATGAAGCAAACGGACGGAATAAACGGTTCGCACAAACGAACTACCCAGAGTTCGAACTACAGTTAACTACAGTTTCGTGCGCCCGGAAATACTCGTATGAAATCGAGAGAAAATACTTTTTTTATAAAAAAAATAATTGATAATCAGCCATTTCGTGAACACGTGGCGAATATTCTATTCCCTCCGAATTTTTTGTTCCCAGATAAAATTGTTTGGTATCGGCAATCTCCCAGTAACAGCAATTTCACCGGATTTTTAAATTTAATAAAAATCAAACAAGCAATTCCTCAAAAGCCATGGAAAAGATTTTGTTGTTGTTTAAATTATGCTGAAGAATTATTTTTTGAGGATAAACAAAAAAATTAACGAAACATATTTTAATCCTATAAAATTTAAATAAAAAAGTTATTTTTAGGAAATGATGGTTTTTTGTACAATTAAGCCTAAAATTCACATCATTGAAAGTGCTGCTGTATTTTTAATCCGAGTATCACATTCATGTGACGTACCTTAAAATCTTGGATCTTGTATTATCAGTTCATAAAAAATTAGTAATTCATTGAAAGTGTTAGATTTTTTAATTATCGTTGTAAGAAAAACAGATTTTTTATCAGAATTTAGGTTGGCAGCTATGGTTCTACCATATGGGCATTTCCAGAAAAACGTCAACGACGATCGAAAAATTCAAAATGCTCAAATCTTTGAAATAACGAAGGATTTGGAATCTTAAATATCTGAATCAAAATATCTGAAAAGAAATTCTATTCCGTTAACGGTAACGTATAAAAAATACTCATAAAGTTACGTTACTATGCAATATGTAAATTCATCAATTTGTCATGTGTTTTGAGTAACCAAATTAAATAATTTGAAAGACATACAGATACAAAATATTATTTTCTGTTTTTTCAGGTGACATTAATAATTATTTCTAAAGCTTAAAAATAATGATCCAAATTAAAATAACGGAAAATTTTCGATTTTTGTATAAGGGTTTTCGATATCTCGTCCGGAACCAAAAAGATACATTTATTACCAAAAATGTAAACATCATTTTCCTAGTAATTCTAGAAAAATTTTGACAGCTAATTGAAATCTGTTCCGTCCGGAACTTTGAGTACCAAAAGACTAAAACTACAGTATAAAAAAGAACAGAAAAAAAAATTTTTCAAAAAAAGTAAAAAAATAAAAAACTTTTAAAAAATCAATTTTCATTTCGTAATAATGATTATAAATATTGTCATATATAAAATTATTTTTAGCAAAAAATCGTAGTGCAAATGACCATACGAAACGTCCTGAATTATTCTGCGATTTATTACAAAATAACTGTAAACTTTTGGAACAAAGCATACATATACACAAATTAAGTAAATTGTCTCAGTTATGTTCAGAAATAATTCAAAAAAATATATTGTATGAAAAAAGTATTTTTAGAATAAAAATCGTACTGATAATTTCAATACGGAATTTTTGTCCCGTCCGGAATGTCACGTCCGGAATTTTTCTGTTATGTATTATGAAAAAACTATAAACTTTAGAAACAAATTGTAAATATACAAATAATGCTCATGATTTCATTTTTTTTTTCTAAATATTTCAAACAAATCATTTGTAGGCACAATTGGCTGAATTTTTGGAATATCCATATGAACCTCGATATCTACATCTGTTTTTGTCCCGCCCGGAACGTACACTATTTTATTTATATCTTTAGATCTACCGTATATAATTATTTTTTGCAGATGTTTAGTCCTATCTAAATACTAATGTCAAATCAAGTAAATTCATTAATTTTCCTTCGAGATATTAAAGTTTTAAGCGTACGAATGTCCCGTCCGGAACCCCAGGAAATGCCCATATGTTCAAATTTTGTTTTCTCAATAAAAAATGATTAATCAATAAATTAACTCGTGGCATAAATTTCCGATCACACCCAGACATCACGTTTTTTTCGAAAGTTTCACCGTGACCTTTTTTGTTGGTTTTAGGGGCACATTCACAAGTCATATCTTAAAATCTTTATTTTTACCTCTGTTATGATTTTTTTTAAATGTTTTACTTTATTGAATGTTACTTGTTCATTTAAAATGTTTTAATGAAAGTTGCCCAGCATTCTTCGGTAACTTAGATTTCAATTATAAATTTTCATTTTGAAATCTAAATTACGAAAAGGAGAAACTGGGGTAAGTTCACATTATATTATTATTAATTTATCAATGTTTAATGTCAAATTTATTTATAGTAATAAATTTCACATGTAGCCGCGGTAGCTCAGTGGTTTGTGCGTTGGACTGCGAGCCGAAAGATTTTTGATAGTTTGTTTAATGCATGAGAGATTTTTTGTCATATTTGTTAATGTCTGTTAGATTTTTTGATTACAAAAATCTGTCAATATATTTTTTAATTATCGTTGTAAGAAAAACAGATTTTTTATCAGAATTTAGGTTGGCAGCTATGGTTCTACCATATGGGCATTTCCAGAAAAACGTCAACGACGATCGAAAAATTCAAAATGCTCAAATCTTTGAAACAACGAAGGATTTGGAATCTTAAATATATGAATCAAAATATCTGAAAAGAAATTCTATTCCGTTAACGGTAACGTATAAAAAATACTCATAAAGTATCGTTACTATGCAATATGTAAATTCACCAATTTTTCATGTGTTTTGAGTAACCAAATTAAATAATTTGAAAGACATACAGATACAAAATATTATTTTCTGTTTTTTCAGGTAACATTAATAATTATTTCTAAAGCTTAAAAATAATGATCCAAATTAAAATAACGGAAAATTTTCGAGACAAATCGGCTTGAGATGTGTAATAAAATGTTCGAAATTACGAAATGTTGGTTTTTAAAATTCACAATAATAGTTTGGCGCTACAGTCCTGTATAGAACTTCGGCCGAGTTCTCTCACCATTTTCAGTTGTGCGTGTTATATTTGTACTCAAAGTGGTGGGGCTTACAGTTTATTGCCGAATCCGAACGGCGGGTGAGAGCTTTTCATAGGCAATAGCTTTACTCTCGTAGGTTTGCCATTTACTGACGAGAGGTAGCGCGGTATAGAAAAATTTTTCTATGAAAAGATGTTGTTAGCCCCAGTCCAGGCTTGAACCGGGCACCTTTCGGCTCGCAGTCCAACGCACTAACCACTGAGCTACCGCGGCTTCACATATTTTCCTTGGTTTATGTATGTTTAATGCTGTATAAAAGAATCGGAAAATTATCGAAATATCGAAAATACGATTACATATAATTTTTTTTTTCGCGAACAGTTCTTTCTTTCGAATATTCTAAATTTTGACTCCTTGTACAAATGCACTTCATAGTACAATATTCAATGTCATTGCGGCACGTGATCTCGTTGTTCAAATTCGAAAATATTTTACCTATCTTGATTTTTGTCCCAAATAAACAATCCTAGGGGGTGAGAAAACTAAAAATCGAAAAAAGTTTCAAATAAGTGACACCCTACTATACATAAGCTATATTGTGTGTGGTTACCATTCAAAGTAGTATACGAATCCTGAAAATAACTACAAACTTTCAATCGCTGAAGAATTTCCATTCATTTGATACCAAGGATTGAAATCTAAACGAATAACGGTTTCTATTTCGGTTTTTCCGCGTTTCGGTTACGGTTTCGGTTTTAAGTTTTTGCATATTAAGGTTTCGGTTTTTATATAAATTTTCTCTTTTTTCCAAATTTTTCAAATAATTTAACATTGTTTATATGGTGCTAAGTTATGTTCAAATTATGATATTGGGGTAAAGTGGGAAACGTAATTTTAACAATGCTTGTTGTTATTTTAGTTAAAATATTGTGTTATATGAATTATTTTATTGATTTCTCCAAGAAAAAATTTTAATTTAAAATTTCGTGACCACAAACCAATGAAAAGCTACATTTAGACTTCACCTGAGATATGATCTGAATTGCAAAGAAAAATAATTTTATACAATTTCCATCCATAAAAGCCAAAGAAATTAAATTTCTACAATTCAGTGAACTTCAATATATGTAAACTAGTGATAATCATTTGCAAGAGCAAGGCAGAAAATGGTAATCTTGTTCTTGCATACTGACTCTTGCTCTTGTTCTTGCATAGGTACATATGATCTTGTTCTTGGTCTTGTTCTTGCAATACTTGTCTTGCTCTTCCTTGCAAGAAAAGTAATAGCTTAAATACAATTAGTGTTCAATAATTGTATTTAAGCTACTACTTTTCAAATTTTCAATTTCTTTAACAAAAAATAAATTATTTTACTAACAAAAAAAATCCAATAACTTAAAAATTTGAATTATATTTTAACAAGAATTAATTGTATAAATCAAGTCATGTTGACGAGACAATTCAAAATCTCGAGGCCATAATAAAATGAACATATCGTCGTTGTAAGGACTGCGTCGAATAAAATTGTCCGCTACAAAATGAAAAAATTTAGAAATCTAGTACTCGAATTTTTATAGAATAAAATATTTTATTTTGAAAATTATTTTTAGATTAAAAAAATATATAAAAAACCAGAAATTAATATTTTTTAATAAAAAGTTTTAATTTTTCCGGAACCCCTTCTATTAATGTTGTATTGGTAGTGTCCGACACCCTCACAGCTGCTGAAGACCACTTTCTTTTAAAGTCTTGAAGGTCTTTGGCCACTTTTTTTGTTGTCTTCATCTCACTTTTTACTAAAGCCCAGTATCTCTCAATCGGCCTGAGTTCTGGACAGTTTGGTGGATTGGCTTCTCTAGGCACCAAAACCACTGCATTTTGTTGGATCCACTCTAAGGCCGTTTTGCTGTAGTGACATGAAGCGAGGTCAGGCCAAAAAAATGTGGACACTTCATGTTGGCGTAAAAATGGAAGCAATCTCTTTTGCAAGCATTCCTTCACATATATTTCGCTATTAATTGTACCCGATGTCACGAATGAGCTGCTCCTTTTTCCACAACTGCAAATTGCCTGCCAAACAAGGAATTTCTTTCCGAATTTTGTAATTTTTTTTTGATTTGAATTTTTCAGCGACATTTCCTCGAGAATCGGCTGTATAAAAGTCAGGCCAAAAAAATGTGGACACTTCATGTTGGCGTAAAAATGGAAGCAATCTCTTTTGCAAGCATTCCTTCACATATATTTCGCTATTAATTGTACCCGATGTCACGAATGAGCTGCTCCTTTTTCCACAACTGCAAATTGCCTGCCAAACAAGGAATTTCTTTGGGAATTTTGTAAGTTTTTTTGATTTGAATTTTTCAGCGACATTTCCTCGAGAATCGGCTGTATAAAATTCCTGCCCAGGTAGCTGAGAAAAGTCCGCTAAAACATAAGTTTCGTCGTCCATTATGCAGCAATCGAATTTTTAAAAAAAAATCTTGGTTCAGCTTTTTAGCTCGTTGTTTTGCGGTTTCATTCTTGACGGCATTTCTATCCGGAACTTTTTGGACCTTGTACGTCTTCAGCCCAGCTTCTTTCTTAGTCCTGCGCATGAAAGATTCTGAGCAATCCGCCAGTTTCCTTCCGGATATGCTTGGATCTTTCTTTAAAATATTCACAACCTTCTTCGACTTTTCACGATCATGTGGGCCTTTTTTTTTACCAGAACCTTTCTTCCGATCAATATTCAGGTCTTCATTAAAGCGGTTGATAACGCGAGAAATGGTCTTAGGGTTAGCCCCTACCTCCTTGGCAATTTTTTTAAAAGACCAACTAGGTTGTTTTTGAAAAATTTTAATTATATTTTCTCGCACTTCCATTTCGTTTGCCATTTTCGCGTTAAATATATTTTGTATTGACTATAACTGACACAAATTATTTTCTGCCATTTAATTCAGAGCTACTATGGTCAAATTTTTTTAATTTGAATCTTGCAATAGCACATTATGGGAAGATATGTAACGGACAATTTTATTCGACGCAGTCCTTAGAACGAAAAGTCACCAAATACATTTTCAAAATGCTAAATATTCATTTACAAACATTTTTACGTATCTGTCAATTTTTAATCGATGATTTCAATTTTTTTTTGCCATATGATAAGAAAATGTAAATCTATCAATGGATATTTCAACTCGGATATCAACAAACTCGAAATTTTAGTTTTTTTTATAAAAATATTTTTGGTGACTTTTCCTTCTACAACGATGATACACATTCATAATAAATATAAGGAATATTTCGTATAGGCATATTTCTGTTTTCGTCAGAGATTTAAAAAATCCGTATGCTACACGTACCGTATGTCAAGAGAACACAAATAATATCTTGCATGTTAACATTTTTCTTTGCGCTACAAAGCGAATACTAACAGAAAGAAGAGAATAAAAGAATAACGAATTACGTTTCGTATACACACACTTTGACAACGACAACTTTTCATTGCTATCCTGTATTATCGCATGGCAACAAACAGACGCATGACAACAGACAGACGCATGACAGCGGACAGACGCAGACAGTCGCATGACACCACACTACATGTATGTATCGAGTACAGCTATCTAGTTGGCAACATCAACGAGTTTTCTTTGTACAAACAATTTCCCCCCAAAAATTCCATCAAAATCTTGAATGTTACTTTATTCACATTTTTGTTGTTGCACTTTAAAACGAACTAGCGGATTTGTGAAAAAAAAACACAAAAAGCAATATATCAGCTAAATGAGACTGTGAAAATGTTCATATATATATATATTTTTTTTGGTTTTATTAGTTAAATGAAATAATGCACAAAGAACTTAACTTAAGAAAACTTAATGATTTCTTAAAAAAAACTATGTTAAAAGTAAAACAAAAATAACAATGTGCATAGTACAGTGCATATGCACAATCGATGTAAAAACTAGCGTAGCGAAGAAAAAGAGATAAAAACATTGTTTTGTCTATTTTATCTTTTTGAAGCGACTTTTGAAGCACTTTAGAAGCTATTTACCGCTTCAAAAGTGCTTCACAGACCTTTTTTTTAAGATGTTTATATTCTTTAGCCTTGAAAAGCAAAAAAAAAAAAACACACATCTTCATTAATGTTCACGTTCATAAATATTTTGCACGCTTTCCATTGTTACTTGTTGTTCAATATTTAGTAATATCATGAATTCTTTTTTTTTTTTATTATTACTTGCATTTCTTGCAGTGTTAGTCTTGCACTGGCTCTTGTTCTTGCATTTCTTATCTTGCTCTTGTTCTTGCAAGAAAATCTCAATATAGTTCTCGCTCTTGTTCTTGCATAAAATGCAAGAACAAGAACTAATGTAAAAAAATATCTGCCTTATACTTGAAATGTTTAAACTTGTCGAATTTGCACTTCATTTTTCGTATTTCCTTAAATAGTTACTGAGATGTTAATAATTTGAAACTTTTTTTTTAATTTTTTCTTGCATTGCCATTGTTTTGTTTATGTCCGAAATTAAGCTGTTTTAAAAAAATCACTCGAAAATCAATTAAAAGACTTATAAATGTTATCCTTTAAGATCCTTTAAAAGAATTTAAAAAATATTCAAATGAACTTTTCAAAACTTGTCCCACTTTAACCCAAGCTCCTCTATATATTTTACTAATAAAATAAATAAAAAACTAATATTATTAAAATTTTAATCATTTTTTAACATACAAATTGTGCTTGGAGTTCCTGGTGATTTGTTCGATTAATGAAACAAAAAAAAAAATTAAACCAAAGATCGTTGTTTTGAAATTATCGTTTCTCAAAAAACATGTGAATTTTGTACTACCAAAAATGTTTATTTTGGAAACTCCGAATTTTATTAAATGACATTTTACTTTAGATCTTCTTAAAATAAAATATGTTTTTCTGTTTCTTTTTATACTTTTTTAAAAACCGTTTTAAACCGGTATAAAACCGAAACCGTTTATATCGGTTTTGGATATCGGTTTATTTCTGATTTTCGTATAACGGTATCGGTTACGGTTTCGGTTTCCATCCTTGTTTGATACCCATATTTACAAATGGGTAGGTGTACCGAATTTTGATTTTTTTTTTGGGAACCACAAGTCGTTTCGCAGGAAAACATTATTTTCATGTATTTGAGCATGAAGTCAAAATATATTTGGACAAAAAAGTTTACCTAAGCACGTGTACAGTAAAATTGATATGTAGATGCAAATTTTGTATGAGGTATATTAATATAAGTGGTCAGATCACAGGTCACAATGGACCGATCTTTCCATTTTTTTCGCAAATACAGCGTACGTATATAAGTAATCTAAATTATGAGTTTCATTCATCTAAATGTTCACTTTTCTAGTAGTAGGGATTTCAACAGACAGACGGACATCGCTAAATCGACTCAGGAGGTCATGCTGATCAAAAATATATATACTTTTCCATACCGGAGATGCTTCTTTCTAGGTGTTACAAAAGGCGTACCAAACTGAATATACCCTTTCACTCTTTTTGTAGGTGAAAGAGCATTCATGACAAGCCGAGCTTCACACGTTGAAAAGAAGCCGAAATTTTCGTTTTTATTCCAACAGTGGTTCATACCTCCACCTCTGTTTAAATTTTGTTTGGGATATGGCACACTGATGCGACATATATTTTTGTTTGTATTCGGGTATTAGCTAGCGATTCATCGGTATTTTTGACTTTGGCCACATGTAGCAAATGGACAGATCATCTTATGAACTCAAAAATAGTTGGTATTTCTTAATTCAAATATTCTCAACAATAATAAACATAAAAGAAAAATAACAAGAAATCATTTTTATTCATTGATTTATGCCGGTATCTTTAGGTTAAAAGTTTTCTGGATTTACTCATTTGTTTTATGAGCCACTTATATGTAATAATTGAAGTGTATAAGCATGTATAACCTTAAGATTTTTATATTTATATTTTTTTTTGTTTTATTAGATTGCATACATTAAAATATCAATTTTTTTTTGCTATTCTTCTAACTTTAAAAAAATGAAATTTGTGTTTGATTTTTTGTAGTTATTTTTTAGTAGCCGCTAGGGTCGACGGATGTGAAAAACAATTACATATTTGTAATCATGAGGAAATTACCTTTCATTTTAGTACCCATATGGGCATTTCCTGGGGTTCCGGACGGGACATTCGTAAGCTTAAAACTTTAATATCTCGAAGGAAAATTAATGAATTTACTTGAATGAATTTTTGTGCATGTAGTATTTAAATAGGACTAAACATCTCCAAAATATTATATAATTCTGTACCGTAGATCAAAAGATATAAATAAAAAGATGGGCGTTCAGGACAGGACAAAAACGGAAGTAAATATCTTTTGCGTACAAATGATTTTTTGAAATATTTTAAAAAATAGCTGAAATAACGTGCTTTCTTTGTATATTTACACTTTCTTCCTAATGTTTATAGTTTTTTTCATAATAAATCACAGAAAAATTCCGGACGGGACAACAAATTCTGTTTAGAAATTATTACGATTTTTATTTTAAAAACACTTTTTACATACAATATATTTTTTTTGAATTATCTCTGAACATAGCTGAGACAATTTACTTTATTTTTGTATATATGCACTTTGTTCGTAAAGATTACAGTTATTTCATAATAAATCGCAGAATAATTCCGGACGTTCCGTATAGAACTTTGCACTACGATTTTTGCAAAAAATAATTTTGTATATGACAATATCAATAATCATTGTTACAAAATGAAAAGTGATGTACTATTCAAATTTCCAGATGTTTTTTTAAGTTTTGGATTTTTTTGAATTTTTTTTTTGTATTTTTTTTCATATTTTCTATACAGTAATTTTACACTTTTGGTACTCAAAGATCCGGACAGAACAGATTTCATTTAGCTGTCAAAAATTTTGTAGAATTACTAGGAAAATGATGTTTACATTTTTGGAAATGCCGAGAAAATTTTGCTTTGGAAACAGTGGATTCCACTCTTTTTCTTTAAAAACTATTTAAAAAACTTCTCTTTAAAAAACTTTCAATGGTAATAAATGTATCTTTTTGGTTCCGGACGGGACCTCGAAAACCCTTATACAAAAATCAAAATTTTTCCGTTATTTTAATTTGTATCATTATTTTTAAGTTTTAGAAATAATTATTAATGCTACCTAAAAAATAGAAAATAATATTTTGTATTTGTATTAAAGTTAATTAATTTGGTTACTCAAAATACTTGAAAATTGGTATATTTACACATTTCATAGTAACGTAACTTTTTTTATACGTTACCGTTAACGGAATAGAATTTTCTTTTCAAATATTTTGATTCAGATATTTAAGATTCCAAATCCATCGTTTTTTCAAAGATTTGAGCATTTTAAAATTTTCGGTCGTGGTTGACGTTTTTCCTGGGGACATGCGTGCGCTTAAAGCTTAAATTTCTCGAAGGAAAATAAATGAATTTACTTGTTTTTTTTGTGCAAGTAGTATTTAAATAGGACAAACATATTTTATATGGTAGATCAAAAGATATAAATTAAATAGTTGCCGTTCCGTACGTAACAAAAACGGAAGTGCATTTTGAGGATCATATCGATATTCCAAAAAGTTCGCGAATTTTGCGTACAAATTATTTTTTGAAATTATTTCTAAAATAGCTGAAATCATCTACTTTATTTGTATATTTACACATTGTTTTCAAAGTGCGACGATGGCAAGCCTGGCAAGACTGGAAAGGAGAGGCCAGAAGACAACGTTCGTTGAATCAACGAACGAGCTAAGTAGTCGTTTTCTGTCGAGCAACGTAGACGGACCATCGCGTCAAACAACGAAATATGTATTTTTACTTTTCTAAATATGACTTTAATTTTCTATTAATACAAAATAAATGAATTATTTTAAAAGTTTAATATAGGCTTTTAGCTCAGAAGTAGGATTGTACAGTGCGCATAAAAATAAACGATAATAATAGTGGCTATTGAGATTTAGAGAAAAGTAAAATTTAAAAAGTGAACGTAATTTTTTAGCGAAGTATAATTGAGACATTAAAAATCAACTCGAAATCGACAGAAAAGTATGCGCGAAGTTATAAAGCAAACGAAGCGTCGCGTCGCAGCGGTGCAGAACTAAGCTGAGAATGCTGCGCAGCGAAATCTAAAATGTTCTCGAATAAACGCATGTGGAAAACGGTTGCTATTCGCGATTCGCGACTCGCGAGTGAAATGAAAATCTTTATAAAAAGCAACGATAAAGAAAAAACGAATAACGAACAATTTAAAATTTTTCCAACGCAATAAAAAAAAAAACGAAAGAAACAAAACGAAACGCGACTACAACGAAAACGATATAAACATATTAACACAAACGAATAACAAACCAAAACGAAACGTTAAACGAAAAAAAGACTAAATTTAAATTTAACGAAGGATCAGTCAAGAATAAAATAGTAAACGAAGTGCTAACAAAACGAACTAAGATAAAAAAAACGAACAAAGTGAAACGATAGTTTTAAATAAAATAAGATTTTGCCATTGCTCAATGTGTCGCGAATGTCAAATCGAAGAAACGCACAAGATATTAAAGAGTAAACAATAACGCGACTAAAAAAGCAACAAACGGCGAATAAAACACAAAGACCTGACACAACAAAATATAATTTAAAAAAAAACACATAAAAATGATAATCAAAACAAACGAGACAAAGTGAATTAAAAGAATAAAATTAAAACGAAAAACAATTATAATGAATTAACAAAATATTGTTTTTACGGGTTCAAGGTCTTGCCAGATACAAAGTGCTATGTACTGGGGAGTGAAACAAACAACAATTGACAAAAACGAAAAGTTGTTGGCTGACCGTACATCTGTTTCGGAAGCTGCCAAGCTTCCTCATCAGCAGTCTTCTGCATAACTTCTGCATAGCAAGGCCTATAAGATCATTTTGTGCAATGAACTAAATGCGAATTTAGTACAAGCACAAAACAACCAGGCAAAACATGCAAAAATTGCACCAACTTTATGCTTGTCAATTGTTGCAGCAAGCATCATATAGGCTGTAGTGTCACTACAGAATCAAATACGCCCACTGCACGCTTATTAAAAATTAAAATGTAAAAATTGTTGTTTGTTTTTCGACCTACAATAGAGTTATTGCAAGGTCTTGCCAGATGCAAAGTGCTATGTACTGGGGAGTAAAACAAACAACAATTGACTACAAAAAGTTGTTGGCTGACCGTACAGCGTTTCCGTACAGTGTTTCCTCATCAGCGGTCTTCTGCATAACTTCTGCATAGCAAGGCCTATAAGATCATTTTGTGCAATAAACTAAATGCGAATATTTTTGCAATAACTCTATTTTAGGTCGAAAAACAAACAACAATTTTAATTAACAAAATGTTGAAAATTTGTGACTTAAGCGTAAAGCAATTGAAGTCATTGCTAAATGAAAGGCAACTAGATGTCAGTGGCATCAAGAGCGAGCTGGTGCAACGATTAACAAAATCTGTCGGGAGTGACGAAGTTGAGTTTAGCTTCGACTGTGACAGTTCATCCGTGCA
The DNA here is from genome assembly GCA_951804985.1 of Dryomyza anilis. Classification (NCBI taxonomy): domain Eukaryota; kingdom Metazoa; phylum Arthropoda; class Insecta; order Diptera; family Dryomyzidae; genus Dryomyza; species Dryomyza anilis. The sequence goes on along the minus strand of OX638135.1, from coordinate 75,724,729 downwards.
AAATCAAATTGATGAACTGCGGGTGATGTTGCAAAACGCGCTGCAAGTTATGCAGAATCGAGACAGTTCAGGAACACAACAATCGAATTTTGTTGAGCCACCTGAGAGTGCGGCAAGTAATGGTGTTCAAAATCCAGTGTCAACGCGAAATAGTTACACAGTAAAAGAAATCGCGGAAACTTTACCCGAATTTGATCCGACAAATGATCTTTCGCTATCGGCAGAACAATTCGTGGAACGCGTTAATAAAGCAATTAGAGCGTATCGTTGGGTTGAAAAGTGCTTAATGCTTGCAGTCTACGGTCGCTTACGTGGTGCAGCCAGGTTGTGGCTAGATGGCTCCAACGAACTTTATTCAAAGTGGAGTGATTTCGGTGATGACGGACTGCTTAACGAGTTTGGTTCTTATCCGCACGAGGCGGAAATACATTACAAAATGACAAGTGCAGTGCGAAAATTTAATGAAAATGTAAATGATTATTGCTTTAGAATCAGCGCGCTCGGACGCCGATATAAACTTAGTGAAAAAGCTATTATAAAATATGCTCGTGACGGTGTGAAACATAAAGAGTCTGCAACTGCAGCTATGAGATTTGATACACTTAAAGAAATGCGCGAGTGTTTGCGTAATTTACCGAATACTCGGTATGAAAAACAAAACAATTTTGCAAACAAAACGAAATTAAACGCAGAAGCTAATGTTAATTTTGTGTTTTCGGAAATAATTTTACCAGTTTTATCGACACTGGAAGCCAATGTAGCTTAATAAAACGAACAGTTGCGAACAGTCTGCAAGATACGCGTATTAAATGCTCGATAAAAATTAACGGTTTATGTGGTGGCATGCAATATGCTGATAAAAAAATAAATGTTGAGATGTGCATATACGGAGTTGAAATAAACTGCGAATTGATTTTAGTTGATGACAATATTAACCACTGTATCGATGTATTGTTGGGTCAAGACGTTATAATGAACGAACGCTGTCGCGCAACTTTCAATAAAGGATAGTTTGTGTTCGAAGAACCAGTACATAATCCGTGGATAAGTGACAATAGGCGAAAAATTGAAATGCACGAAATAAAATGTGGATGCGGCGATGATGCAGTTAAATACAATTTGGTGGAATTAAACAACGTTTATTGAGATGTTTTTGCCCAAAACCCAAACGAAATCGGAAATCGGACGTAGTCGAAATGAAAATTAATTTAGACACTACACAACCGATTGTTCAACAACAATACAGGGTGCCAGAACCAAAAAAGTTAATCGTGAAGAAAATGATAGACGAATTATTAAAAAACGGATATAATTCAAAAATCGGAATCGGAGTATGCCAGCCCCATAGTTCTTGTAAAAAAAAACAAGATGGTAGCGATAGACTATATGTGGATTATAGACGTTTAAACCAGCATATGAAAAAGGAAATTTTTCCGACTCCGAATATTGAAGAAAGACCAGATTTACGTATTACACAACTCTTGATTTGAATTCCGTTTTTTACCAAATACCGATAGAAAAGGAAAGTACAAAACTTATTGCTTTTGTTACCACCGACGGCTTGTATGAATTTAAGCGGATGCCCTTTGGCCTCAAAAATGCTCCGGCCGTGTTCCAGCGGTTGATGGCCAAGATAAAAGAAAAGTCGTATGACATGCTCCATGGAAGACATTTTAGTTGGCAGTACATCAGTACCGGATATGTTGGAAAAATGAAGAAGAATATTTTGAATTTTACGTGAAACGAAGGTGCCATTAGTTAAGCTATTAAGTTGGTTACCGAATCTAGTGCAATACAAACAGAATTCCAAAAACGTGAGCTCATACCAAGGATTGCAGATGGTGGTTGCGGATCCAAGATTACGACGTACAAATTGAACACCGATCTGGTCAACTGATGCCACATGTTGACGCTCTCAGCCGCGCACCTAATGAGAGTGCTCAAGCTACAGAAACAGCGTCTCTACAGATGTCAAAGGTGGAGTTGGATCACGCTGATTGGTTATTTAGTATGCAACTGCAAGACGAACATACTAAACAAATAATCGAGAAAGTTATTGCAAACGATAAATGCGCCAAAGATGAATACATAATCGACTACGGGAGACTATATCGCAAGGAAAATGGTAAAAACTTATGGGTAGTGCCAAAAACGCTTCGCTGGAAGGTGGTTTTGGATTGTCACGACAACTCTGGTCAGCTAAGTATCGACCGAACATTAGAAAAGCTGCGAACTTACTTGTGGTTTCCATGGATGCGGAATTTCGTTAAATCATATGTGAAGGCATGTGTCGAGTGTGCATTTAACAAGCGTCCTGGGGGTAAAACTGGAGCTGAATATCACTACGACGAGATTGATCCAGTACCATTCAAGACGATTCATCTCGACCACCTCGGACCATTCCCTCGGAGTAGCAAGCAGAACGAACACATCTTAGTTTTGGTGGACGCCTTTACTAAATTTACAATAATTCGAGCAGTAAGGAATACGTCTACAAAATACGTCGTAAATATGTTAAGTAAGGTGAGCGGTTATTTAGGAGTTCCAGAACGAATAGTTACTGATCGGGGAACAGCGTTTTCGTCCAAAGAATTTCGTAAGTACTGCGAAGAAAATTCTATAAAACACATCCTCAACGCCGTCCGAACACCTCGAGCGAACGGACAAGTTGAACGCGCAAATCGAACGATTTTGTTAATGTTGCTGCCTTCAACAAATGCTGATAGACGCTGGGACGAACAATTGCTAAAAATTCAACATGTCATGAACTCATCTATAAAATAAAATTATTCTCGCTCTACAGAACGGATGAGGAACTACGCGAGATACGCATGCAGGCTGCTGAACAAATCTACAAACGCCGCGGGATTGCTAAACAACGGTTTGACGACAAACACAATCAACCAACTATGTTTAAAGAAGGAGACCTCATTTTAGTGGAAAACGATCATTCGAGCACTGAGCACTCACGAAAACTCGAACCGCGGTATTAGGGACCACTTCAAGTCACCACGCGTTGGAAAAAGACAGATACGTTGTCGAGAATCTCCCGGGTTCAAAACGCAAGCAAAGTCACTATTCATCGGTGTATGCCTCTGATAAAATCAAACCGTGGTGTAGTTTACTTTTCATGGACGATGGCGAAACTGGCAGTGAGTCTGAAGATTCAGATGCGGCAACAACTAACAATTTTGAGCGTGGGCGCTCATTTAGACAGGAGAAGCCGACTGTTAGCGACGATGGCAAGCCTGGCAAGACTGGAAAGGAGAGGCGAGATGACAACGTTCGTTGAATCAACGAACGAGCTAAATAGTCGTTTTCTGTTTAGCAACGTAGACGGATCATCGCGTCAAACCACGAAATATGTTTTTTTACTTTTCTAAATATAACTAATTTTCTATTAATACAAAATAAATGAATTTTTTTTAAATTTTAATCTAGGCTTTTAAAAGTTAATAGTTTTTTCATAATAAATCACAGAAAAATTTCGGACGGGACATTCCGGCGAGACAAAAATGTCTTTCTTTTTCTAAAAATACTGTTTGCGTACAAATTAGTTTTTTGGATAATTTAGGCAGATATAATTTACTTTATTTTTGATGTGTATACTTTGTTCCTAAAATTTATAGTTTTTTCGTAATAAATTATTTTATTATTAATAACACTGTGCTACAAATTCCAAAAAATTTCCCACCTATATTTTTGTATAGGTATCGAAAATCAATGAATATCCTCATTTACAGAATGTCTATAACACCGAGTTTTTTTTTAATTTTCTCTTCTGTGTGCAAATTCGCATTTTCCTAACTCAGCAGTCACGTAAGATATTTTAAAATTGTATAACTTTTTGAAAAACCAATATATTTAGCTTACTTACCTTACCTGAGTTATAGGTCATTATACGACAAAACAATTCAAATTTGAATACATTTTCCAATTTTGAAAAATCGTTTAAAAAAACATCTTGCAAGATAATCTACACAGTTATAATCTTACAGTTATTAGAAATGTGTGCATCGAAAAATAAAAATATCTCAGTAACCACTTTGTCAATTTTCAAAAAGTTAACATTTTATTTAAGTAAATTTTATTCATAGTAATTATAAAAAAAAAATACAAAAAAATAATTAATCAATGATAAAATTATTAACTTTTTCTGCAAGTCCTATCATTAGGGCCTTCACAGTCTCTTCCTCGATCCTTTGGCTTGCAGCACACCATTGACGCCGAAAATTTACAACGTCCTTAGATACCCGTTTGGTGGTCTTCAATTCCCTTTTTACCAGAGCGCAATATCTCTCGATTGGCCGGAGCTCTGGGCAATTCGGTGGGTTCGCTTCTCTAGGGACAAACACTTTATTATTTTTCTGGTACCAATCCAAGACAGCTTTACTGTAGTGACACGAAGCAAGATCAGGCCAAAAAAAGGTAGACACTTCATGTTGTCTTAAAAATGGTAGAAGTCTCTTCTGTAAGCACTCCTTCAAATATATTTACGTGTTAATTGTCCCAGTGATCACGAAAATTTTGCTTCGTTTTCCACAACTACAAATTGCTTGCCCCACGAGAAATTTTCTTGGAAACTTTGCTCTTCTTTGGGTCTTAAATTTATCCGGGACATTTCTAGCATCGGCAACATAAAATTCTTCGCCAGGAAGCTGAGAAAAGTCGGAAAGAACGTATGTTTCGTCATCCATAATGCAACATTCTTACTTTTTCACAAAATTGTTTTTAAGCTTTTTAGCACGCTTTTTTGCCTCAACATTTTTTGCTGCATTCCGATCTGGGACTTTTTGAACTTTATATGTCTTCAGACTAGCTTCGAGTTTCGCTCTCCGTACAAAAGACTCAGAGCATCCAACTTTGAGAGCTACATTTCGTGCTGAGAGATTCGGGTTCTTCTTCAGCACGGTAACCACCGTCTTCGCTTTGTTTCGGTCACCAGAACCTTTCTTTTTGCCTGTTCCTGGCTTCCTATCATAGCTAAGGTCCGCCTTGAACTTTTGAAGTACTTTTGATACAGTGTTCCGGTGAGCTTTTACAATTTTTGCAATCCTTTTATATGTAAAGTGAGGATTATTTAAGAATTTTTTTATAATTTCCTCACGCACTTTTTGTTCATCGCCCATTTTTTCGCTGAATAACAAACCAATTTTCCAAAAGTTACATACTACATATTCCGACATGTTTTTCAAACCTACTTGATTTTGTTTTGAATTCCAATGAAAAAAGTTACAGTAGAAAAAGCGTGCACAACTTTCTAATGACGCACTCCTTAATTACCTTTTCAAAATTTTTGGAAATTTTCAAAGCAAGAAACAACAAAATTATGATAGATACAAAACATCTACTCCAAATAATTAAATGTATAAACTATAAAATATAAGTGTTAAAGAATATCACGGTGGAACACCAAAAATATACAAGAACTCCGACCTGTATTTTTGGTTAGGCATCGAAAAACAATGAATATCCTCATTTACAGAATGTCTGTATCATTTCGAGTTTTTTTTAATGTCCACTGATTTGTTCAATATCCATTTTTCGTACCTTAACTTACTTATGTAGTTAAAACTCAGATTCTACGAAAGGTATTTCAAGACTGTATAACTTTTTAAAGAACCAACACATTTAACTTACCAAAACATTTTAATTTATTAAAATATGTTTAAAAAAAACTGAGTTATAGGTCATTATACGACAAAAATTCAAATTTGAATGCATTGTTCAATTTAGAAAAATCGTTAAAAAATCATGTTGCAAGATAATCCACACATTTTTACAGTTATTTAAAGTATATTTAATTACCTTATTGGATTTATCAAAATTTAACAAGAAACAACAAAGTTATGATTAATTAAATCATTGTCCTTTAAATAATAAAATGTTTTAACCGAGTCATTCCCACACTAGAGCTGTGAATAATTCAATCTATTGCTGATTCAATCCCAAAAATATATGCATATGATTTGGTAATGTGAAAAAACAATCATTGACACCAATTCAGTTACTGATTGGAACAAAAAAATCATTATTTCTTTTGAACAAATGATTGCAATCTTCTTTATTGAAATCTTAAATGAAATTCAGTTTAATTCATTCATTTTGTTAATAATATAAGTTTCAATCACCTTTCAAGTCATTGGATTGCTGGAAATATTAAGCAAAATCTTTGGATCGAATCACAAGATTTTGCAATCAATTTTAATTCAGTGATTTAAATCATCTGTTCATTTTAGTCTTAAGATTGAATCACAAAAAACATGCAATCATTTTTCAAGTCAAATGATTCAATCCCAAAAATAAAAAATTCATTTGTCAAATCATTTGGTTGCTGCATAAACGACTGAAACGCAAATGATTTTGCAATCACTTTGCTCAGATAATTTTTCTCACTCAAGATTGGAAGCAAAACACACTCAAATCATTTTTTACACTCAAGATTGGAAGTAAAACAAATTTAAATCTTTAGTGATTTGAAATTTTTCGATTTATTTTTTTAATTCTTTGTGATTTAAAACAAAAATAACTCGAAGTTTTTAACAATTTAAACAATATGTATATATATATGTATAATATGTATATATAATATGTAAATTTTAATCATTATTAAAAAGCTTATCCCTCTTTTGTAAAAAAGATTTGATTCAGAGTAAACATCCATTAATTTGTACTTAATACCCAGTATAAATTTTCTTATGTATCAATTACGTCGTTCACGTATAAGACGAATTTTAATATAAGGACTGCGTCGAATAAAATAGTCCGTTACATATCTTCCCATAATGTGATATTGCAAGATTCAAATTAAAAAAATTTTATCATAGTAGCTCTGAATTAAATGGCAGAAAATAATTTGTGTAAGTTATAGTCAATACAAAATTTATTTAACGCGAAAATGGCAAACGAAGTGGAAGTGCGAGAAAATATAATTAAAATTTTTCAAAAACAACTTAGTTGGTCTTTTAAAAAAATTGCCAAGGAGGTAGGGGCTAGCCCTAAGACCATTTCTCGCATTTTCAACCGCTTTAATGAAGACCTGAATATTGATCGGAAGAAAGGTTCTGGTAAAAAAAAGGCCCATATGATCGTGAAAAGTCGAAGATGGTTGTGCATATTTTAAAGAAAGATCCAAGCATATCCGCAAGGAAATTGGCGAGAAAGGCGGATTGCTCAGAATCTTTCGTGCGCAGGACTAAGAAAGAAGCTGGGCTGAAGACGTACAAGGTCCAAAAAGTTCCGGATAGAAATGCCGTCAAGAATGAAACCGCAAAACAACGAGCTAAAAAGCTGAACCAAGATTTTTTTTTAAAAATTCGATTGCTGCATAATGGACGACGAAACTTATGTTTTATGTTTCTCAACTACCTGGGCAGGAATTTTATACAGCCGATTCTCGAGGAAATGTCGCTTAAAAATTCAAAACAAAAAAAATTACAAAATTCCCAAAGAAATTCCTTGTTTGGCAGGCAATTTGCAGTTGTGGAAAAAGGAGCAGCTCATTCGTGACATCGGGTACAATTAATAGCGAAATATATGTGAAGGAATGCTTGCAAAAGAGATTTTTACGCCAACATGAAGTGTCCATATTTTTTTGGCCTAACCTCGCTTCATGTCACTACAGCAAAACGGCCTTAGAGCGGATCCAACAAAATGCAGTGATTTTGGTGCCTAGAGAAGCCAATCCACCAAACTGTCCAGAACTCAGGCCGATTGAGAGATACTGGGCTTTAGTAAAAAGGGAGATGAAGACAACAAAAAAAGTGGCCAAAGACTTTCAAGACTTTAAAAGAAAGTGGTGTTTATTAGCAGAGTAAATGAAAAGTCGGTGTATATTTATGAAACGTTAAAAACAGAATGAAAATTTTATTTTCTAGATATTTTCATATCAACAAACAAAACAATACAAACTAGATATTATAAATATGGTTCGCAACAAGTAGTAATACTAGACCCCCACTCGAACAATATTTATGAAAAAACTAAACCCATTAATTTAGAACAAAATAAATGCTTATCAGCTGGCACCGCTTTGGTAAGATGATCAGCAACCATTTTGTCGGTTCCAACACCAGAAAATTTGACAACGTTCAACTCCCTCTTTTCTCGAATGAAATGATGGCGAACATCTATATGCTTCGATCTCGCCAAGTACTTGTTCGTCGATGCTAACTGAATTGCGCTTTGATTGTCGCAATATACTTGCGTAGCTTCCTCCTTTGTATCAGGATTCAATTCTGCCTCCAGGCCTCGAATCCACAACACCTCCTGTGTGGTAGCCGACAACGCCATGTACTCGGCTTCGGTGGTGGATAGTGCAACAGTTGGTTGATGTTTCGTTGCCCATGATACCGCACCATTTTGTAGCATACATACGTACCCGGTTACTGACCGTCGTTCATCAGGATCACTAGCCCAATCAGAATCGGAAAATGCGTGGAAATTTTCGTTATCGCCTCTACCGAATTTCAACTTTACAGATTTAGTACCCCTCAGATATCTTAGAATTCTCTTCACAGCTGACCAGTGCTCCTTCCCCGGATTGTTGTTGAATTTGCTGAGCTTGTTTACAGCGAAGCAAATGTCAGGACGAGTTACTTGCGAAGCGAACATAAGACTTCCAATTGCTTGTTGATACGGCACTTTACACATATCGGCTTGATCCTCCTTCGTTTTCGGGCACATCTCTTTTGACAACTTAACATTTACGTCAATAGGCGTCGATATTGCATTGCAATCCAGCATTTTAAATTTCTTTAACACATCAGTGACATATGCTTCCTGATCCAAGTAGATGTTGTCCTCGTCGCGTGTGATGCGTATTCCTAAGCACTGCTTTGCATCCCCCAAAAAAATCATTTTGAATTCAGCCATCAACTTCTTCTTCAGATCTTCTCGATAATTGAAATCATTGCTAAATATGAGAATATCGTCAACATATATAGCAACGAACGTCATCTTACGGTTGCAGCGATGGTAGTAAATGCACGAATCTACCTTAGATCTCTTCAATCTGCATTTCTTTAAAGCTTTGTCCAACTTTAAATTCCATACAAGACTGGACTGCTTTAAACCGTAGATTGCTTTCTTCAATTTCAGAACTTGACCAGGTTTACCAATGTCTATACCCTCAGGCTTTTCTACGTAAATCTCTTCGCTGAGATCGCCTTGAAGAAACGCGGTAACTGCATCCATTTGCTGTATCTGCAGGTTGTACTTTGCCGACAATGCCATAAGATATCTAATTGATGAATAGCGTACCACTGGCGAATACGTTTCATCGTAGTCGATGCCTTTCTTCTGCGTAAAACCTTTTACGACTAATCGAGCCTTGTAGCGTATCTCGTTGTCCTGCTCCATTTTAATCTTGAACACCCATTTCGTCTTGATTACATTGACTCCAGAAGGCTTGTCCACACTCTCCCATGTGTCATTTGCTATCAGCGAACTAATTTCCGAATTCATTGCATTGATCCATTTGTCCTTGTCACTTCTAGACGTAGCGTCACTAACGGTAATAGGATCGTCCACCAGATCTACTTGTTCAGCGCAATAGACAACTTTGTCTTTATTTGCCAATCTTTCGCTTCTGCGCAAAGCCACAGGTTCATCATGAACTTCAACAGTGATGACGTCAGCACGAGACTGCTCGACAGGTTCCAGATAATCCCCCACTTCATGATCATTCTCTAACAAAGATGAACATGACTCAAAATCGCTTATGACGTCTGCGCTATCCTGCTGTCGCGAGCTTAATATTTCTGCGCTCGCTTGTTTTTGTGCTTCAGCCCCCACTACAATGGCATATGTTGGACACATTTTCTCAACGAAATTGTTGTCTTTTTGAGAGTAGTGGAACTCATTCTCATGGAAAATTACATCTCGACTTATAAAGACTTCTTTTCTGGCCAAACTGTAGACTTGGAAACCTTTCGACGTGGTCGAATACCCAACAAAAATACATTTTTCAGACTTTGGGTCAAGTTTGCGACGCTTTTGCAATATGAGCCATTGCTGTACAGCCAAATATTCGAAAATGACTTACGTTTGGTTTGCGTCCAGACCACAACTCTTCCGGCGTATTTTCTAGCTTCTTGTGCGGCGATCGGTTGATGATGTAACTTGTACAATAAACTGCTTCCGCCCAGAAAACTTTCGGTAAATTTGCGTCACTCATCATAGAACGTGCTTTCTCAAGGATATTTCGATTCATTCTTTCAGCCAACCCATTTTGCTCAGAGGTGTACGGCACTGAGGTTTGATGAACGATTCCGCAACTCTTCAGCTCCTGCTGCATTGCGCGATTGATGTATTCTCCTCCATTATCCGTACGAAGTATCTTAATCTTGGCACACTGTTGGTTTTCTACTTCAGATTTGAATTCTCGGAAACATCCCAGTACCGCATCTTTCGACTTCAAGAAATAAATATAAACTTTTCTCGAAAAGTCATCGATGAAAGTGACAAAGTATAAACTTCCAGCAATAGACTTAACCTCCATCGGACCGCACACGTCCGAATGTATGATGTCCAAAACCTTGGACGACCTTGACCCTTGTGATGGAAAACTGCTACGATGCTGCTTACCTTCTGCGCAGCTAATGCATGTTGGCGTCTGCTCCAACTTGAAACTCACGCCTGTCACGTAACCTTTGACCAACAGCTTCATGTTCTCAGGACCCAAGTGTCCGTAGCGACGATGCCATAAGTCAAAATCATTACCTCTAGCAACGTATGCGTTTTGTTGTTCCGCTAGGTTCAATTTATACAAGCCATTCTGTGTACATGCTGTGGCAATAATCTGCTTTCTATCGTTCAGAATTTTGCAACCAGTCTTGTCAAATATGACGCTGTTATTACGATCAATAATTTTCTTAATCGACAGCAAATTGACTCCCAGCTCCGGAACGTGCAGAACGTCGTGTACCTTCACACTCTCTGCGCCTCTTGGAGTAGTAACCATCAATGAAATTTCACCCTTTCCAACGGCTCTCATTGCATTGTTGTCTGCGGTTTTGATCTCTCCACTACATGTTTTGATGTCAGGAAAATTGTACTCGTTCGCCGTCATATGGTCCGTTGCGCCACTATCGATATACCAATCACATGTTTTTGCAACTGCGCTATATGCAGAAAACATTGAACTGCCGCTGTGATGCTTTTTGTCCTTCTTCTTTGATGGACAATATGCTGCAAAGTGACCTATTCCATCACAATTGAAACAACGCACTTCTTTCTTAACACCTTTGTTTCCCTGGAACTTCTTGCCACGATACTTGCTACCATTCTTCGTTACTAACGCAGCATTCGACGTTGAACTTTCGCCGCATACATCTTGCAATAATTTCATCTTTATGCTATCTGCTGATATCGGTTTTCCGCTGCAACCGATGCTCATAATCATAGGTTTGTATGTGTCAGGCAACCCTTTGAGCAGCAAACTCCCAAGCCATTCATCATTGACATGGAACCCAATGTCGTTCAACTTTTGGCTCGTTGACACGATCTGGCTCACGTAGTCCTCGACTGATGAGCACTTGTCCAGTTGCACTGAACACAACCTCTGCAATAGCCCAATCCTGCGATCCAAACCAGAATCTTGATAAAGGCTCTTCAGAGTCATCCATACATCCCTCGCTGTTCTTGCCTCCTTGACATGAACATAAATACTTTTGTCCAACGCCAATATGATTTTACACCTCGTAGTGTTATCCCTCGTAGCATCCATGACAACATTTGCGGCGCTCGCTACGCCCGCTACGCCCGCTGCATCAACAGCTCCTCCAGAAGATACATTGATTACGCCTGGTGCTGCGTCTGTGGCATTCCCAACGACGCCAGTAGCATTGATAGCCATGGGTTCGATGCAGCTCCATGCCCCATCCAGTTCCAACTGAGTCTTCATCGCAAAGCTCCATGTCGACCAATTCGCCGATCCAACCAACTTTTCCATCTGGTTCATACTCGTTACTGCATTCATTTTTCCGTGCACTAAATCACGATTTTAATTTAAAACTATTATCTATTATTCGCGACTTAAGCTATGGCGGGCCCATAACCTATTAGCAGAGTAAATGAAAAGTCGGTGTTTATTTATGAAACGTTAAAAACAGAATGAAAATTTTATTTTCTAGATTTTTTCATATCAACAAACAAAACAATACAAACTAGATATTATAAATATGGTTCGCAACAAGTAGTAATACTAGAGTCTTCAGCAGCTGTGAGGGTGTCGGACACTACCATTACAACATTAATGGAAGGGGTTCCGAAAAAATTAAAACTTTTTATTAAAAAATATTAATTTCTGGTTTTTTATATTTTTTTTTAAATCTAAAAATAATTTGCAAAATAAAATATTTTATTCTATAAAAATTCGATTACTAGATTTCTAGATTTTTTCATTTTTGTAGCGGACAATTTTATTCGACGCAGTCCTTAATATATCGTAGAATATTATACGTTTTTTTTTTTATCGGATATTTATTTTGCGCGTTAATTTTAGATTAAAATATATTTATACACTTATACTTGATATCAATGTTAAATTTTTATTTTCTATAGGGGTTAAATGCGCACATGTGAAATTTACCGCGCACAGTGGAACGTCGTATTTTCTTGATAGTTTAATTATATTTATATTTGTATTTATTATTGGATAAGTTATCTGTAAACAGTATTGTAATGTATTGCGAACTTCAGGAAGAATATTAGAATGTTTTTCTTTAATATAATGCACTTGACAAAATTTCATCTTGATTGGACAATTTATTGAAATTGTGTACTAAATAATAATATAATCAGTTTTGCCGGAACATGCCCGAAACGTTTGCGTTTTCATCTCTGTAAATGAAATTATTAAAAAAAAAAAATACTAGTATTTTTTTTTCTAAAATATTAAAAATTTCTAAAACAATGACATAGTAAAGAATACAGATGAAGATGTAGATGGCTGTATTACAAAAAAAAAATTATGGTTTTGCGATTTTCACCAACACTAGGTACTTGTTACCCACTGTGCTCTACTCATAAGTCGATGCTGTCGGTCATTGGTTGTAACGCGAGTTACATTCTTTTAACAAGAATTCTTCAATACATATTGTTTAAATTGTTAAAAACTTCGAGTTATTTTTGTTTTAAATCACAAAGATTTAAAAAAATAAATCGAAAATCTCAAATCACTAAAGATTTAAATTTGTTTTACTTCCAATCTTGAGTGTAAAAAATGATTTGAGTGTGTTTTGCTTCCAATCTTGAGTGAGAAAAATGATTTGAGCAAAGTGATTGCAAAATCATTTGCGTTTCAGTCGTTTATGCAGCAACCAAATGATTTGACAAATGATTTTTTTACTTTTGGAATTGAATCATTTGACTTGAAAAATGATTGCATGTTTTTTGTGATTCAATCTTAAGACTAAAATAAACAGATGATTTAAATCACTGAATTAAAATTGATTGCAAAATCTTGTGATTCGATCTTGCTTAATATATCGAGCAATCCAATGACTTGAAAGGTGATTGCAACTTGAGATGATTCAATCTGTAAATGATTTAAATAAAGATTTTAAAAAAGATTTACATCTATTGATTTAAATCTAAAAATATATTAACAAATGAATTGAAAAAAGATTGCAATCTATTTCTTTAAAAAGATTTGTGATTTTCTTTTTTAAAATCAGGTAAATGAATTGAACTCAAGGAATTGAATCATTTTCGTGGATTTGCAAATGAATTAAATCCAAAAAAGATGCAATCTTTCACAGCTCTGATATTTACCAAATGAAAATTCTGAAAAAATTATAAATTTTGTATTGATTTATTATGAATATTCGTGTCCAATTTCAAGATGGTATTATTTGGAGTAGATGTTTTTATCTTTCATAACTTTGTTGTTTCTTGCTAAATTTTAATAGTTCAATAATTTTGCTAGCGTAATTAAATTTACTTACAATAACTGCAATAATATGTAAAATATCTTACAAGATGTTTTTTTTTTACGATTTTTCAAATATGAAAAATTGTTTTCAAATTTATATTTTTGTCGTGTAATACTCAGGTAGTTATTAACCGATTCAATATTTTAAAACTATTTACGAAGATAAATGTTTTGGTTTTTAAATAAGTTATACAGTCTTGACATACCTTTCGTAGAATCTGAGTTTTAATTACATATGTAAGTTAAGGTACGAAAAATGGATTTTGAACAAATCAGTGGACATTAAAAAAAAACTCGAAGTGATACAGAGATTCTGTAAATGAAGATATTCATTGTTTTTCGATGCCTAACTAAAAATACAGATCGGAGTTCTTGTATATTTTTGGTGTTCCACCGTGATATTTGTAACACTTATATTTTATAGTTTATAGATTTAATTATTTGGAGTAGATGTTTTGTATCTATCATAACTTTGTTGTTTCTTGCTTAATTTGAAAAGTTCCAACATTTTTAAAAGGTTATTAAATTTACTTTTAATAATTGTAAAATGTGTAGATTATGTAGATTATACCGTTAACGGAATAGAAATTTCTTATTAGACATTTAGATTCAGATATTTAAGATTGCAAATCGGTCGTTATTTTAAAGATTTGAGCATTTTGAATTTTTCGATCGTGGTTGACGTTTTTCTGCAAATGCCCATATATGATTACAAAGCATACCAATAATAACTATGTGCTACATATATAAAACAGTAATACTATACAATTTTTCTTCTTGTGTTATTAATTTATACAATAATATATAAAAACGTAATATTAATTTTAATTATAAAAAAAGGGGTTTCATTGCAAAAGATATCAATTGGTAACAAATATTAATAACCAATATTTAACACGCATAATTCAGTTTAGATGAAGTAGAAATAGTCTTTTAATAGTTTTTGTAGGTAATGAAAAACTGTTTAGATTGTTAGGAAGTGGATTCCAAATACGCGCTACTCGTACAAGAAATGATCTCTCAAATGAAAAATTAGATATCTTTGGGATAAACGCGTATCCGAGTTTTTGTTGGCAAATAACAATTTAAGCTATGAAGTCTACGTATGGTATTACTAACCTTAGAAGACAAAACAATCAAAATGTTTATCAAAAGATAGTTTATTATCAATGATAATAGCAACCAATTTTATATTCTCAACGAACTCGAATATTTCCAAAACGTAAGTTAAGTGAGACGGATTCACTTGTTGTTGTATTAAAGAGCATAGCTTTGGTTTTCCCAGCGTTAAAGTTAAGTCGGTTATTATCTGCCCAGCTTTCAGCATTTTCTAAGCCGAATTTTATATTTTGTTCAAAACAGTCTATAAATTGGTGATCTCAAAAAAACAATAGATTAATATCATCTGCAAATAAAAATATATCCGTGTTTGGGATTGCAACTGACTCTACAAAATCTTTTAAGTAAAGCCTAAACAATAGCGGATCCAACAGTGACCCTTTTGGGACACCACTTGTGCAACTTCTGGTTTCGGATATATTATCAGAAAAACTAAAAAATTGCTTGCGATCAGAAAGATAAGAGTGAATCAATTTACAAGCATTGAACGAAAAAGAAAAAAGTGTTTTTAATTTGTGTGTTAATATGTTATGATTAACGGTGTCGAAAGCCTTAGATAGGTCTAGTGAGACAAGGGCGCAAGTTTTTTTCCTATTAATGTTTTCACGAATTCTTTCTGTAAGCACTAACAAAAGAGTAGTTTTACTAAATCCTGTACGAAAACCAGAGTGACAATCACTTAACATTCGTTCGGTGTTTAAAAAAATCTAACATTTGGAATTGCATAATGTATTCCAAAACTTTAGATAAGCATGGTAAAATAGAAATAGGGCGGACATTTTTTTAAAGATTAGAATTTCCTCGTTCTTGCGTGCCCAAATGTTTTCCAACATTTGGGCACGCAAGATGACGTAAACATTGTATTAAGGGTGTGTGCGAATCCGGTAATTGTTAAAGTTCATAATGCATCGATTATCATATGTCTGTTTGCTGTCATTCAATTTAGTTCAATTTAGTCGAACACTGCATTACCGACAAAATTTAGTCAGCAATTTAGTCGAATTCGCACACACCCTAAAAATATGAAGTAAATGCTTTTCTATGAACGGATAAATTATTTTTACAAATTTAATGGAAATGTTATCTGCACCAACCGAGTTTGATTTGACTTCAAACAGAGTTCATCTTCACATATATTTCTAAATGAAAACTTTTTGCTGACTCTTCAAAGTCAGGAAGCATTTTCATAATTATTTAATAGATTTGCATCAATAACAATGATGTTTTGAATTGATTTTTCTACATTTATTTGCATTATTAAATTAATTGCTCCACATTAATATTTTACATTTCCTCATTACGCTTTTCACTTTATTACGATAAGTTCAATATGTTTTTCTCGTCGTATCACACATATTTTATTTGTATGCTCTGAAGGATAGATCTCGTAAATTTTTAGTTTCTTTAACCGAACTCATTTCCTTTAAATTTCTATCATAATCTATATATTTTTTGGTACTAATATACCTACGCTGTATGTGCGAAAAAATTGGCGAGATCGGTCCATTGTGACCTATGATTCGACCACTTATGTTCAAATACCTCATATAAAATGTACATATAAAGATCAATTCTTATGTATACGTGCTTAGGTAAACTTTTTTGGTCAAATATATATTGACATCATGCTGAAATACATGATAATAATGTTTTCCGGCGAAAAGACTTGTGGTTCACAAAAAAAAAATCGAAATTCGGTACACCTACCCATTTGTAAATATGGGTATCAAATGAATGGAAATTCTTCAACGATTGAAAGTTTGTAGTTTTTTTCTCGATTCGTATATCCTGGTGACCTATATACCACTTTTAATGGTAACCACACATATGTGTAGGGTATTTATAGTCGGCTTAGACCGACTATAATTTTGATAATCCTAACTATCATAAGTACACCTACTTTAAAATTTCCCATGTGATCTAACCTTCCCAACTGGTTTTTAAATTCGATATGGAATTTACTTCTTTTGATAGAAAATTTCAAACTGATAAAGATGACGGCATTATGTGAAATCGATGGCGAATGAAACTGATTCGTCAATGTTATCTTTTCAATATTATTTACCAACAATCAATATCATTTACCAAATCAATATCATTTACCAAATTATGATGTACGTCATAATGTGTGGGAGCGGAGTTGTGGACAGATGACAAGTTATAACTATAACATAAGTCTCTCATTATTTTACCATTTGTATTATCGAACAGGTTACAATTAAAATCACCCATAAAAATTGTGTTCGTAAAGACAGCTTAAATCACCAGTAATATTATATAGACTAGACACGTGTCCAAGTGGAAGATATATAACACCAACTAGAGTCTTGCCAACAAGAGATACAATTTCAATAAACAATGCTTCAATATGATTGGCAGCAGATATTTGAAAAACAATGTTTGATTTTACTTCATTTTTGACGTATATTGCAACTCTCCCACCCCTCAAAATCGAACGATCATTTCTGTGACAATAGTAGCCTGTCACTTAAATATTATTATTAGTAACATGTGATTTGATCCATGTTTCAGAAATTCCTACAACATCTAAATAATTCCCATTAAGTAGGCATTTAAATTCATCAAATTTGGACGTTATTAAGAAAGGTCTCTGAGCGTTTATGTGCGCTATATTTAAATATTGGCGATTATTAAAAAGATTACTTCTTATAATGGAGTTATCACTTGCAATGGGACCCAGATTTTCCATAATTGAATTCATTTAATTAAATATAAATTAATATTATTTAATATTATAGGTACTTTTTTAATATAATTTTTATTTAATATTTATTCTTTTTTAACAAAATTAATTAAAAAAAAAAAACAAAAAATTATAAACAAACGGAAAAGTTAGTTTGTACAGTTCAAATACGTAAAGATGTAGTTATAATTCCAGTAATATTTAAAATACCTCACTGGTATAAAATACGATCAGCCTAGCTGATAGTTTTATATCTTATTTACCCATGCTAATTAACATTAAAGAATTAAGGGCTGACTGAATAGGGTGAACAAATACGGTTAATTAAATAAAGTTTTCAAAAATCCTGGACCAGAAAAAAATATATAAATATTTTTATATATATATATATATATATATATATATATATATATATATATATATATATATATATATATATATATATATATATATATATATATATATATATATATATATATATATATATAAAAATTATTACATACCCATAAAAAATTTCACATAAATTGTCCAACGTTATGGGTCATAATTAGAATGGTCTATAATTAGAAGGACTATTTTTGAAAATACCTATGTTACCACTAATTATGACCCATAACGTTGGACAAATTATGTGAAATTTTTATGGGTATATAAATATATTTTTGAGCAATAAATCCTTAAATACCATTAAATGGTCTATACACGGATTAACGTGCATAAAAGTATGTACCAAACAAACCAAAAACCAATCCGCTATTTTTAATATGTGAGAAGATATTACAAATCAAAGTCAAATTTTCTTAAATTTGGTCAAAAAACGTTCAACTTTTAGTAAATCATAAATAATAGAATTTTAACTAATAAATTTGCAAATTTGAGCCACATTTTTATGGGTTATTTTAGTGGCTAAAGTTAATAGTTTGAGAAAAAAAAAAAAACAAAAAAAAGTTATTTTCAAAACGATATTTTCCAAACTACTGCTGACTGATTGCCCTCTGCTGCTACCTGCTCTGTGGGCATGTTGACCACATCATCATCGATCTGCAGCCAAAGACGTCGTTGTCCGCGACCACGCAAAGCTGCGGCGACTCTTCCGTTCCATCTTCTTTCTAAACTTCTTCTTTCTAAACTCCGCGTCTCCAGCTGTCATCACAATATCAACGTCTTCTAGGATATTATTTCAAATAATAGCCAGATAAAGGATATCGCGATCACCAACGACATGAAATTTGACGTGCATACTAATTTTACTTTCCAAATAATGTAAGTTTCTCCGGAACTTATCTTACATTTCCGAATTCGCGCAACGTGTCGGTCCTTATTAAAAACAGGTCACATCCTGAATCTATCAAGACAGCGAATATTCGACCCTTGTACTTCACATCTTTGAAAATTTGTCCATTCTTTGACGTTGACGTTGTTCCCTTCCATCTTAATCTCCCTTTCCGAATTGTGTGGTGTGGTTTTGCATTCGAACGCGCGATGTCCCACTTCGTTGCACTTGAAGCATCTAAACGGGTTGGCTGCACGGCAATCTTTAAATAAATGCGAGTCCCTGCTGCATTTGTAGCATTTCTTCAATGTACTCTCGTTCCTAGGTGTTGTGTTCCTGTTTTTTTTTTAATAGGGGATGCACCCTATTCATGCAATGCACAGTGTTGATCGTAAGAAGGGATGATAGGTTAAATGGAGGGGGGAAAGATGGAGTAGTGTCGGTGAATGTTTGTTTTGAACTTGCCAATATCAAAAATGTCGGGAAAAACGGACGCAGGGAGATTGTTCCACAAACGTGTCGTGCGACTGAAGAACGAATTATCTCTATAATGAGTGGTTCTGTTGAGAGTAGAGTGGACTACGAAGGGATGGGCTTGATTTGATGCCCGAGTAGAACGAGAAAACACACGACCTGGTGGAATCAGTCCATGTATTTCACTCGAACACTTACCGTTGTAATACTTATAAAACAGGCTTACACACGCAACGGTCCTTCGGTGCTCAAGAGAACCAAGAGACGGTTAGATATTTTCATCCCCTATCAAATATATCTCACGTTGTTGAATTCGGTCCAGGAACTCCCAAGGAGGATTTTGAAGCTCCTGCCCAAATGTGCGAATTGAATTCCATTTTAGGCCGAATATAGGTGGTGTAGACAGTACGCAGGTCAGCAGGAGTGAAGTATGTTTTACACCGTTTTAAAAAACCGAGGCACTTGGCAGCTTCTTTCGACACATTAAATATGTGATCATTCCAACGTAGATCACATTGAATTGATATGCCCAGAACGTCAAGAGCAGCTGACTGCGCAATATCCACAGCACCCATATTGAGGGGAGGGAGGGGTGAGATGGGTGAATCCATTCTTTTGTGAGATAACAGACAACATTGGGTCTTGTTGGCATTAAAATCTACTCTATTTGCAACACCCCACTCGGAGATTGATTTAAGGTCATTATTGAGCGTGTCATTCATAGTGCGTCTTTTACTCTCAATCTCCATAGAGTTTGGGCGCTTGTTGAACAAGTATGAATGACAAATGTCACTGTCATCTGCAAAGGAATGAATTTGGTTCTGGGCCAATGACAGAAGGTCATTGATAAATACCAGAAATAGGGACGGGGATAGGACGGAACCCTGCGAAACTCCAGAATTGATGTTGTTCTGAAAAAACACCATCCATCGCAACTCGTATAGAACGACCCTGAGGAAAACTCGATATCCATCGAGTAAAAGATTCACCGACACCAAATGCAATTAGTTTTGAAACGAGGGCTTTATGCCACACTCGATCAAAAGCCTTGTAAATATCGAGAGCAACAGCCTAACTCTCCCCGAAAAGGTGAATACATTTATTCCACTTTTCGGAGAGGTCCGCCATCAAATCGGCGGTGGATCTGGCCCTACGGAAACCATACTGCCCGAGTTCGAAAATGAATTTCCGGCATTGCAGAAGAAACAAAATCGACAACGGGCAGTGGTTGATTACTATCTGGGAGCGTTGAATTATTTGCAAATAATTCTGCCGAGAGATTAGCTTTATCAACCGGGTCAGTGAAGGTCTGGCCATTCATAATAAGAGTTGGAGTAGACGATGTCGTCTGATTCTTCACTCTTTTTACGAATGACCAGAAATTTTTACCACCTCTATGGTAGAGTAGGACCTTTTTGCGCGCGTTTTGTTCGTGAAGAAACTTTTCGCGCGAGATAACGGCATGCGAAGTCTTTCTGTGTCAGAATTCTTGTTAGAACGCCAATTTTTTCGACCTGACTGCAATCCTGCAAGTCTCATTAAATCATGAGTGGTCCTTGGGTTTAATGCTAATTTTTTTAGAAGGTATGAAGGACCGCATACCTAATAAAATAATATTTTGTACCATTGTAGCCGCGGCATTTATGTCTTTGTCAGCGAAACACAATATCCAATTAAAGTTACGAAAAAAATCATTTAACGCAACCCAATTTGCTTTTTCGTAAAGCCGTACAGTCCTCTTCGGGGCTTTAATCGAAGAGGCACGTAAACTAGAATACGAAAACTCTGCGGAAACAGTACAGTGGTCGGAGTTACCAAGAGGTGCAAGGACTTTTACATAATATTTTTCATGATGTGAAGTCAGAAAAAGGTCTAGGACTTTTGGGCTTTGCCCACCGACGCGTGGGAGGTATGTCGGTTCCTTCACCAATTGAGTGAGTTGATTGCACTCTGCAAACAGCTCAACATAACAACCCTCCTGTGTTGGAAGACCCGAGTGGCTCAACCAAGTGGCGTTGTGCACATTAAAATCGCCCGCAACAACAATTTCACTGCCTGGAAATTGCTCCAATATATTTGAGATCGAATCAGATAAGGCATCCAGCTTATTACAGGTGGAAACCCTATCTAGATTCGGACTCCTATAAAGAAAGCACAAGTGCATGATGTGTGTTTGGATTTTGAATTTAACCCAAATTGTATTAAATTCGCTATCCGACACACTATGCTGTTGCTGCAGTTGATACGCAACGTCACTCCGAATAAATAGAGCAAGGCCCATATGGGCAGAGAATAATGGCAACAGGTGATAACCAGGCACATGAAAATCCAGTGGATCTGTACCCTCATGAACCTGGGTCTCACATAGTGCCATTATTTGAGGCCTATGGATGGACACATACGCATATACAGAGAAAAAATTCGCCCTCAGCCCACGAACGTTGCAAAAATCTATGCGGAATTTTACGGCATTTTCCTACTGGGCAAGTTCAAAACAATCAAACATACCACTAACGTGCAGCAGTTGACAGAAACAAATGAGAGCGCAAGCAAAGCAGTGGCGAGTGTTATGCCTTAACCACAGCGTAGCTTACGCACTCAGTGCAGCATCAACCGTGCACGCCAGTAGCAGGGATTAGGATGGGGAAGGGAAGAATAACGAAAAACAAAATACAATTGCGGCAGAGGGCATAGAAGAGCCCCTTGCGTTGGCAATTGCAAATAAAAAAACAATGCAGCGAGTGCAGCAACTCAGCAGCCAGCGGCAGACGAAACCGGTTTTGGTTTATTGTTGTTGTGTTTGTGGGTTTAATTTGTTTGGTTTATTGTTTGCGCTTTTACTTATTATTTATATTTATTATTTTATTTTGCAACTATTAAAAGACGACACTGGACTTTGCACAAATTTTAACAAAAATAATTTAAATAGACGACGAACGAGAAAAAATGTAGGAGGTCTAGGCGACACGACCGTCCCCCATGGCTATGTTGACGCTACTGACAATTCATCGTACAATTCATCGCACAGCCCTAATTAAAGTTATTTTTATTAGGTTAGTCTACTCGAAATATATAACCATGTAATCATATATGGCCTTTGAAGGCTCGTTTACTTGTTTACTTTATTACGTTCCTTCATGACGTTACTTTAAAAAATTAGGATTTTTTAATAGTTAATAGAGTGTTGAGTTCGTTGATGGTTTAACAGTCTTAAATCATGGATAATGGACGGAATATATATACACAAATTAAACAAGGTTATATCGATCAAAAAAAAAAAATATATATATATGTATATTATTTAATTTCTACGCATCAGAAATATTTTACAAAATATTCAACAAAGTTACTTTTTAAATGTAGGGTACCGGTGTAGAGTACCACTAAAAAAAAACAAGTATGCCACTCGATTCCCCAAAGAATTATATCTAAGAATATCTAAATATAAAAATACCTATCTTTATAAGTATAGACGTGAAATTAAAAAATAGCCATGCGCGCGTATTTGATCATTTTTTCCCAACGTGAGTCGTTTGTAAAACCCAGAAGGAAGCATATACGGTACAGAAAAGTATACATACATATTATTGATCATCATGCCCTCTTGAGTTGATTTAGAGATGTACGTCTGTCTGATGAAATCACGATTACAGAAAAACTAGAAGAACTAGATAAATGAAACTCGGAATTTAAATTACTTATGTACTACGCTGCATGTCAGTGAAAGTGGTCAGTAAAATCTTTACTGATTTTTTATGTTGGACTGGTCGATGCTCAGATCCACCAGAATATTATTCCGTCAAGTTGATCGCAATATCTCGAGTATTGCGATTAAAACGTTCATCGAGTTTCAATATCTCGAGTATTGCGATGTAAACGTTCATCAGTGGTACAGTGTAATCTGAAATATTCATTTAAAATATATCATAGTTTAGAAATGTTATACTGTAACAAGTTCTGAGTATTTTCGGTTTGATGATTTTAAAATAACTCAAATGTGAAATATGCCACATAGTTGCTCATAGGATAAAACAAATAAAAAATGTATTATTTTTAATAAGTGATAAAATTTTCATTTTCTATATTTTTTTGAAGATGGTTCGATAAGTCATTATCGCTAATTATTAGCGCAGATGGTACCGCCTCGGTTAATTTCGAACATTCATGGGGAGATGGTGTAGCGGTTTTACGCTATTTCAATGAAGTATATAAGGAATCCACAGAAAACCCACTTGTACATCCGACTACTTCATTACAAATACCTAAAGATAATTCGGTGCGCAAAATTAACTTCGATATTGACGATAAGCTGCAGCATGATGTTCACAAAGCAATTTCAGCTAATGAGGCTATTACAAATATGTTGGATATGCATATACTACAGTACACAAAAATTAATAAAGAGTTTTGTAAGCGTAATCAAATTAGTCCAGATTCTATTATGCAACT